>JAAKBH010000280.1:1202529-1803794 GCA_019776075.1 Amaranthus palmeri
TTGGCAATTTCTTCGGAAAAAAGTATTTTATTTTTAAATATCTCACTATTTAAACATATGTTGTTAAATTGTTGAGAGTAACTATAACAACTAAACTAATTAAGCTGTACAACAACGAAGACAATACTTAATCTTTGTATTTTTTTTCTTTGATTAGTTTTAGTTAAGTCTTAAACTTTTGTTTGCTTTTTGTGAATCTAATTTTTCTTAGAAAAATTAAAATATCATTCCAATTTGAGAGTTCTATTATTCCAAAAATCTTCATGTTGTGCTGTGTATGGTTTATTATTATTTTTTTTTTTTGAGATGGTGCTGTGTATGGTTTATGGAAATAGCTTTTCCCCTATATCAGTTTTATGTATTTATTTATTATAAAGTATTAGATATATGGGATAATTTACGCGTATGAGACCAGACTTTGATAGAAAAAATAGTTTCTCTAGTCAAATTTTAAGTATTTTCTTTGTTAGGGTAAACTAACGCTTGGCAGTTGGCACCCTATTCTAAAGTGGTTGTAAATGTGGTAGTACATGCGACAATCATGTCAACAAGTAATCTCCAAGTAAAAATCTATTGAAATTAAAGAAGGCTATGTTCAAAGTTTGTCATAGTGAACACAATGCTTCAAGTTCAACTTGAAAAACTATTTTGGATTAAATTCATTCTATTATACTTCCTTCGAATCTCAATAGTTGTCACAATTTCTGTAGCAATTACTATTCATCAACTAATCTTATTTGGTATATATTTCTCCATCTATAATGTAAAATATATAAGATTTTATTTGATTCGTCTTAATGCATATTTTCATAATATTTACTTTTTTGAATTTTTTTACCATATGAAATTAATGATAATTAAGAATTAAAATTATGCATTAGATAGCGTGAAAAACAAAATACAACAACTATTAAAACTAAAAGAAATAAACAATTTGTTAAATATAATTACAACACTCCAAGAAACATCAAATTTAAAAATTTTGTCAACGCTCTTAATGTGTTTCAAGATGCTTTCAGTATATCTCATTTATAGACAAACTATAGTTAAGATCTAGAAGGGAAGATAGAAGACAACTCATATCCATATAGAAAAGTACGTTAAAAATCCATCGGCTCAAAAGGGTCTTCAAAGAAAAAGAGCCTGCAAGATACCTTATAATATGAAAATACTCCATGAAATAAAAAATTTACAAGGTTCAATAAGCAAACTCAATACCACCAAGTACCAATAATGGAATAACCTTTGATCAATGAATTATATATCACAAATCCCTAATCAATCAAAAAAAGAAAAAGTAATAATACATACTCTAGAATGCTCTAGAACAATCCAGAATACTCTAAAACATAGTAAAGAATTCAAAGAATGTAATAATCAAAATTGATCCCTAATCAATCAAAAAAAAGAAAAAGTAATAATACATACTCTAGAACGGTCTAGAACAATCTAGAATAGTCTAGAACATAGTGAAGAATCAAAAGAATGTAATAATCAAAATTGATGAGGCCATAAAAAGGCACCCATAGCAAAATTCCTCTTATACTGAAGAGTACCATTAACATGATCAAGAAGACCATATTGAAGAAGCAGTAAATCCAATCGCCATTCCTCCATATTCAAGTAATCTTCCTTACTGTACTTTGGGTAATGTAACGGCATTCGGAAATCTTCCATTTTCTTCGCTGCTTCATCGTCGTTCTTCTTCTTCTTCGATTCAGAGGTTTCTTTTTGGTTCTGGGTTTTCTGGTTATGGAAACCCTTTTTCGTTAACCAATTCATTTCTCCTGACTCCAATTGTTTATGGAATCAAGATTGAGTGATTGATTGATCGATCGGATTGTAATGAAATCGTTTTATGATGTTCTAAAACGAGTTTTCATATCATTGGGTTCTAAGAATTTGGGTTTATCATGTTTATAAACCCTTTCCAGATGAATCGGTTCTTATTTTGGAAGGGTTTAAAATCGGGTTAATTGTCCATATTGATATGGAAAAATTGTCGTAAATAAGATAATATTTTGTTAATTTTCCTACAATATCACAATTATTGATTAACAATGAATAATATCAACTTAAAGGAGTATTTTTTTAAAAATCCTCTAATATATTTTATTGATTTTCCTACAATACCCATTATTGATTGACGATGAATAATATCAGCTTAAAAGGGTGTATTTCTAGAAAATTCCTAATATATTAAAAATAAAATATAAGTGATTATAAGACAAAAAAGATAAATTACTTGATAAACTAAAGTTGGTATCATTCTAGCAAAATAACTCCTAAGTTTTATTATTCATAGTTAATCAGTAGTTGCATTGGTATTATTATACCAAAAATTAACAAAAAAGTTGTATTATTCATTATAATTGTTCCTATTGATTTTTATATAATTTTAAGTCATGTAGATATCGAGTTATCGAGTCTAAATATTACGTTTTAGTAAATGTTTTAGGTTCGATTTTCATTAAGCACACTTTGATCAAGTTTACGCTATAATTTTTGGTTGTATAGATTGGCTATATATTAATGTCATTAATTCAATTTTTTTTAACTTGCCCCCCCTAAAATTTTGTTCAAGTTTCGCCACTGGATGTATTATTATATTATGCGGTATTCTTATTAGGTATCATATAATTAATTATTTAAATGAGTATATTATTATCATATTAAATGATTTTTAAAAATTAATAATTAATTAATAAATTACTCCCTCCGATCTTTTTTGTTCTTCCTGTTTAGAATATTCCATTTTTGGAGAGAGAAATTTGATTAAAATTTTTAAGACATTTATAGATGATAAAATATATCCATATGAGATCTCCTTAGATTCGTCTTAATGTGTACATTTTTATCATATATTTTTTATAATTTTTTATAATGCGTATTTAGAGATATTTAAGCTCGAAAGTTGCTTTGAAAACTCTGCAAAAAGTAAATGGGAAGAACAAAAAAGAACGGAGGGAGTAGTTTGTAATTTATGCCGTGCTAATAATATTATTCTTTTAAATTCACGAGTATTTATAAAGAAATTATTAACATCATGTTTCACGCAGGTACTAATATAGTTGATTTCTAAGCATAAGGACAATAAACATGGCATTTGCCCTTTGTTACCTAGATTTTAAAACTCATATTCCATCCTGGTTTGTGTCTAAGCATTCGGATAAATAAAATTATAGGAGTATAAAATAAATAATATTATATTTTCATGAATTGTTGTGAGAGACGGTCTCTTCGAGAGACGTATTAGATATATAGACTAAATAACCCAATTAATACAATTTAAAGAGAAAATAGGAATGTAGGCTTCTTTTTGAGGTCGTCTCTTTGAAAGACGGTCTCTCACAAGTGTAGTTGATTTTCATAAAGTGTTCATGTTAAATTGTATTAGAGTCTTAAGAATCAAACACGGCTACTTAAAGACTTAAAGCCTAGATTAAGAGTTCAAGTTTCAAAAAGAAATGCTAATACCAAAAAAAAATTGGCCGATAAAATTTTTTTCGCTCATACACAAAAAAACGACAAAATGTCGTTTTACTGCAAGAAAAGATTTTAGTTTATTGCTTGCCCTCTGTCAACTTCTCATAATTTTTTTTATAATATAGAATACCATCTATAATAATAATAATAATAATAATAATAATAATAATAATAATAATAATAATAATAATAATAAGCTAAACACTTAATAGGACAAACTCCCTTGTCAAAGAAATAGCCACAATGACAAATTAGATGAAAATAAAAAATAATGTAAAAATATTATAGCAAGGTGAAGAAATATGATAAGAGCATATGTAATTTAAATTTGAAGATAAAAAATTATATATTTTAGAAGAAAGCGATGGAGTATTATTTTTACATTAGCTATAATTAATAATTTACAAAACATTTGAAGATAAAGTAACGGATGAAGTATTATTTTTGCTTTGGAAATATAAGAATTTAATTGTATTTTAGAAGTATTTTTTTCCGAGTAATATATTTTAGAAGTATTAGTTTTGCATTTATTCGTTTTTAGAACGTTAAAATAATTATAGGCCAAAATATTAATTATTATCCAAATTTTAAATTAGATTCTCTTAAAAAGTTAAAATTATTAATAAAATAGAATAGGAAAAATTATCGGGAATAATCCGAACTATTGACTAACTGCTGTGAATAATCCGAACTATTGATTATTTATGAATAATCCCACCTTTACAGTTTATTTGCTCGTGGCACCCATAATCAAAATTTGACCTATTGTAGCAGGTTTTATCAATTGTTTACAGGTCATCTTCACCATTGTCTTCTGCTTCTCCATTGTCTTTCTCCATTAATTTCAAACTCTTCTCCATTGTTCTTCTTCCATTTTATTTTTCCTTCTTCACCTTCCAACTCCATAAAAAAAGCAAAATTCGAAGAAGACCCAAAATTCGTGACTGAATTTCGCCAATAAACCTTAAACTTTTGAGGAATTGCAGTTGCTGGTGGTGGAATGTTAATTATGGCGTGACAGATTTTGAAGGTTGACGAAGATGGTGCTGTAAATTTTTGAAATTTTGAAAGGAGAGAGGAAGATGGTGAGATAGGAATGAAGATTGGTGACTGTTTGTTTATTTCTATGGAAAATGAAAATCAAATAAAAAAAATGAAACTCCAACCTGCAATAGTAGGTAATAGAATGTGTTGGGGGTGCCACGAGCAAAAAAACTAGAAAGGTGGGATTATTCATAAATAATCAATAGTTGGGATTATTCACAGCAGTTTGTCAATAGTTCGGATTATTCCCGACAATTTTTCCAATAGAATATTTGTCTAATTCTTATATACAACGTAAGAGTTGCATAAGTCACGACGAGAGTAACCAAATATAACGGTCCATTTGGTTAGTGATACTAAATAATGGTAATGAGAATAATTTATAGTGTAAAATTTCATCAAAAACTCCATATCATTCCCATGGTAATGAAACTTTGATCACAAAAAAGTTTTCTCTCTCCCAATGGTAATGAATTGGAATGATTTTTACGAAGAATATGAGATAATTAAAGTTGAACAAGTATGACTCTCAAAGAATACAAGAGATTTTTCAATCAAAATTACACTAATTTTTTATCTGTATTACACTCATTTATTATCACTTACCAAACAGATTATAAATTCAATAGAACTAATTAAAAAAATATAAAAAGGCTAGCTCTTTGGACAGAGCTACTATAGAGCTGCCAACGGCTCACTAAAGAAAGTCCAAAACTCTTTTCCAACGGTCATATTTCCTGCTGCTAGAAAGACAACTTTAATCCTTCAACCGCAAACCCCCAAAACCTCTTCTTCTCCTTCCATTCGTCTTCATAGTTCATACAATGACGAACAAAAATCTTCTTCTCTCACCATTTCTCTAAAATCAAATGCTAATTCTCCCTCTCCAAATCCCAATTTTCAGGTGGCTACTCTTCTGATTCTAACCATTATCTCCATTAGAGAGTAAGCAGAGTTTTTGCTAAAATGGGCTGTTTCTCCACCTGTTTCGGTAAATGTAAACGTTCTCGGAGATGTCACCGGCGACACGCTAAGACCAATCCTTCTCTTCTATATCATGTATAATCACATATTCCTCTTTTATTTTAGTTCTTTGTATGATTTGAACAAGTTTTTGTTTATGATTAAATTTGGTTTTTGTAATCTACTGATTTTGATTTTTGAACCGACCTGGACCTTGAAATTTTCCAACAGTTGCAGACATATGAATCTGTTGAAGGTTTTCAAGTGCCTGATTTGATCGAAGAATTGGATGAGAAAAAAGAAACGGCTGATGAAAATCAAATTGAAGATACTAATGAGTCAATGTAAGCTTCTTTCATTGAACTTAGTGTAGTGATTATTTTTCGGGCGTTTTCCGAATCACTGAGGGTAAAATTAGGGTTTCGGAAAACCTAGCTTATTACTTAATGGTATGTTTGGGAACATCAATTTCATTTGCAAATATAGATTTGGGCAAATTATGTGTTTGGCTACTCTAAAATTTGAAAATGTAGATTTGATTCAAATTCTAATAACTTAAGAAAATAAGAGTGAGTTATGGATTTCAAAATAAGAGCTCTAGACTTGTTATTTCCAAATTCATGATTTCAAATTTCTAAATTGAAATCCAAATTTTCAAATAAAATCCTCATTCCCAAACACTACCTAAATACATTTGTTAATTTTACATAATTAATCAGCTATAGATACCATATTAGAAATTAGGGTTTCGAAGAGTTTAACTATAGATTACATATTAGAAATATTTGTTTATACTTTGTAGTGTAGCTAAAGTGATTAATGATCCAAGGTTATCGCTAATTACGTAAATACGTTTGTTAATTTGCATAAATTATATTACTATACTAGGATAGAAACTCGTACAATGCACGGATTTTTAAATATGTTTAACTTAATGAAATTATAGACAAACGAAAATATTAAATAAAGGTATGTAATAAGGTATTTACATACATATACTGTAATTAAAAAAGAATTAAATATAAAAAAACACAAAATAGGTGTTAATGAAGAGTTTATAGGTTTTGAAACACTACTTTATATAAGTTGTATATGAGCAAATAATTAAGTTGGTCAAATGGTGTATTTATATTATAGTTCATGCCATTGTATTGAAAGACAATTTCTATTTTTGTCAAATTTTAAAATTAACTGAATTGAAATTTCTTCAATTAATATTCCTGCCATTAATATAAATCATAATTTTTTAATTGTCTGAATTGAAATTCTTGCAATTATTACTCATGTCATTATTATGAATCCAACGTTTTGTTTTTGTTAAAGAATAAAATTGACTGAATTGAAAATCCTGCAATTAATATTCCTGCCATTAATATTTATGCCATATAAATCCAAATTTTTATATTTGTTAAGAATAAACTTGATTGAGTTGAAATTCCTGCAATTATTCCTGCCATTAATATGAATACAACATTTTAGTTCCTTAAATGATTAAAATTGACTGAATTAAAATCTTGCAATTATATCCCCTGCCATAAATATTCTGATAATGCTGGCCAACAAAAAAGTACACATGTCACTCTCTTATTCAATCTAATTTTCTTTACCATACAACAAAATTAATATAGTGTATGTCATTTTTCTGGTTACCCACGGCCTGAAACGTCTGATATTTGTTCCATTTTTAGTGATGAAAAAAGGGAAAAATCGAACTCAAGCGAGAGAAAGAAGGTAACGTTTGATTTGAATGTGAAAGTCTATGAAGATTTACGTTCAGATGAGGAGGATGAAGACGACAATGGTAATCTTGAGGATAAAAATGATGAAAATAAAGCACAAAATAAGGAAGGAAAATGTGTTGAAGCTACATTTGGAAGCCCTTCAGATTCAAGCTCATCAAGCTTATTTTCATTTCCACCCAATCATAGATACCAAAATTGCTGGGATAGTGATGATGAAGTTTTATCATCTGATGAAAGTGACATTGATGATTATATCGATGACGATTATGAAGATGAAGATGAAGATGAAGTCGAGAGTGAAGTTAAAAATGATCAATGTCAATCATCAGAATCTCTGTTTTCACTTTCTTTAAACTCTAGGAAGCAAGGTTTTGAACCAGGAGGGGATAAAGAGGTGAATAGCCCAATGCCCATCAAGAATTCAAACCCGAATGAGTCAAATTCAGAGGAATCGAATCGAAATTCGAGCAAATATGTTGATTCGGTGTTGAACCCAGTTGAGAATCTTACTCAGTGGAAGTTTATCAAGGCAAGATCAAAGCTTGCAGCTAAAGAAAATCAAGCAAAAGAGAACATGATTTCAGGCCAAAAATTCTGCTTTGTTAAAGATGAGCAATCAAAGGAGAAAGAAATTGGAGTCGATACGAGCCTTTCTACATGGCTTGTGGGTTCAGCAGGAGGAACACCCAAGAATCATAGCAGAAGCAGCTCAGTATCAGTGGGGAATTCACCATCTGACAAGAAAACAATTTCACCCAACAAATTTGAGGATAGACCCATTTTGGGAGCTTTAACTGTTGAAGAATTAAGGCAGTTTTCGGCTTCTAACTCGCCTCGAAAATCGCCCAGCAAGAGTCCTGAAGATATGCCCATCATTGGAAGTGTTGGGAGTTACTGGAGTCATACTGCACAGACTGCTGATTCAAAGTCAAGCACAAAAAGCACCAAAAGCAGATTTAGAGAGGTTAGTTTAGTTAATTAATTTAATTCCTTTTAATACTATCGTCATGTTAAAATTGCCGAGGGACTCTTTGGCCGCACTCTCCTTCATGGGTATGAGTTGCCGCCGTCCTTCCCTTCCCAGACCCTGATCATAGTTAATCCTATGACCGGGATATACCGGGTATGATGATGATCATCATTATGTTGAAATTATTTGAGGGTTTTAGCTTAATTTCTTTGATTATGGTATTGTTTTGTTTTGGTAATTTGAGTATTTCAGAGTGCTGAAGTGATTTGGGATTCAACACCATTTGAAACAAGGCTGGAGAAAGCACTTGAAAAGGAAGGCAATGTTAATCAGGTTTTTGCACTATAAAAGGAAAGAAATGTTGTGCCACAAGAATATTAGACTTGTGAAGAAAAACAAAGATTTCATTCATTTATTCATTCTTTTTGTCCAATTGGTGTGATTATTTGTAATATATACTGTGTGTGATTTTGTAACTACTTCAATTCTTCAATTGATTTGTAATTCTTATATAATTATCCTATTTAAATCCCAAATATTTGTCTGACCGTTATTTACTCGTGTTTAAAATTAGAAGCCCTAATCGATTGGATACGATAGACAATATATCAAGAACCGAAATCAGCATCAAACCAATTTTTATGCTTACCCTAGTCATGCTGCCTTACCCTCATTAGATAAGGGTAAAATAAATGTTTATTGAGAGATATTGAGGCTCACAATTTATTTTGAAAAGCTATACGGACAAACAAAAGAAAATAGAGAGAAGTTAATGTATTATGATGACGACAAACAAAAGTACAAATTTATTTGCTGATAGCTAAATAGTAAATACTTATTTGTTTAGTATTTGTTTTTGCTAAATACTTCTATTTGTTAAATATTTGTCAAATTTTGGAAAGATTAATGTCCACGGTATTGGTTCTGATATATTAGCCGATACAAGTATAAAACTAACAATCTTTCGGGATTAAAATTTTGACAACATTGTTACTTTTGTCACGTTGAGATCGTTTAATGACACCAATTGCAAACATCGGTTTTTTTACATCCAATTGATCGAGTTCGTAACTAGAAGCAGTAACGCGAAGTAAATTGAACTAAATCAAACTGCCACTTTATCATCATTCTTGAAGCAGAAGGCCAATTCTACATGCAATATCTGAGTATGATAGAGATACAATAGCATAACACAGATTTTACCACTATAGGCACCAAGAATTACAGCACCTGAAAGCCTGAAATCAATGCCCAATTAAACTCGGGTCTATCTAGGACGGTTATCCCGATAATAACTAATGCTAATGCCCTGAATCGTCGGTCCGAATCCGCTTCAAAGGCGGAGAACCAGACCCGCTGGCTTCATTGGCAGAGACCTCGGGTTTGTCAGAAGACTTCAACTTTTCCTTTTCCGCCTTATTCTGATTCTCGAGCATTTGTAAAAGGTACTTCCCTTGTTCTTCGATTTGCAACTGCATTTTCCGTTGTATCTGAAACGAAAGATGCCAGAGGATAAGCATTGCGGAAACAGGTAATGAGACTAAATTACGGTGAAAACGTGGACTAGCCGTCTGCAAAACGACGACAATGTTCAAGCCTTAATCCCAAAAGATTGGGATAGACTACAAACTTTCCCCGAGACAAAAAAAATTAGGTATAAAATATAGTTCCAATGTTTTGTTGAATTCCTTTTTTATTTTGGTGAATTCCCACATTTATTACTTTACTAGTTTATATTTATGCCTCAACAATTGTCCTAAATGCCATCCATTACCAAACAAAAATAATGCCACACGTCGAGGTGTTTAAAACAGACCCAATGACCCAATATTTACCCGACCTTCTAACCGAACCCGACTTAACTCGAAGTCAAAAACGGCATTTAGCATAACAGCAGTAAATGCTGCAGACATCAACATACCTCAAGCTGTTCATGGAGCTGCTTCTGAACTTCCATTTGCATCCGCAGCGCTTCGGTTATAGTAATACTCCTGTTTCACATGATATAGTCTTCCAAATCAACACAAAGTTTTAAAATCCGATCATCCAAAGAGATAATCAGTATTATAAAAATATGAAAAAGATAACAAAAAATTAATTGCCATTCGGGTTCCAGATTAATGGGGGAGGAAGGTAGAGATGTAAGGAAGGCCTAAAGGCCTAAATACCGTTTTCTCAGTTCATTTGTAACACTTACGTTTTCAAGTCTACGGACGAAACCTGGTCGATGGAACTACATTTCTTCTCTGAATTGCCTGCAAAAAGCACCATATATTATGTCAAAGGAGGTTTAATCGCATTAACCCGCGATAAAAAAATTAATAGGAAAAACAAATAGGAAAGAAATAAGACACTCATGTCTCACAGTTGTCGCCTTTTGGTATTCACATTCTCAATTAGATTTCGAGAGATTGTGCAAGTCTCAACCGTGACAGTATGCTATGGCAAATTTTCCTAACCTACCTCGAGACAGTATGGCTATAGCAACCTTCATTTTATTTCTGAACTAAAATTTGTCATTCACAAACATAATATTATGAGTGAACAAAATTCGATTGTTTACCTAAGATAAGGGCTATGAGTAAGTTAAAGCGACATTAGCTAAAGCAATCGACCAGCTATCCACTAAATACTTCAAGAAGAGAGCAACGACACCAGCAACAACAATGTTAGAGCCTTAATCCCAAAAGATTATGATCGACTGCATGAACCGCATATCAAACCCAATGGTCGTCCATAGTCCACATGGATTATCTTCCTTCATTCATTTCGCTTTTCTAAATATAATTCACTTCTGCTCTCAAGGTCACTTCAGTCTTCCTCATCGTCATTTTAAATCTCCCAATTTTTAACTTTCTATTTTCCTTACCAGTTCTTCAATACTCTGTTGTTGCACATGCCCAAACTATCTTAGACATTATCGTAATAATTGTGATACATAAATTTATAGTTTGCGCTATAAGCAACAAGCCCAAAATTTTAAAATCGTGAACACCTGTAACTCTTCACAAAGATGCACATCCTTGGAGGAAAATAATCCCAATCTTTACAATCATTTGGATATGATTCACATAGACAAAACTTTCCCCTTCACGGAAAGATTATTATGGCTAGCTACAACCCATTTGGCAGCAACCATTTCAAAAAGAAGGCAGAAGAAAGAGCAGATGGAGGCTAAGACTAACAACAAACAAAAGAAAAAGTAAGTGTTACCTTCGGATGATTCTGGTCTAACCCTTGCAGTCCTATATTTCTGAAATCAAAGCAACTCATTTTCCTGAGTCACATTTATCAATTTCACATAACTATGGAAGGAAATAACACATAAACTCAAACCTGTAGGTGGCTTTTCACATGGTAAATAGTTAAACCTTCTACATTCATGAGCTTAAGAACACCTTTCGGAGTAGCTCCTAAAACACACAAAATGACAAATTAAATGTTGAAAACAGAAGGGCTATCTCAGTCCCCAAATCCAGATCAAACCCATCTTACCTAGCATAATTAAGCTCGGATTCTAAAACTTAGTAACCCGATATAGGTTTACAGTTCGATCATTAATTTAGTTCAACTACAACAACATTCTATTACCCTAATGTTGTTAAGTGGCTCCTAGGTGATATTGGAGGGGTCGGATGTATGCAACCTTACAAATGTTAGTAATAACATTAACAAAGAGGTCGTTTTCAATCGACCCTTGGTAGCAAAGATTATGTGCAACTTCACATAAGGAAGAAGTGTACATGATATTAGTTCAACTAAGCACAAAAAATTGGCCTAGTAGACATATTGGACCTGTTTGGCTTGTAGAGTATACAGAATCCAGGTAGTGATTTTAGTTTTTCGGGGCAAAATTTAGTTGCACATTCCTAATTTCAAGCTACCTATATTAACACTGATTTTCTTTTATATACAAGTAACTTACGAATTAAATGACTAGAACTAGCCCCTTTTAGAAATATGACAGCCGCAGGGTTGAGCCAGCTCAAACAGCATGGCTCTAACCCATGTTTGTCACGAGCAAAACTGACCTGCAGTTGGCTCAACCCAGAGTAGTCTACTTGCAACCATGAGTTCAACAAAAGTGTGAGAGTGAGACACTCCTAAATACTACAGGGAAAACCATTAAGAAATAAATGAAATGCAAGAAAGTTAAAGACGCACTTTCACTACCACCAAGCTGATTTACAGCATCAACAAAGGCTTCATGAAGTTCGGGAGTCCAGCGCATGCGGGGCTTGTTTTGTGAGCCAGATGTTGGATTAGCAGAAGAAGACACTTCTTTAGAGGGTAAAGGAAGCTGCTGTGGCATTGGTGCCAGAGGCACTACTATATCAGAAGAGGATTGGGGCATCTGCAAATAGTAATAAAAAGGTTCGTTAAGTCATTATATTACACAGAGAAAAGATAAAAACTTGGTCTTAAATAAGGTCATTCTAAACGCCGATATGAATTCTTTGCGCAGACTGCCGAGAATCAAGTGATGGTAAATGGTAATAAAGTGTCACATGATTCGCTAATCGCCTTGCAAATCGCGAATCAAAAAAAGCGAATTATGATTGCTTTTGGGCTGTTTTAGAACTATTTTGAGCGAATTGCGAATTCATTAGGCGAACTAACTAGCGAATTATGTTTCACTGGTAATACGCAATGTTAGCTTAAACATGAAATATGATGTTTCGTCGTGCTGGATGAAATCATTTATTATTGATCTCATAGATTCAGCCATCTACACAAAATAAAACCAAACCTTTGATTGTTGATCTACCACATTTGAATCAGCCAGAAGCTCATTCCAGTTAGGCTCTATAGAATCTGCATAAATATCCAACTCTTGCCAGCCAATTCTCTTAACATTGCTCTCACTCGACATTACCTCTCCACTATTTCCAACATGACCATCAACCATAGAAACACCTTCAGGAAGATCAAGTAACTCCTGGAATTGACCAGTACTCCATGAATGATCATCATCATCTTTTTGAAAGTTGAATAACCCAGTTGGCTGTACATCTGATAAAGTAACATGATTTGGCGGAAAATCAGCTCCATTTCCTGCTGATGGAGAAACAAATGAAGAATTTTGGGGCAGCGTTCCACGAGGTGAGAAAGAAGGAAACTGCATATCTGCAGGAAATCCCCCTAAAAACGGAGAACCACTACTGGAGGCCCCAATATGAGAGACAATAGGATTAGCTTGCATCTGTACGGGACTTGCAATCATTTCCCTAGACGAAGATATAAGAAATGGGTCCGGAGATTTAGGAAAATCTACTAAAGGGTTGGTTAGACTTGGTAAAGGAGAAGAATATGAGGCGGGAACTTCCAAATCATTAAAACAATTCCCACCTGACACTTGCATCGGCAAAGCAGAACGCATATTCATCTCCATCCATAAATCACTCGTTCCAGCACGAAAGGTAGCCAGTTAATCAACTATCTCCACAAAACAACTTTGGTTCAAAAATTCAGTTAATCAATGAATCTGATTGTGATCCCAAATGCCAAATTGCATATTAACAAGTTTAATAGCCTGCAGAACATGAACAACTAACATTGATTATCGTTTGTTTGTCAATCTTAAGAATAAATTGTTCCAAACTAATTCAAGAACAAAATCAACAGTAAGCCAAAGATTTACAGTTCTTTGGTTGGATAATGACTTATAACACAGTAAACAAAAACATTTCCCAAAAATGTCCCCTAAGTTACTTGGACTCGGGTACTAATGTCGGATACTGGTACATATCCAAGTGTCGGATACGTCTAAATATTCAATTTTATGCTTTAAATGAAGTGTCTGAGTGCCATACCAATGTCCGATCATTGAGGATCAAAATCGGGTATGTGAAGCAAAAAAAAAAGAGTCCTAGTAACCTAGACCATCCCATAGTTCTCATTATAGGGAAGTAGCAGACAACCATCGCGAATGCAACTTTTGTTCACCTAAAATAACCTCTTTACTAATCGATTATTATGCGAGTAAAGAACTATGGCATACACCTAAGATTCAACTTGGCTCGAACGTTAATGTCAATGGCACAAACAATATTCATCCCCTACCTACATAAAATCATATCTTATTTTATCTCTTAATGTCCAAAATTTGTCCAAAAAAGTATGAACAAAATAGATAGAACTAAATAGGGCCTATCTGTTCAAACCCACAAGGGAATCTGACCTACTACTCATTACTCATTCAGCAGAACAAGGCTCAGTATAAAATACAGAGAAATTACTAGAACAGATAGCCTAACTGCTCAATATAGACCAAGTTTTCTATCCTTTTTCAATCCAAAATCAGTAACTTACAATGCTGGTCACACACTAATCTAATAATCTTCAAAAATCATTTTCAATAAACCTAACTACTATATCAAAATTATCCCAATTTCAGCCAAAAATCAAATTTAAATTAGGCCCCACATGTATGACCCAAAATAATCTCTAGTACAATAGTATCCTCAGGCTAATAAAACAAAAACAAAAAAAAATTCAGGACTGCCCCCTTTTAACAATCACTCAAAAAAGCAGAATCAATAAAACAGTAATGAAAAACATGAACTGGAAATAAACCCCAATAAAAATAAACAAAAATTATTCATAGACTTCAAAATTAGATTAAAATACAACATGATTTCATCATAACATGACGGAAATAAATTATCAACAAGATTTACATAATAAATTCAAAAAAACAAACCATGGATTAAAATAAACAATAACCCAGTAGTTAGATTTTAATTCACAAAAAAAAGAACCCAGATTAGGAAAGTAGGGTAGGAATCTTACCTGGGAAACAGAACAAATTGAGATTCCGTCACTCAGAAGCTCGAAAATCAATTCCGAAAATGAGTTTAAACAGTAGTATACTCAAATTATGAAACACCCTGAAATCTCCGTACCGAAAAAATAGGGGCGATTGTCCTCGATTTTGATAATTGACTCCAAATTTGCAATCTTTTTGGGCCAACAAAATAAGAGAGAGAAAGGGGGAGAGGTGATAGAATGGCTCCAGAAATTCAAGAGAGCCGCCTACGCCACTTTTCTTCTTTTTATTTTCCCTTTTTTTATTTTTATATTTAAATTTATATATTAGGAGTATAGCCAGTCTCCTGATGGACGTCTCTCAGACTCAAACCATTAAACTTTAATGTTCATCATTACCATTATCGTACCCTGTGTATTCCGCTCATACACAAGCTAGAGTTAAGGTCTGGGAAGGGAAGATAGACAACATCTCATACATATACAGGAAAGTGTGGTCAAAGAGTCCTCCGGCTCAAACAGGCCTTTGTTGAGAGGCACATATTTATATTTTTGTAATGCCTACTTACATAATGCTTAATGGTCACCGAAAAAGTACTTAAAATGTCTAGTAATAATATTCTTCATGTCTACCGAGAAACTTAGACTTCTTACCATATATATTTATGTCTACTTACAATATTCTAATGTTTATTTACAATATATTTAATGCTATCACTGAGTAAATACTTAAGTACTTACAATATTCTAAATGCATAGTTACAATATTCATAATATTTACCGAGAAACTTACTTTATATTTTTCTTTTTGGGCTAATATAATTAGAGATCTCTCGCAAAAATTTATATTAGCATTTAATTTACTTTTATCAGAGGCTTATGGTTAGGAGGGAGAAAACAAATTTTATTTCCCACAATATAGCAAACTTAGGTTTTATCGCTATGTGCAATGAAAATTGTCTTATTAGCATTTGATCGAGGAAAAACGTAAAAAAATAAATAATTAATATTTTATAAAAAAAGTAAAAGAAATATATTAAAAAATGAAAAAATAAATTAGATATAAATAAGAATTAAAGATATGTATGCTTTAACTAAAAATAAAATTAAGATAAATCTAATGAAATAGTTTAAAATAATTGGACGAATGTTGTATGATAACTGTTGACATTTTCTATTTGCTTGAGTAAAATACAACTAAGTTTCATAGACAAGGTAAAACATTAACGATGTCAATGATTTTAGGTTGCATGAAAAATACGAACAAATTATTGACTCTACTTGGTCAATATTTGGATAATTAAATTTATAGTAGATGTACGTTGCAAATTAGGGTTTTGGGGTATTATTTTGAGCATGAGTTTAAAGAACTGAATAGAATTACTAATATACTACTCTCAAATTCTAGTAGGAGGGAGTAAAGAGATTTGCGCGCAGTCAAAAACCCCTAATTAATATCTGCGCCCAAGAATTATGTATTAATTTTATATTCGTGTTCCTTTTGATCTAAAAATTGAATAAATGATGCTTTATATGTTTACTTTTAAAATTATTTCTTACATAACAAAAAAGTTGTTGGATTTAAGATTTCTTAATTAAACTTAATCGGTATAATCCACATGTCAAAACTGATTTGAGAATTTTGATATTGTTACTTTTCAATCAAAGATTTTATCTTCTATATATCACTCAATAACCTTATACAAATTTTTTTCTGTATAAAATGACATATTATGTTCATGTTATAAATTTATTGTAGTGTGTACTAATCTTTATTATTATAATAAAAATACTTTCAATAATGAGCCATAAGAAAAAGAACCTAAAAAATGTACAACTATATATATAAAATAAAATAAAATATGCAAAAGGTCAAAAATACTAAACTTGTACCCGGCCAAGTACTACTTTAAAGAAAATTAAAAAAAAAAGAATTACTATTTTAAAGAATTATTGTCAAATAAATAAGAATTATTTGCGAATTATAATCTTAAAATTAATATATTTTGTTAATTACAGTCTAAATTACAGCCATTAAAATATTATTGTCTATAATATTCATGCCAAATAATGAAATATTACTACACTATCATAAGTGTGTTTGATTTGAAGATTTAGTGAATTTTAACAGTTAATAACCAAATAAACACCCCAACTATCTCTATATGTGTGGGAGTAAAAGGTCAAATCTTAAACAAATTCAACTACTTTACTTTATACCATAAGGCGAGTATTTGACAAACGACCGACAATTGATTTTAGTGATTGATTTGACCAACTGATTTTATTAATTTGTTTAACTAACTAATTTGAACTTGCACCTATGAACAACTTATTCATAGCAGCAAACTGTTTCAATCAATTAATTTACCAAATATTAGCATTAAATAGTTTAACCACTCATGTTAAAGTGTACTTCCTCCGTTCCATTTTAGTTGCACTATTAGGTTTGACACAATATTCAAGGGCTGTCAAATCAGTATGGTATAAGTAGGGATGATGTATGATTGATGGTGATATGTGGAGTAGAAATAAAAAAAAATTATTTTAAATAGATAGTGGTTGTGACTTGTGGGTATATTAAATAATTAATGGGATGTATTATTGATGGTGATATAGTATGAATAAAGTGAGAATAAAATAAGTAGATTATTTTTGCCAAAAATAGTAATGTTGCAAGTAATATGGAACTTCCAAAAACAGTAAGTGTTGCAAGTAAAATGGAACGGAAAAAGTATAACATATCTTGGAGCCTTAACCATCAGCTTAAACTTTTAGTTGAGTTGGTTCCTTGACAACTCAACTTTTTTTTAATAAATTAAAATTACTCAATAAACTATTTTACCAAACGATGATTCACAGATAAAGCAAGGAGTTAGAACATCATTTTTGCACAATGATTTAAACAACTAACCGACCCTCCAGGCCTCCACCTCCACTTCAACACAACGATCCCACTTACTTAATTAGAGTAATAGTCAAACGAAAGTACAATTGTACAAAATAGTAAAGAATGTTGTTTTATGAGGATTATCCAATAAATAAAATATAAATAAAATGTACTCCCTCCGTTTCCTATTGATGTTTCCATAGGGAATATTCATGGGAATTAAAAAAAGTAGAATCTTTTAAATAGTGGAGATATTATTTTATTGAATAATAAATTTAATGGAGGAAAAGTAGGGACAACAAATATTAAAAAAGTATTTAAAAAAAGTTAGTGGAAAAAAAAATGGGGGCCACAACTAATTAAAAAAATGTTTTTATGAAGTTAGTGGGAAACATGTGGGAATCATAAGGAGTATATAAATGTTAACAGCTCGTCTTGTACGAGACCGTCTCACGGTGAGACGACCTCAAAACAAGAAGCTCTCAAGCTAAAAGTTTCAATCATTGGGCTATTTGATCCAAGTATTAGACATGTCTCACGGTGAGACCGTCTCATACAAGAATTTGTGAAATGTTAAAATGGAGTTAGTGGAAGATATGTGGGCCCATAATCAATATTAAAATATTAAAATTAGGATGGTTGAGGTTATTTTTGTCCAAAATTTGTGATATAAATGGAAAGATTCCTTATGGGAACAACAATTAGAACACTCCAAAATGAAAAGTGGGAACTTCTTTAAGGAACGGAGGGAGTAAGTTTTTTAGTTTGGTAAAATATTAATACACGTATAAATTTATTACATTTATAATAATTAATTAGAGTAATTGTAGATTAATTAAAAAAAATAACAAACGAAAGTGCAACATAATATTGAGACTGTATAAAATATTAGACTCAAACTCTTACTCATTATCTTTTTTGGATTCAAATTTATACATGTTTTTTTTTTTTTTTTGAATAATAGCTGATTCTTTAAAAAAGAGTGATACGATAATTACATCAGAGATAAAAATTAGCAAGTACATAGCAACTAAAACCAAATATAATTCAAAAATAACAATACTACGATCGTTGTATATGAAATCTGACAATTTTGAATATCCTCTTCCACATCGTTGTTTGATACAGGCTTCTACAAGGGGGTCTTTCGATCTGTAGTAGTCTTGAGATATAATTGAATTTGATGTAGTTGATGATAATTGCAATTTTGATGTTTGCTGCATCGTCGCATTAATCACTACTAATAAATCAACTAAAGACCAAAATTCATAACTCCAAAGTCTCACAATGAATGGGTAGAATCAACCCAATGAATGGGTAGTTTAACTCTCTTACAGAGAGAGAACAAAAATTTATACATGGTCTTGTAATATTTATGTGTATCTTTAATGAGTAAAATAAGAACAAAAATAAGTCTAGTATGAATATAGTGCACGATAAAATATTATTATATGCTACTCATAAATTGCCCCTTGAGTCTTCACTAGACTACACTTTCCAATTTCCACTTTACTAACTTATACTTCCGAACTCACACTCCTTAAGCATAAGATTTGCGCACACTATTTTATTGTGCATTAAGTGCACACAAAAAATGTACTTTGAATAGAATATAGTCAAAATAGATAAATACCATAAAAAAATAAATAAATACACGTTTATGCCCTTGAGTTTGCTATGAAGAGGTTTGCACTTTGCGTACAAATAAGAAAAATGGAGAAAATGAGTATTTAAGTGGGAAATCATACTTCATCCGTTTCAAAATACTCGCTACATATCTATTTTGTGCACTATTCATCGTTCAAGCTTATTTTACATATTGCGACTAATGTGTAAGTAAAAATATAATTAAGTGGGATCTTGTTTGAATCGTCTAATCGCATACTTTTGTAATATTAAATTTTTATAATTTTTAGATAAGTGTAGTTTAAGATATTAATGATCAAAATTGTGCATTGGATTGCGTAAAAAGTGAAATGTAGCAAGTATTATGGAACGGAGGAAGTATGTGACATTATATGAGACTATGAGTGCTTGATAATGGTTGTTTACTGCTATTTATCATTTTATTAATTTTTAAGGTAGTTGGATAAGCTCGCTATTTAAGAAGATATTTGATATAAGAAGGTATTGGTTGTTGATTATGTATTAGATGAAAAATCATAGTAGGATAATTAGCTCATCCAATATATATAGTAGTATTATGCAAGTCCACAACCTACTATTTTATTGATGGAGAATTTTGTCTCACATGTGAAGTATATATTTCTTACACCCCTTACATGTGAGCCACACCTATTAGGAACCACTTTCGACTCTGATACCATAATAGGCTGTGACATTTTGTCACATAAACTCGTGTGGACATGGACACCCTTGGGTTTGGGCCCACAAACCTAAGGGTTAGAGCATTGACTTGTACATACACTTGGTGAGTTTTGTTGTTTCCCAAAACCATATGGTAATAGAAGGATTAACTCACCCAATATATATGCAAGTTCACAATCCATAATTTTATCTGTAGTTATAGTATCCTTGTTATTTTCTTAATACTTGTACAATCATAAATAATAGCAATATCAAAGAAACAAAGATAATATAAATGTCATGGGATACTCCCTCTTATTCTATTCAAAAGTACATATTTAAAATTGACTTTTTGGGATCATTCACAAAATCAATCTTATAAAAGACTGTCTTACCATGAAATAAATATATATAATCAACTAACTTTTGAAATTAAACACTTTAAAATCATAAATAATTACTTTGACATATTAAATGTACATATATCAACTTAATATAAATACTGTCAACATAAAACTGTCTCATTTGAAATTTTGTGAGATAAATACAATAGCAAACCATATAGTTAAACGATCTAAATGTAATAAATTCAGATTGATAAATAGAGTAATAAAAAGAGAAAGTCTTTATAAATAATCATTATTTGTGAAGTCAACAAATCACTCTTACGGTGTAAAATTCGATAGGGTAAAAGTTTGTTACTTTAATTTATCTTTTTAGTTTTGTTTACTATTTTCATCATTCAATAATAATTGCTACTGAGTGTGACATGTTGTGTGGGAACATGTCACTATCAATAGTGAGTATTACTAACTCCGTTCTGAAATACTTGCTACATTTCGAATTTGTGCACTATTCATCATTCAAACTTATTTTTGTGTAAGTAAAAATATAGTCAAATGAGATCATGTTTGAATCGTCTAATCGCATACTTTCATAATATTAAATTTATATAAGTTTTAGATAAGTATAGTTTAAGATATTAATGATCAAAATCGTGCATTGGATTGCGTAAAAAAGTGAAGTATATTAATTATTCCCTCCTATTCAGCCTAAATGTCCCATTTAGTTTCTCACACTTGTCGAGACAACATTTTAACTCTTAATATCTCAAATTATTCTTAATTAAAAATTATAAAAATTTGATATTAATAATCCTTGTATTGAGACGAATCAAACAAGATCCCGCATGACTATATTTCAACTTATAGATCAAGGGTAAAATACAAATTAAAAATGATGAGTGAATAATGTCAAAAAAAAAGGGTTATTTAAGCTAAATAAGAGGTAGTATTTTTTTGTCTTTTTGTGGTGATTTACCAATTACGGTAATTGATCTGAATAAAAAAAGAGTCAAATCATTTTCAGTGGGTCCTACAGTCAATGCTTTGCTGGAACCGACCACTTTCAGCTTTTAGTAGGCACGACAGCTTTAATTTCTCGTTATTTAGTGTCTGTTACTCCTTACTAATTTCAATTAATTTACACTCTTATTTATAGTTTTGGTCTTTTCGGAAAAAAAAAACCAAAAAAAATATAAATATTTAATTTTTACATTTTTTTTTATGTAATTTTTTTGTATATGAGATTTTAGCAAATCCACAATTCCCTTTTGAAGAGCACGAGATGTCTGTCATAATGGTGTTGAAATAAGTAGTATCTTCCATGTGTGTTGTTTTTTTTCTTCTCTATTAATTATTACTTCAAAATATTATTTTTCTGGGGAATGAGAATTTTAATATATCTATTTTTTTCACAACAAATCTTCACATGAACGACTAAAAACCAGTAAAAAGTAAAAAAAATTGAGAAAAATCCCATGAAAATATAATGGGTTTTAAGATTTGAGTAGAAACCAGCATTATATCTTGAAATTGATTAATGGGTAGGTTTTAATTTTTCTGGGTTTTTAGATTTGAGTATAGGGTAGCATTTTCTGCTTGAAATTGACTAATGGGTAGCTTTTATTTCTCAAATTTACCATACATTTACATCATCACATGCATTTAGATGTTAGTGGTCCAGATTTTCCATATTCAAAGCTGAAATTTCAAGTAAGTTTTCTCTTTCCTTCCTCTTTCTTTTTCTATACTTTTTAAGATTAGATGAACAAAGAATGTTTGCACATTTCTAATTTTATTGTGATTTTCTGACATTATGTGAGTATTTTGTTGAATAATGCAGGATTTTGTGGAATTTAGGGTTGTCTTAATTGCTGTTGATTTTCTTCATTGATTGGAGTTTTGTTGGTTGTAAGCAATGAGATTAGGTGAGTTTAGTAATTGTTCATTCTGATATTATGCCTACCATCTGTTTGACAAAATTTCTGAGTCATCTGCAATTTAGTTAGCAATTTATTGGGTAGTTAATACAAGGATTTGGGAACAATGTTAAAAGTACTTTGATTTTAAGTCCTTTTATAAGCTTTATCTTGGGATTTGCTTTTAATGTGGTATATATATTGTAGAAATATGAATTGTTATAGATAAGGTTTTTAGTAGAGGTGTTCATTCAAGTCATCTTGCTAATTTCGCGTCAGGTGTTTAGTTCAAAATCGATTTTGCGTCCACATTGGTTAAATCAGGTTCGATTACAAGATCGGGTGGATATCGGGTCATCGTGTCTGTATGTTAGTTGTGAAAAGCACTATAAGCCTACATTATATTGCCTCAATACAACGAAAGCGAACGGATGCACAGAGTCATTTCGCGGTAAAGAACAAAGAGTTTGTTTCCGACTGAATAACACTTTGAAATAATGTTGTTTTCTAAAAGTTTGATGGTATTGCATTAAACCAACTTGGATATGGAATTTGGGCTTGTTGTATAGTTAGATAATAGTTGAGGGCATTAACTGATTCAAGTTCTAGCTCAACATTTGAGGCCATTAATTGATTCAAGTTCTAGCTCAATAATTTGAGGCCATTTTGAGGGTCACTTAGGTTTTTGGTTTGGTATTTGACAAAATTTCTGAAGTACTTGTAATTCATTTAGCATTTATTGGGCAGTTAATACTCAAATTTGGCAGGAATGTTAAAGTACTTGATATTAAGTCCTATAATAAGCTATGTCTAGGATTTTGCTTTTTATATGCTATAGTAATTACTAAAAATAAGGTTTTGTAGCTTGTTAGTTGTGAGTTGTGAAGGAATAATTAAGGCAAACATTGCATTACCTCCGTCCCACGATATTGGTTCCTGCCAAGGCAGGGTAAGGGGATTGGATGCATGCAGTTATTCTCATGTAAAAACCAAGAGTTTCTTCCAATAGAAAGAACACTTTTAAGGCAAGGAAAGAAATAAGACATTGCTGCAATTTTCAGCTATTTTGTAAAGTTTGATGGTACTTTACTAGAGTTATTTGGATATTGAATTCGGGATTGAGTTGTGTTGATGATCAATGTTTTTAATAATGTTCGAGGGTATTATCTGACTCGATATCTAGCTAATTTGAAGCCATTAAATGATTTAAGTTCTAGCTCAATTTTTTGTGGATAAGTTTTGTTTGAGTTTAACCTTTTCCTTTTAACATAGGAGAGTTTATGTGGACGAACACTGAGACGGGTTTAGGGTTTATGTAGCCGGCCACAATTTTTTGAATTAAGTCATGGTATTATTGTTGTTGTTTCCTTTTAACATAAGTTGATAGTATTTTCTAATCCTTATACATTAATAGTTGTAC
Source organism: Amaranthus palmeri (assembly GCA_019776075.1). Taxonomy (NCBI): domain Eukaryota; kingdom Viridiplantae; phylum Streptophyta; class Magnoliopsida; order Caryophyllales; family Amaranthaceae; genus Amaranthus; species Amaranthus palmeri. Next base: position 1,226,380 of record JAAKBH010000280.1, read on the forward strand.
CTGTTGGTATTACAGTTACATAGATAGGATAAGAAGATGCTATGATTGATTCCTAAACTTAGGTTATGATCACGAGGCTTTATTTTTCGTCTTTTTTTTTCCCGATTACATAGTAGGCTGAGGGAAGGGGAGGGCTAGATGAGAATCGAACCCAAGACGTTACCTAGGGAAAGTGACATGTTCCATTGTGACAAGACCCGATTCTCATGATCTCGAGGTTTAAAATTTATTGAGTTTTATTCTTTTCAGCTTAGAATTTATTCAAAGCAAACTTTGCTTTTTTCGATTCGCAATTCGCGAGGCAATTAGCAAATCGTGTGACACTGCTCGTATTAGAATGCACACATATGCTCAGTTATGTTTGCCATCACTTATTGTTGTCCTTCTCTACATCATTTTGCTGTAGTTTCCTTAAACAGCAATTCAAAATAATTTCTGATCTTAGCTATGCTATCTTTGTAGTATATATTTGTTTAATATAATGCATCTGTATGTATAATTTCTATGATTAACTTCATTCAGGTTTTCAACAGAATGATGTCGACTCATCGACTGGGCAAAGTCTCTCTGGTAGTTTCAGAAAATCAACATCTGGTTCGTATTTACAATTAATATTTTGGTGTTATGCATGATGCAGCTTTGTGTTTTTAGTTTTATGCTGTAATTTGTCTCAAGATCTAAAACAAATTAATGCCTCATTATGTCCTCTATATAAATCGACTTCATGTAATATGAAAAAAATCAAGAAGTTTCAAGAAAGGCAACTAATGTTAGAGTATATAACATATTCTGGGGCCTCAACCTTCAGCTTAAGCTTTTGGTTGGGTTGGCTCCTTGATATGGTATCAGAAGCCAACGTGACAAGAAGTCACAGGTTCAAATCTCAACCACCCCTCATTTAAAGTGGAATATTTAGCGCCAAGTATGAGCAGGGTCTATGCTGCATCCACGCTTCTAGCCTAAAGGCTCTCGTTTGAGGGGGCGTGTTAGAGTATATATATAGCCCGGGGCCCCAACCTTCAGTTTAAGTTTTGATTGGCTTCCTATACAACTATTTCAAAGACAGAAGTTTCAAACCGATTTTTTTTTGGAATAAGCTCATACATCTATTATACTATGAATCTGTATCATTTTTTCTGCAGGTCTAGAGTATGTTTATTACTACTGGTTCTTGATTATATTCTAATGAGTCATAATTTGGTGACAAAATCTGACATATGACTTATTGCACTAATCTTATCAAGTTTGTCTTGCAGTATTCGGTGAAGAGGACAGTTCTCCCGGACAAGGCGTAGATGGAAGCTTCAGGAAATCGAGGACTGGTCAGTTGCTAAAAAACTTGTTTCTTTCAACAAATATTAACTTCTTGTTGATATCTTAAAACATGACATTCCTCAGGATTGCCGCCAAATAATCTCGACTTGTATTCAACACAAAGTTTTGATGAAAGTTTCAGAAAGCCAAAGCCAGGTAATTTCATGCTCTCGATCATACCTTCTATCAACAAAGGCTTTAGAACAAAAATTTGGCATTTTCATTTTTTCCCATCATTATCAGTGAAACATAATTCGCTAGTTAGTTCGCCTTTTGAATTCGCGGTTTGCTCAAACTAGTTAAAAAATAGCCCAAAACCAACCATAATTCACAAAGCGATTAGCGAATCATGTGACACCGGTCATTATTCACAATTTTGATTATCTAATCTCCATTCTGTGTGGCGTATGACTTTCAGGAGTCTGTAAGGGTTCTTCTGGTTTGGCTTCTCTTAATAAGTTCACTCCTATCTCGAAAAAGGCCTATAAAGCACTCAAAGAAACTGCAAGAAACTTAGTTGATTCCGAACTCTTTATTCAAAGTCTAGAAGATTGGATTTTAGAAAATTCACTTACCGATTCCAATCATGGTGAACAATATTCATTTAACTCGCCTTTCCAAACCGATGAACTCCGCCAGCTTGACTTTGCTTTGGAGGGAACCTTTTTTCAGCAACTTTTCCGAATGCCAACCTCCTTCTATAGCTCTAGTGATCTTAAAGAAGAGGAATATTTTGCTTTGGAAGACTTTATTCACACTATGGCTGATGGGTTGTGGCGTACATTCTGGCATAAGCATTCCCCTTCGCCATTTCTTGTGTCTTGTGCTCGTCACCCTCGATCAAGATTTTATTCTCTAGATAAAGCGATATCAAAGGGGAAAGTCGCCGAGCTTTGTGGTGCAGCTTTAATAGCACGAGGCGAAAATGACGAAAGTATTCACTGGGATCAAGTAGTTCAATTTTCGTTATTTAAACCCGATATAATGCTGGGAAATAAATTGGGGATCTCGTTGAATACTTTAAGTGAAGCCCTTTTCTATGGCTTTCATATACTCGTTTCAAGGAAGTTGAGCAAACGGGCCGAGTTTAATGATAATTCTGTTTTTATTCTAGTTATGGATTCCAAATTTGGAGCAGTAGTGAAGTTAACCGGTGACGTTCGCCATCTTGAACTCAACGTAGACAATCCGTATCAAGCAGTGGCCGAGTGGATGAAAATTCATTCGGAGGTCAGCGTTTCACCGGTAGATAGAATATGGAATAAACTAGGAAATGCCAATTGGGGAGACTATGGAACTCTGCAGCTTCTCTTGGCAACTTTCTACTCCATTGTTCAGTTTGGCGGTTCACCGAGAAGATCAATGGCATCTCTAGCATCAGATCACTGCCTCCGTCTTCAGAAACGAAGAATCGAGTGTCATCTTTTGGAGACTGAAACAGGGAAACATTTACATCACTCTCAAGGCTATATCCCGCAAGGAGAACGAGAAATCGTGGAACTCGAGCATGAATTTGATCCGGCTGTACTACACCAAGCATCACATATGATGCTTCAAGAGGGTGACATTATACATGTTCAAGATCAGCAGCTAGGCGAAAAGGGTTTTCAGATCCAAGAGCCATTACTTGACGAAAAATCTTTTTGTTATAGTGCTATATCACTAGAAAATCCTACTCAGTTGTTGACTCTATATATGGGTGCTCATCCGTCTAGGCTAGAACCGTCGTGGGAGGATATGAGTTTATGGTACCAAGTACAAAGGCAAACCAAAGTTCTAAACATCTTCAGGCAAGCAGGAATTTCGAGCAAATATTTACCCGAGATTGTGACCTCCGGCAAAATGTTGCATCCGGGTAGTTGCAAGAAGCAAAACCCGAATGAGAAGTGTGATCATCCGTTGTGTGGAACACCGGTTCTGGTGACTTTTCCTGTAGGGGAGCCTATTTCATCTATTGTATCTCAAGACGGGCCTTTTTCTTGTGAGGAGGTGATCCGTTGCTGCAGAGATTGTTTGGCCGCCTTGAGAAGCTCAAAGATGGCAAATGTTCAGCATGGTGACATTTGCCCCGAAAATGTGGTGCGTGTTGGTGATGCTAATGGCTCAAGCAGTAGCTTCTTTTACGTCCCTGTGTCATGGGGACGGGCTGTATTAGAGGAAAGAGATGGCCCGGCAATGAATCTGTTTTTCTCATCGTCTCATGCTCTACAACACGGTAAGCTTTGCCCTTCATCCGATGTAGAAAGCCTTGTTTATCTACTCTACTTCTTGTGTGGAGGAAACATGCAGCAACAAGATTCGATAGAATCTGCCCTTCAATGGCGGCAAAGGAGTTGGGCTAAGCGACACATTCAGAGGCACCTCGGTGAAGTTTCAGCGATTCTGAAGGCGTTTGCTGATTATGTAGACACCATTTGTGGGACCCCTTACCCAGTTGACTATGATGGATGGCTAAAACGATTGGATAAAGCTGTTAATGAGTCAGCTGACAAGGGAAAACTAGTAGATGAGATGGTCGTTAATATGAGAATCGAGGATGTTGCTGGTTCTTCAGGCATCTCCGAAGCTGGTTCATGACTTGCATTGCTTGCTCTTGCTACTGTTATTGTACTTTTTGAGATTCTATGAGTTGTTTATGTACATTAGGCTCGAAAATTGCATCACTCGATCTCGAAAAACTTAATTTTGGCTGTACAATTTGCCCCGTTCAAAGTAGAGCCCGGCCCGTATCCGGCCCGTATCCGGCCCATTGCACAGGTCTAGATGTGACCTTGTAATAGTTCAGCATATCCCTGCTGAATGTAGGTTTCTCAAGCTTGGAGATACAAACTTAGCTTGTAAATTAGCTAACTAGGCTTATATACAAGAGTATATGGCATCAAGGCTATTATTCAACTATTGATTTACATGCATATTCATATTCATGTGAATTGTGATCATCAATATTGTTGGAAGTTACAAGATCTTTCTTACGTAATTCGCTAGAATATCTGCTATCGGCTTTTACATATTTTGGGTTTCGTAAAGTCGTGGTATCTTGTATCATCTTTGTGGTTTAATCTTTTTGTGTGGACAAAATTTCAATGCACTTCTCGTCGTATTTATAATCTAATCTAATGACTCGTGATGTAATAGTAATTAGAAATCTTATCTAATCAAACACTTTGAGTAAGTTGTTCCAGCTAAATCTTGATATGTTAATTTGTACATTAATTGTAGTTTTTAAGAAATTCATTATAAGTTCAAAAGTAAAGTATGCATTTTTTTGATTTAGAATAAATAATAAGCATGATCCAATTCCACAATTAAAAACATTTACTCATAAGATTAGCAATTGAAGAAAGGTATATGTAGAAATATCAATCAACAACCCATAAATTGAAAAAATAACTAGGAGACGTAAGAAATAAAGGGAACTGTTAGAAATATCAATCAGCAACCCATAAATTGAAAAAATAACTAGGAGACGTAAGAAATAAAGGAAACTGTTATATGACAAACATGAGAAGCTCGCCCAAAAGACTAGCCTATTAGGTGAGAGAGCTCATTTGCCTATAAACCCCACACCAATTGCACTTTTATTTACAACCGAAATGGGACAAGTCCTATACCTTGCAATGGATCATAACAATCGATTCCCATAAGGCCAACGTCCTCGTTGGGTCACGGCTACATTGGGTCACGGTTACGTTGGGAATTACACGTTTAGTTTTTCAATATGTTCGCACTTACTAAGTGCGAACAGCCCAAACCTCATATTTGAGAATTACACGTTTAATTTTGAAATAAATTTAATTATGATCTTATTATTTTTTTTTTTATAGACAATCTTATTCATTTCAAATTTTCCGAAAAATAAGATTGAGATTCGCCAAACGGATCCAGGTCGAATCTAGGATCCATCGTCATCCCTTGTTTGAGCATTGGATATCCTAGTTTTATAGGGGTATTTTGGGAAAACAATTTTAATGTAATAAGTTTTAAAATGACTTGCAAATTGCAATACTTACCGACTTCCATTGCAAGCTTCGCAATTGTAAGTGGTAACCCACTTCGATCATTCACCGAGAAGACCTTTTTCTTTAGCCATGGAAGTTGGGCAATCATCTGGTTCAAACCCCTCTCATGAAATTTGGGCCAAACTCGGTATAACATCCTTGCTTTTATTCCTTTCATTCACATTCGCAATTCAAAATTCAAACTGTTTGGTTGTCTTTTTTTTTTTTTTAATTGATTTTTTGAGCATGTTTTGCATTTAAACTAAAGCCGGCACATTCAATCGATTCTTAGTAATGAAACGTTATGGAATTTGAATGACTTTGGACATCACGAATTGTGTTTTTTGTGTGTGTTAAATTCTGCATTATCTGGCTGTTCGACATGAATTTCTATGAATTGCTGGTTTGGTTTTTCTTGTGTACATGATTTGAATTTTTTAAATTCATTCATTGTATACTTTCAAGTGTTACTATGTCCGAATTAGGTTTCTAGCTCACATTTTGATGAGTAATGTTATTTTAGTTTGAGTTACCCTACGAGGAATAGTGCAAAAATAAGGTTTTGGTCATGTTTGCGTATTAGATTGTTCGGTCAATGCGGATGAGACTATTTTAGGTTGCGATAAGATAAAAAACCTTTACGATAAGGTCACAATATGGTGATGCAACCTTGTTTTTGCACTAGTAGCTACATCGGTCGTTCTAGAATAAAAATAAATGATGTCAATGATTAAAATAAAATAATTTCATTCAACATTTTAATCAAGGCACACAATTGTCCATGCCGAGTTTTTCTTATTTTGAAAGCAGCGCGTCGTTATTTTACAAATTTTGAAACAAATCACATAGTACAAAATAAGTACTCCAATTGTATCATTCACTATGTGTACGCTAATATATTTATCATAAAATCTGATATCATTCCTACCCCTTTATAAAATGTCGCTAATACACTATATTAAATCATCACACAATCAAACTGATTTCAAAAAAATAACATAAAAGATATGAAGGTATGAATAAAATAGAAAAATTGGCTAAACACAATCATACTGAAATAATTAGAAAAGAAAGGATGTTGGTAGGTGTTAGTGTTAGGAAATAGGAATCGACCCCCAACCCTCTACAAGTCATTTCCAATGTCTAACAACTCAATTGACTCTAGTAGTTTTGTTCTATATTAAGGATTCTTGCATAATAATGTTGTCAATTAACAACTTTGATTATAGCTAAATCCGCCCACGATTAGCTACAAGTTGTTGCTGCTAGTTGTTAATTCTCTTGTTGTATGAGCATTTTTTTCCTCTTAAAATAATTGTTTAGGTCCTTCATCTATATATACGGGAGATGTATTTTTTTTGTATAAATAAAAGTGACGAACTTGTGTTCAAGCATATCTCAGGCTTCCTCTTATACCAAAAACATGGAATTTTAAATTCGTTGGGATTTTTCTTGCAAAGGAAATCAGAACAAACTTATCATTTGTATATTGCATAATTCGTATTAACAATTTTAGTTCATATATATATGTGTGGAGTGAAAGGCATAATGGGAAGAGGTATTGCCTGACGTCTTTTGCTTTTTTTAGTTTATATAATTGGGTCGAAAACTGATTGTAGCAACTTAAAGGATAATTATTAAAACTATTTTTGTGTTTAAGTGTTTGTTTATACTTTCAGTATAATGTGAGCGCTCTATTGTTTTATTGATATTACAGTTGGTGTTTAGCTTGAGTTTGACAAATTAAATCGAGGAAATTAAAGCTTGAATGTCGTATCTTGCTGATGCCACTATCTTATTATGTGTTCTTTTATAACGCTGCATGCTTGTTTTGAACTAGGGACTACCCGTTCCATTTTTAAAATACTTTTTGATGTTTTGTTTAGTCATTATTTTTGGCATTATTTTGACACCGGAATTCCTATTTATCCTTTGGATTCTTGTATACATTTGTAGTGCCCTCTGATTCATGTTGCGTGAGCATTGAGATTAGCTCAGATGATACAATCATATGCTCAAATATCTCATCTACTACTGATAAGGTTGAATGGTGTCAGATAATAAGGAACTCAGATCGTTGTTCTGCCTCTATAAGAAACAAAAGGTTTAGATCTGTTTACTTCAGTTTATTTTACTTTGGAAAGACTCTTCCTTTACATGTATGAAAGAAATGCTATTATTATTATTTTTGAAAATGCAAGTCAGCTTTCAGTGTTAACATCGTTAATGTGTAATATTAGATAAGCTTTTGACCATAATTTAACTTTTAATTATCAGATTTACTTTCTTTGAAGTTAGACCATTAGTCTATGAATGAACTATTAGTGGTTTTGTAATATGTGCAATTTCTTTAATGGGAACAAAACTTGGGCCCATATTTTAGAGTTAATGCCTTTGTTAAGTTAAAATGATTCCACAATGTAATAGGCATGCATAATAGCATAATGGTATCATGCAACACTTCATGATGTCCAGTGGCCATTGATAAAACAAACTAATACTAAATTAAATGAGAATTTAATATTAGAGAGGACTGATTTCCATTTGTCAGTTTCACTACGCTTGTAGGCCGAGTTTGTATTTGGGTCATATATAATATATACAGGTTAGAAACCCCTTGACTCAAATCTTACCCGTTTAGTTAATGGGTTGAAAATCACAATCCTGACCATAATATTAGGTGTCGAATAAGGTTAGCCTGATTTCAACCCATTCAATCCCTGAGGTTTTTTTTTTCTTCATTTTAGGGTTTATAACATTGCCCACATTTTGTTTTTTAGGCCTGAGTTTAAATTTTAGTTCATGAATTGCTTAGTTTGTATTTACTATGTAATGGTTTTATTATGTTGTCAACTACCATACTAATGGTATCGCATGCGGGCCTATGTCAATGTTTTGTGAGCGTCCACACGCTTGCGCTTTCCTTGCTTTCAAGATTTATCCAACTTTTTTTTGGTCTTTTATCTAATTTAGGTCAAATAAGATTCTTGTTGATGGGATTACACTAGAGAGTGAAGCTGTGGTTGGTATAAAATGTGGCAGTGAAATAGTGCCTGCTTCCACTAGAGAAGGTTAGTTAATCGATTAAGCACATTTAAAATCATTGAAGCACTTTATTGTCTTATAACAAATCCTTTACTTTATGTTTATGTTTTGTTTAGTAGGCCTTTGTTCTTTGCTTGTTGTGGACATGAAGAACGTTAACTCTTTAAGCATATGGATTAATGACTAATCGGCTATATTTTGTAGGTGCTATATTTTGTAGCTCATACATGTTTAATTCTTTTCATATACCAAGGTTCACGATTTATCTATCTAATAGTAATTGTTGCTGAATGCATACCACTAAAAAGAAGTTACTCACCTTTGGTGTATGTTGTGTCTTCACACATGGGTTTGTACTTGGCCTTGTTTCTAATCTCATTGATACATCTTTAACCTCGCCAATTCTTATATCCTTTTATGACTTACATGGACACTTAAAAGAAACACATGAATAGGGCCAAGATACATGCGCTTCTAAGCTACAAATTGAAAAAAATCAGGGAAATAGTGAAGATGGGTTAAAGTAGATTGGTGCTCTCAAAGGACTTAAACAGTTCTAGAACAAAATTACTTGGTGTAATCATTATGACGTAGTGAGTAGTGACTATTATATTACATTATGAAGATTGGGTTATCATACTTGTTGATTTTCTATATGTATTCTAATTTGTCTCAATGCATCACTTGCAACATTTTCTTTATAAATGTTACTAATCTATTGATCTTCTTCCATATCCTCTCACCAATGTATAAGGAAAGTCATATTTGGGGTGAGATCTTATTCTATTTATTCAAGAATTTCACTCATTGTACAATATCAATTTTTCATAATGTTTACATATACAACTAAATATATTAAGGATCAAAGGACTAGATTATGCTTTACTCATTAGCTGAAAATGGTGCAACTATTAAGGTGTATAGGAAGTGCTTAGTAAGGTAATAGAGAAATTGACATTATGAATTGCAGAATTAGATTCGTCAGATGCTATTTTCTGATTTGGTGAACTATTATAAATTGTTTTAAGCACAAATGAGATAAGTAGAGACACTATGAAATTGTAATAAAAAGCTATTGCTCCCAAGTAGATGTTTCAAATACCTTGGATGGGGATATTTAATAAGATGTGACCCCTATAATTAAGTGTGGGTGACAAACATAACGATTAACTAATGGGATATTATGTGATCGAGGGGTGCCCGCAAATCTAAGGACAAGTTTTATATAAAGGCCATTAGAACAATGTTACTATAGACATCAAAAAGTTGGGCTTTTAAAAATGATGATAGTAGCAGACAAAGACGGAGTATTATTGAACCGATAATAAAGATAGAATGTTGGAACGCCGCGGACTTAAAAAGAGGACGAAGAAGTCCGAATATGAACTAGAGGGTAAGAGTGGAAATGTAGATAAAGGATTTAGAGTTAATGGTTGAGATATTAAGAAATCGAAAAGAATGGAGAAGACGACTTTGTGTGGATGACCATTGGAACAGATCTATCGGTTTTACTTTTGCATGTTTTAAGGACTTTTGAATTCTGATGTCACTAATGGAATATATAGATGTCTCAAACTTGCTTGTCTCTCTTTCATGTAACTCTATCTCTCTCTCTCCTCTATAATTGGTGAATGAAAAACTATTCTTCATTACATCCTCCTCTCTTTATATGTTTGTATTTGTGTAATGGGTTCACTTGAGGACATTATAATGAGATTTTGTGCTAAAAATTAACAAGCAAGATGAAAAGAAGAGGAATTGGCTGGCCTGTTGCTTGGACAAAACCATATAAATTTGCACGAATTGAATCAAATTATATTCATCGGGAAGGAGTTATTCAGCATAAAGACTTTCTTTTTTGATTTTCTTATATTGGGTCTACCTGACTAATTCTCATAAGTGTAACTTTTTGGTGTTGACTTGTTAACTTTTTTTTTGTTATGTAGGGCATCTTAGCTACAAGTTTGAGGTGATGCCTGTGCTAGAACAATGCTCTAATCATAAGTTAATGGTTGGTTTATGTTATAACAATGTGAAAGTTTCTTATTGAAGTAGCTTAAGGTTGTATTTCTGTGGCTAATTATGGCTACAAATGTGGTTGCTTTTATCCCAGATTTCCCTAGATGCGGAACACACAAAATGCAGCATTTGCCTTAATGTTTGGCATGATGTTGTGACCGTTGCTCCGTGCCTTCATAATTTCTGGTTTGTTGATTATAGTATTCAATAAACAGTTTACTTTGACCTTTGTAGCTAGGACTAATTACTAATGCACTTATATTGATGGAACAGCAACGGATGCTTCTCAGAGTGGTTGAAGAGGTGTCAGGAGAAACACTCCAGTGTTTTGTGCCCTCATTGTAGGGGAGTTGTGCACTTTGTTAGTAGAAACCACTTTTTGCATGGTGTTGAGGAGGTGCTACTGCAATCTCGCTTTTGTATGACCGTTTTAATATTTTGTTATATGAATATTTTTAATTTGTAATATTTTGTATTGATTTTTTCAGTTAAATGTATTTGTCTTCATGCTATATTAAGTGAAATATGCCTTTGCTTGAATTGCAATGTATATTAGTTTGATGAAAATTTTGGAAAATCAACAGATTTTATTTAAGCGAGAAATAGTTTTTCCTTTTAGTTATCTGTAACTTTGTTTGGTGGACAATTGCTCTCATGTCACCGGGTCATCTTCACTCTGCAAGCTACCAGACAATTGTTGTCTAAGCTTACATGTTGGAGCATATTTGTTTGCTGATTTGTTTTGATATTCTTAATACATGTCATTGTTTGTTCCATTGATGCATGCTCTCTTCATCTTACATGAATGATCTTTCTCTCCGAGTAACTTCTCCTATTTTGACTTTTGATTGTCTTGACCTGTTTTCAAGTAGTCTAAAGTTGAGTACGCTGATTTTTGAGTTGATTTTTTTGGTAGTGAATTCTTTTTTGATGCAATATACTATTATTACTTTGTATAAACAATTCCTAACTTTTTGATTATCATTATCTGTCTCTAGTGTTATTTAAGAATGAGTTTTATTATATAAGTTATAACTTCAAAAAACAAAAGCTTTTAAAGCTATTGGTTTATCTAATAGAGGTTCATTTCCTTCTCTAGCTCAAAGTTTCCATTACTTTTTAAAAACTTTCCAGTTAGTGGTTATTTCAATATATTTGGCATTTGGCTATGCTACAATATTGAGCTTACATGACGTGCTTCTTGTCTCTGTAGGAAATTTTGCGGGCAGATGCTTCCCTACGGCGTTCTGCAGAAGACCTGGCTATATTAGATTCTTATGCGTCGATACAGTCTAGTCTTGTAAGTGATTGCTATCGACATCTAATAAATTTAATAAAAGTATCTCGTGAAAACTTGAGTCAAACGAAAAACGAAGAATAGAAAGGGAAAAACGAAGAATAGAAAGGGAAAGAGGGTTTAACCTAGGGGTGATGATTGGGAACAAAATCAAGGTAAAATTGTATAAATTCTTTCCATCGTATTTAATAAAATCAATTCCTTTGTTTATGTTTGTAGGTCATTACAAATGGAAAAAGGAATCGTCGAAAAAGAGAACATTCACCGATTTATCAAGAAAGGCATGAGATAGAGCTACAATGCCGTCAATGTGGTATTTAAAAAGTTCTTATCTTGATAAATATGTGTTTATAATTTACCATTTTTCTTGTAAGTTGTACCTTTTCTTTCTAGAGGTATGCAGAATACAACCAGCAGACTTTAAATGGACCTATATAAACTCAGTACTTAGATACTACTGTAAATTGGGCTTCACTATGATGCTACAACCTTTGCGAACTGAAGTCTCGACTTTGACCTGACTGGCCTTTTTCAATTTGAACCCAGAATTAGATCTGAATGAGCACACCTTTAATCCTTTCATGTTCTCAACCGTCTTAATTGACTTTTTGCAAATTGGTTGAGGCTTGAATATCTTGATATCTACATTTCATTATCCCAATGCCATTGAGAGGCTCTCACCTAGGCTTAAATATCTTAATGATGTTATTTATTCTCCTTGGTAATATTTTGGTGGAATCATTTCTCTTTGCAGTGTTGGTGCTTTATAAATGTAGTAAGCTAAGGGCCAAGTCAACACTTTTGATTGTTTTACTTCCTGAACTATTGTTTGCACTTCTCCTATGCTGAAAATGAATGTGTCCAAGTTTGAAAACTATATATGCCATTTGTATAATTGGCTCTTGAAGTTGCCATTTTGGGGTTCCTTCAACTTAAACAATTTGAAAGATATCCTTTTTTTACTCTTAGACCTATTTTTTCAAATTTTACAAATCACATGATTGCCACAATTTGAATATTTGGCCACAAAGGTTTGCTCTGTAGAGAAAACAACTCGTGTTAATTTTATAGGCTTCTTCTGGATGTAAATTTTTATGTTCATTGTAAAATCCCTACTTCCCCCATCTCTTTTCTTTTGCACCTGCTTCCTCTCTTCCCAATGCATGCAACCTTTGTGCACTACAGGGACTCAGATTGGTGATTTTCAATGCAATTCTAGTACTGTCCATTTACAATGTCATGCATGCAGAGGAATGATGCCTTTGAGATCTGATATCAACATCCCTCAAATATGTAAGTGCACTGTTCTCTCCTTTTCTTCTTGCTTTTTAGTGAAGATATGCAGAAAACTATCACTTCTAGTGGATACAGTTTCTTTTTGCCAAATGTTAGTGTAATGGAACGTATTTGGACAGAAAAAAAAGAAATGCAGAGAAGAAGAAGAATAAGACGAGAAGGAGAGCTTGTATTAATTATGTAATCTGAGCGGTGTACTCAGCTGGCCTCTTCGAGTGGACCAGTGACTCCTTAGTGTATACAAGTACACAATATCTAGTGAATACAAGCATGAATGATATCATTTACCCCCCTCTCTATATATACTATAATGAAGCTACTAGAAGGAGTAATTCCTTATGCTAAAACAGAAGAATTACACTCTCCAGCTGGCATAACAAACTCTTTGTGCAAAACAGAAAAATATTCCTTTTGTATCTAGAATATACTGAGCTAATTTTTCTTCCTCCTGCTGTAAGTATATTGTAGAGCTGGTTTTGGGCTTGGATTGGCATTCGGATCCATTACATTACCCGCCCCAAAGAGTGCCACCTTGTCCTCAAGGTGAAATTGAGGAAAGTGAAGAGATATATTCTGGCCCAGCTCCCAAGTGGCATCTGAACTAGGCAAACCAGTCCATTGAATGAGAACCTCAGCATTAGAAAGATCGTCATGAGTGAAGTTACGGACACCCAAAACAGCAGCAGGTGTTGCATCCAAGACAAGATCAGAGGTGATTTGAGGAGGTAAGGTGGTGGGTAGAAAAACAGAACCGTGAGCACGTTTCAGCTGGGAAATGTGGAAGACCGGGTGTATTTTGCTGGAAGAGGGGAGGTTCAAACGATACGCCACTGCCCCAATTCGTGCCAGAATTTCAAAGGGCCCAAAGAAACGAGCTGCCAATTTATCAAAGGGCCTTCGAGCCAAAGACTGCTGTCTATATGGTTGGAGCTTTAAGAATACCACGTCACCCACTTGAAAATGATCATCACGTCTCTTGGAATCAGCCATAAGCTTCATACGATGTTGGGCTTTGAGTAAATGATACCGGAGATCATCTAAAATGGCATCTCGTTCACGGAGCAATTGATCCAAGGAATCAACGGGGGTTGCATTATGCCCAACACGCGTCAAGGACGGAGGAAGACGGCCATAGAGAGCCTGGAAGGGCGTCATTTTGATAGACAAATGGGTGGAGGTATTGTAGCAGTATTCTGCCCATGGAAGCCAACGAGACCATTGAGTCGGTTTACCATTGACGAAACAGCGGAGATAGGATTCCAAGGCCTGATTGACGATCTCAGTTTGACCGTCGGTCTGGGGATGATAAGCCGTACTGCGAAGCAAGGTTGTGCCTTGGAGCCGAAATAATTCCCTCCAAAATAAGCTCATAAAAACTTTATCCCGATCGGAGACAATAGACAATGGAAAGCCATGAAGTTTCACAATTTCACGAACAAACAGAGCAGCCACGGTTTGAGCCGAAAAAGGATGCTTAAGGCCCAAAAAATGAGCGTACTTAGATAATCGATCTACGACGACAAGGACCGTATCAAAACCACCCGATTTTGGCAAAGCTTCTACAAAATCCATCGAAATTTCCTCCCAAACTTGAAGAGGTAAGGCAAGGGGTTGAAGCAACCCAGCAGGCTGTTGGTGTGAAAACTTCTGTTGTTGGCAAACGGGACAGTCGCGAACATATTGAGCCACATGCTTCCTCATGCCAACCCAAAACCACTGCTCGGCCAATCGTAAATATGTTTTAAATTCCCCATTGTGACCTCCGGTGGCGGAGTCGTGATACTCATGAAGCAATTTGCGAACATATGGTGAGGAAGGTGGTAAAACAACACGGCCTTTATACAACAGCTGACCGTGGGAGAAAGAATAGCCATGGGGTATATTGTCACCAGCAGTACAACGAGTAATAATAGAGGATAAGAAGGGATCCTGGAGTACCTGCTGTTGGAGGAGAGACCAATCGACAGTGGCAGTCGATACGAGTGAAGCCATGATGATGGAGGAAAAACAGGGATGGCGAGATAAAGCATCAGCAGCTTGGTTGGTTTTGCCGGGGCGGAACTTGATCTCAAAATCGAATCCCATCAACTTACTAATCCATTTCTGATAATCGACCCCGATCTCATGCTGACCCGTGATGAAACGAAGGCTCTGTTGGTCAGTCCATATGATAAAATGACGACCCAAGAGATAGTGGCGCCATTTGAGCACGGCTAAGACAATAGCCATTAATTCCTTTTCGTAGATGGATTTGGCTTGATCACGGACACCCAAGGCTTTACTAAAGAAGGCAATAGGGTGGGAATTTTGAGATAAAACAGCGCCAATACCACGCCCCGAGGCATCGGCCTCTACCACGAAAGGCAGCTGAAAATTGGGAATATGTAGAACCGGAGCTTGAGTCATGGCAGACTTGAGGAGTTGAAAAGCTGTATTAGCCTCAGCATTCCAAGAAAAAGAATCACGTTTCAATTGATGAGTTAAGGGAGCGGCAATGGTGGCGTAGCCACGAATGAACTTTCGATAGTATCCTGTGAGACCCAAAAAACCTCGTAATTCTTTCACGGATGAAGGAACAGGCCACGCTAACATAGCAGCAATTTTAGAATCATCTACTGCCACCCCCGGATGCCGAAACGACATGCCCCAAATATGCCACAGAGGAACGACCAAACTCACATTTCTTATAATTAGCAAAAAGAGAATGAGCCGCCAATAATTCCAAAACCGTTGCCAAATGATGAGCATGCTCTTCAAGGGAAGAACTGTAAACCAGTATATCATCGAAAAAAACCAAGACAAAGCGCCGCAAGAAAGGACGAAAGACGTCATTCATAAGGGACTGAAAGGTTGCGGGGGCGTTGGTCAACCCAAAGGGCATAACCAAAAATTCGTAATGGCCTTCATGTGTGCGAAAGGCCGTTTTATGCACATCTTCCCGGCGGACCCGAATTTGATGATAGCCAGAAGTAAGATCAAGTTTGGAAAAAAATTGTGCCCCATGGAGTTCATCAAGCAGCTCATCAATAATAGGGAAAGGAAATTTATCAGGGACGGTTACCTTGTTGAGGGCACGGTAGTCGACACAAAAACGCCATGAACCGTCTTTTTTCTTCACCAAGATGACGGGACTGGAAAACGCACTAGTGGATGGTTGAATGATACCAGAGAGCAACATATCACTCACCATCTTCTCAATCTCCTCCTTTTGAACTTGAGGGTAACGATAAGGGCGGACACTCACAGGATTAGAACCGTCTTTGAGGACTATTTGATGCTCCCTTGGGCGAGAGGGAGGAAGCCCCTTAGGAGCTTCAAAAACATGTGGAAACTGGTCAAGGACGTGCTGAATGGGGCCCGGAATAGGATCACGCAGAGGTATGGTGTCAGTATCAAGCAACTCCAATTTATTTAACTCCACCAAAAGACCACCACCCTCTTTGCGAATCGTCTTAAAAATAGATTTCAAGGAAACCTTGGAACGTCCCAAGGAAGGATCGCCCCGAAGAATAACCTTGGAACCTTGCCATTGAAACTGCATAATTTGTAGCTTCCAATTAGTGGAGACAGTCCCTAATTTTTCCAGCCACTGTATCCCCAAAATCACATCAGAAGTGCCCAAATCCAAAGGGAAAAAATCCTCAGTAATTTCCAAAGCCCCCAATTGCAATACCACAGCCTTACATTCACCACTGCCGCGCACCGTACCCCCGGTACCTAACGTCACACCAAAATCAGCCGTAGGATGAATGGGTAATTGAGTTTTCTGGATAATGGGTAAGGAAATAAAATTATGGGTGGCCCCGGGATCAATCATAACCACCACTTCTTCACCATGTATGCTACCCAAAAGTTTCATAGTTTTCGGGTTATCGATACCGACCACCGAATTTAAGGATACCCCAACCGGAGGCGGCGAGGGATCGGCGGCAGTGTCACCATCACAAGAAATCCAGTCATCATCATCATCCTCCCCCATGACCCACATAACACTTAACTCGCCATTCTTACATTTATGCCCTAAGTGCCATTTTTCATCACAACGAAAACAGAGCCCTTTACTTCGTTTCTCCTGAAAATCTTTATCGGTTAATCGGTGGATATTAGTGGGAAATGGTTTGGGTTGAGAAGGATTTGTGGAGGAAGTGGGAAAATGGCGTTTTGGGGTAGAGTAAGGGACAGGATGTTTAGGGATGTGGGTTTTATGGGAAAATGGTGGGTTTTTGGGTAGGACACGTGGGTAAGGAGAAAAAAATTGGGGATTAGTGTGTTGGTAGTCAAAGGCTGCCACGTTTTTTTCTTCCAATTTAATGGCCCAATCAATTGCCACATCAACACTCTCTGGGTCCCATAACCTCAACTCAGTACGAATAGGGGGTTGCAAGCCTTTTATAAAGCTAGAAACAAGAACATCTTCAGGAATATGAGTTAAAGGAGAAGCAAGAGAAATGAACCTCTCACAATAATCGGTAACGGAGCCGTCCTGAAAAATCGACATCCACTGCTCACAGAGCGAGCCGCCGCCGTGTGGCCGGAAATGGTGGAGAATCATGTTCTTAAGTTCGCCCCAAGAGGAGATGCGACGGCGGTGCTTAACCCACTGCCACCACTGGACCGCCTTGCCTTCAAAACTCATAATCACGGCATCCACCTTCTCCCTATCCTCCAAGTGATAAACACTAAAATAATGTTCAGCCTGGGAGATCCAAGCATCGGGGTTGTCGCCAGAAAAAACGGGTAAGTCCACTTTTCTAGATCTGGGAAAGTCATTTGGGTATGGGGAACGGTTTTCACGGTGTTGGTGGGAAGTGTTTGGAATTTCGAAACCTCCACCATTGAGAAAAATGTGAGGACGATTTCCCGACGGCGGAGGGAGGGGTGTATTGTGGGAAGGGGTGGGGTTTTGTTTGGCTAATAGGGCTTTGACTTCGGTGGTAAGGGCGGTAACGGTATTTTTGAGTTCTTCATGATTACGAGAGTGCTCCTCAGTGGATTTCCATAATGATTCCTCCTGTAAAGTAACCATGTCCTGTATGCGTTCCTCCAAGGACTGCTGTAAGGAGGGAAGCGACTCACGTAATTCTTGGAGACGTTCCTCCAACGAATCTAAACGACCGGCGTGAGAAGGAGCCATGAAACGCCAGGAGTCGACGTCTCTGATACCACTGTAATGGAACGTATTTGGACAGAAAAAAAAGAAATGCAGAGAAGAAGAAGAATAAGACGAGAAGGAGAGCTTGTATTAATTATGTAATCTGAGCGGTGTACTCAGCTGGCCTCTTCGAGTGGACCAGTGACTCCTTAGTGTATACAAGTACACAATATCTAGTGAATACAAGCATGAATGATATCATTTACCCCCCTCTCTATATATACTATAATGAAGCTACTAGAAGGAGTAATTCCTTATGCTAAAACAGAAGAATTACACTCTCCAGCTGGCATAACAAACTCTTTGTGCAAAACAGAAAAATATTCCTTTTGTATCTAGAATATACTGAGCTAATTTTTCTTCCTCCTGCTGTAAGTATATTGTAGAGCTGGTTTTGGGCTTGGATTGGCATTCGGATCCATTACAGTTAGGCTTCTATTATAAACTGTAGACAGTTTAGCTTTCTTAAGAATTCCAAAGTCTTGTATAATTTGTAGCATTATAATGCGTATATGCTTGAGATATGCGGTCGTATAATAGGTTTGTATGCTTCCATCCTCTTGGAACTTGTAATCCCAAGCCTTTGCTTCAGCAAACTTCTATATTAAGCTTGAATATGACATTATTGGATTGATTTCTTTGATCTTGGTCAAATAAGTGTACCTGATAGCAGACTAAAGGAATTGATTATATGCCACAACCTTCTATTAGCAGTACAAATAAACCTTTTTTAGTAGTTCAAGTTGCTTTTTCGGCTCATTTTTTGACCATAGCGTATTTTGAACTCCGGTGGTCATGAGGATCTTAAATTTTCCTCTTAGAAATAATATCAGTCTTGTTGAGCAAACGCTACAAATCCAGGTTTTGATCGAGTTTCTTCCTAAGGCTTCAATTATCAAGATTTGCACTCAAAAGCTTTTCCATTCAGTCTGGTCTCACAACCTTACTCTTTTTTGGATGTATAGTTGTACCCCCAAAGCATTCTCTTCCAGATGGTAGCAAGAGGAAGTTTTAATATTTTTTGTATTACAGGTAGACTATGGAAAAAGAGGGCTTAGTAATGTATCATTGATAAATTTTAGTTGGTACTCCTTGTCTGTGTTTTCATGAAATATTTGTTGCATCTTTCTCGAGGAAGAGAACAAAGCAATTTTTAGTATGATTTGTTAGACAGACACTATTTTTGGATCAAAACTTGATACTATCATACTACTATCATATATTTTTGTGACATCATCTCTGTTAACAACATCCTAAATATCTTGCTTGGTGTTTTGTAGGTTTAGGTTGCAATAGACCCTTTTGTGGTGCTTATTGGCGTGCTCAGGATGCTACTGCGATAGATCTTCACCCAATGTGCAACCTTGAATCATTTAGACCCGTATGTTTAAATTGGCTTACTACGTCTGGACCACCCGTGTCACACATGCTCTTTTTTTGGATAAAGTTTGATTAATGCAGTATATCCTGCTACAGAATATTTTAAGGCTATGCAGTGTTGCCTGAAATGCATATTGATGTGATTTTGGTTTGGCTGTGTTTCTAATTGGCCCTTGCAATTGATTGGCTGTCCAGTTCAATGGGTATCTTGGAGCTCTTGAAATCCTGTGATCATGGTTGTGTAGGAGGCACATTGTACTCTCACCCATATGGGTATATTTGTGTTAAATACTCTTTTTTATCTTGTTTTATGGAAAAGGATGTTTATTTAATCTCTTTTCGAGCTATCATTTGTTCTACTCTTGCTAAATACAGTACAATCAAAATCAAGACAAAGCCGGCAGTATATTAGGCAAATTAAATTGTGTACAAAGAGGTATGGAACAAGTTGGACTCAAGAGTGGGATAGAAAAATCTTTATGGAATGGCCTATTTGAGACAGGCGCTTAAAAAGGATCTTATTGGGTGACTTTTCTTGTCCAAGATGAAGAGATTAAGGATAGATAGAAGGATCACTTCGACGAGTTGTTGCATTGATGTCAAGGGAGTGGCAAGAGACATCTTGATTGAACTAGTGGAAGAGAACATAGAATATATGAGACGTATACAGAGTAAGTGACGTGCAAGATATGAAAAATGAAATAAAAGCAAGCCATGGGTGTTCATGATCCTATTAAGGCTTGAAAGTTTTTATAAGGAAGATCAAGTATTTCAAGAAACTAATTTGGTTTATGTGAGGACAATCTACCATGTAACTATCCATTTGATGCCCTAACAAGTGTTGGGTTAAATAAAAGGATTTGTACATGAGTTTTTTAATATGTAGAAGGTGTTTGACGAAGTACCAAGAGAAACAACTTGGTGCATTATGGAGAGAAAATGTATGCCATGCAAATATATCATTATAGGATATGTGGAGAAGCGACACAAGATTTACCAACCACAATAAGTCTATATCAAGGTTCTTCTTTGAGCTATTTTATCTTTGCACTGGTTGTAGATGAGCTAAAAGACATATCCATGGATTAGCGCCATTGTGCATGTTGTTCGTTGATGGCATCATATTAGTGAACAAAACTATAGTAAAGTCAAGATATGGAGGCAAGCGTTAGAATTAGATGATCAGAGTGAGGTTGGGAGATCCATGTCATACTTTCTCTTATAATCCGTTGGTTCTTTGAGACACTTGAGTAAAAATCAACATCCATTTTTTCCTCCAGTAGCAAGTTTTGTTGAAGATCCAATGCCACTATGAAAATCAAGGCTTTTGTTGTACAACTTCTCCAGCAATGATGAATTGTCTATATTAACGAAAACTACTGCTCAAACTACATAGCAGCAATGACAAAATCAAATATGCAATGTCGTAAAGCAGAAAAATATGCTGATTGTTCTGAACGCCCTTCAAAGTACAAGTGTGGCCTAGGGGTGCCTTTTTTTTTTCTCTCTACTGTTTTCTTCCTTGGGAAGGACACTTCATTGTTACTTACTTACTTTTGAGTAGGCCATGATTCTTGTAAAAGCAAAGTTGATCTGCCTCAATGTGATATTTCTTTCTTTTTCAAGTGTTTGACTGGTATTCATTTGCTCATGGTTTGTGGGATACCCACTTCCCTTTAGTTAACTGTCTTAGAAACATTTCAAGTTCTATTTTGTTGCCTCTTGAAATATTTGATGTTGTAGCTCACAAGAATACAATCCCTGGGGTTAAATAGATCTCTTCATTTAGTTTGCTGGTCTTTGTGTGGGATACATTCCTTGACTCCAAATGCTATGTTGCATTAGCTTTATAAGCATTTTTCTTGTGTCAATTCACCACTGTTTCACTCTTTCTTTCTATCTATTTTAAGAATTGTTCCTGGTCCTCCTTTGAGTTGTGCCGTCGTTTTTTTTTCATAGGTGAAAGTTTTTAATCAAGTGCACTATGTTTTCTTTCAGGTTTCGGAGCACAGAGTTGCTGTTATCCCTTCCGTAACGCATGAAAGGAATTCATACGAGCAAGATGTGTGTACTTCATGAAATTTGTGCATTTTATTTTATTTTTTTTTTTATTTTTTGCGATTATCCTTACTGTCTCATTTTACAGATCACAAATAGGTGTATAAGGCAGTTGGGTAAAACATTACAAGAAGTCATTTCTGAATGGGTCACAAAGTTAAACAATCGAGAATTTGGTAATGCCACAAGTCTGTTTTATACTGATTTCGTTATGTAAAATGTGGCTGAGTGCCTTACATTGTTAGTTATCTCCTTTTTTACTGCTTCAGAGACCACATAGGCTTGGATTCATGCTGTTTGTGCTTGCTGAATATTGTATATCTATGTATATAGTAAATCATATGCCACAAGAAGTCATTTTGCTACGTGAGCGTTATCTCTTCGTTACGTAACTAGTGTTAATATTCTTTACTTTGCTTAGCTGTATATAGTATATCATATGGTTACTTTTTTAAGACACTTTAAAGCTTACCTTCTCCTTTAAATTCTGCTTTTTTACTAGTATATTATAGATTATATATCTATATATATAATAACTAAAGAAGAAACCGACTTAACGCGTGTTGATTCTTATAGAACATTTTGAAATAAGATTTTTAAAATTTTATTACATAAAATTATAATCCAGGCGAGGCCCAAAGCAAACCTAGTTGTGCTTGAGGCGCATCCAGGTGAGTCGCAACCTGTTGGCTAATGCACTATTGTGCCTCACACTTTTAGTTTTTAATTTTAACAAAAAAAATAAAAGATTAAGCTTTAGGTAAACTTAATTCCAAAAATAAACATCTCCATATCTGAGCCTAAGGTCAGGTATGTTCGTAGTTACTAACTGCGAACAAACATGACTTTTTATGTCCCATTTGACGTAATGACATTGTCTCTCTTTTGTTCGCAGTCAATAACCGCGAACAAATATTTTGACCAATTTTTTTGTTCACTGTTAGTAACTGCGAACATACCTGGCCTTAGGCTCGGGCATCAAGACTCATATTTATTGGAATTAAGTTTACCCGATGCCCATTTTTTTAATTTCTTTTGTTAAAAGTACTTAGTTGTTTCAAATTTTCTTTTAACTTATCATGAAACACCGTTGGAATTTGCATTGAGTCCATATTCCAGCGCTAGTAAGTAATGGCATCAAAGTAATCATACATGATATCATAACTCATATCCAACTAATGATCGGTTTCATCACTTTTTTATTTTGTGCTCTGCATATGAATTTTCTGATTATCATTAAAATATTCCATGTAGATATTTTTTCTATTATTGTGCATGCTTTCTCTAAAAAAGATACGTATGTTATTATTGATCAAGGAGCATACTATTTCCTTTGTTTTTTAATTAGTGGGTCGTTGCTATACATGTTTTCACACTATCCAATGCACAACTTTGACCTTCTTGTATCTTCAATTGCGATTTTGCGAATAATAAATATTGTAAAATTTTGATATTTTGAAAATGCGCATCGAGAATATTGCTTGATGAATGGTGTTTATTATGTAAATGTGGCCATTAATATGACACATAGGTAGCATTAGTTAATTTCTGAATTGCTTGCGTGCACCACATCTTTGATTACACTTTGAATATTTATCCTATTTGTTTCTTTCCTAAAAAATAATCTTGCATTCTTAAGACTTCGTCTACTTTTTTGTGCATGTATGGTCTTACAGATCGTTCAAGAATGCCTTTGCAACATGGTGACATGATAGCTGCTGGTACTCATGTCTGCCGGTAAGTGTATACTCTGATGTTTCCCAATTTTTAGGGGTCATACATGTGCTATTTGACTTGAAAATGTTTCCCAACTTTTGGGTTGTTATTGTATTATAGGCGATTATTACCTTGTTTATTATTCTTGTCATTTCTTATAAATATTATTCTAGAAATGTCCTGCGGGGGTCTTTTGATGATGGTTGAATTATCGTGAACTTTACTATGCTTCCCAAGGATTAGCTGTCTCAGAAAGGGTATTGATTTGACTTATTATCATGTAAAGGTGGCCAACTGGTTGTTCAAGTTGAGTCCTATTGGAATCTTTCTAATTATATCAAGAATGACAATATACTTTTCTTTTAGTTCATATTGGTTTATCTTCAGATCTATTGTCGATTTATCATGAATGATCCATCATTATTTGTTATACTGTTTCTAGATCGGGTTGGTTCTAGCCGTTCAGTTTGACTTCAGGTTAAAAATAGATAAGCAAGTTATGCGTTCATGTCATGTCTATATTAGTAAATTTGGATCAGTTCAGCCTTATGAAGTCTAGGTTGTAGTTGATTATAAATGAGGGAAATGTAGTTTTGATTGCTCTCTAGGCTCTAACTGGCACCTAATTTTTATTGTGGGACATAAGTAATGATGGAGTATGAAGATCTTAAAGAATCAAACTTTGCGTTTCTTCACAAAGCTGGACTCTTTGTCCAACTAGAACCTTCATAAATATTTCCATCTGTTGAACTATTACCTCACAGAAGGAAATTTTTTCGTGACTCGTTTGTAATGAAAACTTGAAAGTTTGGGCAATGTTCTTAAGTTTTAAGTATTTTGAATAATCTCAAATATAGGTGTAGTCTTCCCAAATTGGTCCTTAACCTATGTTTATTTACCGTTAATTCTATAAATCAGGTCAAAATATGTGAGGTACAGGCTAATTGATCCTCTTCCATCCTAATAAATGTTTTAGTCCAGACTCTGCATAAATGCTTCCCGAATCCTCTAATCTTTCCCAAATTCAACCTGAAATCCCTAATATCCTCATCCTTTCCATATTACTCTGTCCAAAACTGCACAAGCATATACAGAAGAAATATTACTGCTATTTCTCCCATCAAGTATGGCACTTGAGAAGAGAAAGAATGATGTCGAATGAGGCAGAGAAGCAGTTGGATCAGGGTGAGGGGATCAATGGGTGTTGTGATTGGCCAGGCTGGGTAATATTGGTCAGTAGGTGGTGTAGGCAGTGGTAGTACGCGGCTGTATGGATCGTTTGGGTCGTTCATATCATCTCAAATTATAAGTCTAGGTCATTCATATCCATTAATTCCAATTTTCTAGCATCTAATTGTAAGTCTAGGTCATTCATATCCTTTCCCGCTCGTCTTTCAAGTCATCTTCGGTCTTTCTCGCCCTCTTTTTAAGTCTTTAGAGCTCCATTTTTATATCTTTCTTACGGGTTCGCTAATACCCCGTGACCGTCTTTTGACATGCCCAAATCATCTTAATGATTCTCTTTCATCTTTTCCTCAATATTTGTAATTGCTAAACTCCAACTTCGTTTCGAATTCTATCCCTCAAAGTCTGCCCACTTATCCGTCGAAGCATTCTCATTTCTGCTACTCCCATTTTTCTACTATGACTTTTTCTAAAAGCCAACATTCTAATCTATATAGTAGCTCCGGTTTAATGGCCGTTCATAAAACTTACCCTTTAACTTTGAAGGCACACCTCAATCACATAAAATTATATGATTTGTTATATAAGTTACACTTCATCCATTGGAATTTAAAAGGTACTAGGTAGCAGAAAGCCCCTCAAACTAAAATGCTGATGTACTCGAGTTAATAAAAAATGGTGCCTGTAGTACTTCATAGTTGCCTCCCGTTGAGCTAAATTCGTTGCCATGTAAAAGCTTTTGTATCATGTGCAGTGATTGTTTTGAGCAGCTGGTTTCATATCTTCTCTACTGGTTCCGGGTTTCATTGCCTTGCCATGTAAGCACATCGTATTATTCCGAAATTGATGTTTCGGCTTTTGCTCACTTTCCAATTGTTGCTTCATATGATTCCTACTACCGAAGGGCTGGAAAAGTAGGTTTTTGTGCTTGTTTGTTGTTTGAACTGTTAACTAACTGATTCTTGTCGTTTGCAAATGGTTAGCTTCTACCAGCGGAGGCATCTAGCCGGGAAAACTGCTGGTATGGATACGCTTGTCGAACGCAGCATCATAGTATAGATCATGCTCGTAAGCGTAATCATGTTTGCCGAGCTACCAGAGGTTCAAATAGATGAATATACACTGTACATACAAAAGGAATTTGGCAGTAGTGCTGCTATCTTTGAAATGGCATAGCAATGGTGTATCTTTATTCGTATGCATTTTGTTTCTAGGTTTTCATGTTGCAACATATGATGGTGATTACTTCAATTTACACCGAATTGTCGATTGAGATAAATCTCGATTCTTATCAGTCGCTTGTTTTGAGTTGTATAATAAATCTGAAAATAGGAGCAAGTTTTGTATGAGACCGTCACAGTGAAACTGATCCATATAAGGAGCTCAATTTCAAAAAATTGAGGACTTTAATATTTATGTCAATTATAATGCTCATAATAATGTGTTAAACATTAAATAATTAAAAATGAGTACTTTTAAGTAAGGTGAATTAAATTAGTTAGATTACAGTTATTTAAGACTGTCTCTGAATGAAACTATCTCAAAAGAGATTGCTAATTACAAAAATCAAATCAAGCTATATTATATACATTAGAAAAATATAATCAAAGAAGTTAAATTCTACCCGCATCACGAATGATATATTTTTACAGCCATTAAACCTATTTTAGGACTTTTTTTTATTATAAATTGATTTATTTATTCAATAATAATAATAATGTTAGAGTTTTTATCTTGAAAAAGTAGAATTGGTTTTGGTTAATAATCATGAGATGTGATTAAGTTTTATCGATCTAGTTAGAATTTTAAATATATTAACGATCAAATTTTACTATGTTTCAACTTAAAATTCAAATATAGAAAAATAACTATTTATGTCCCTTTAATTTGCGTTACTTTTTAATTTAGTTTCATTGATTTTGCTTTTTTTTTTTACAATGATTTCACCTTTTTCTTTTAATCTTAACAACAAATATATTCTCTCTTAATTTTAATCAATTATTTCTATTATCCACTTAATTTTTTAATATTAATTCTCATTATCACTAAATTTTGAATGCAACTTGCAGAGTCTAGAAGTAACATAAGGGGTATGTAATAGTCTAATAGAATTTGTACTTTTGTTTATACTTCCTCCGGTTTTTTTACTTGCATCACAGTCAGACTTTTACACTATTTATCAATCAAATTGACTTTCACATTTTAGATAATCTTTAAGTTAAATTATAGTCATATGAACTCTTGTGTTCGTGTTCATATGAACTCTTGTTTCGATCGTTTCAATTCAAAGTTTATTAATTTCTCATTTCTATAATTTTTTTTAATATGTTTAATTAAAGATATTATAATTAGAGATATTAACAGTTTGTGTATTGGATGATGTGAGAAAATAATCTAGTAAAAAAGGACAAATAAAGTGATAATCTTTGAAAGTTCATAATTTGAAGTATAGGTTATTAGCATAGTAATTAGTAATTATAATGATATCTTTTAACACTTTCTAACAACAAATTCATGCGCAACTAATGATGGAATGCAAAGGACGAAGGAAAAGGCAAATCACTGCATTTAGTCATGCACACTATATTTGATGTTTCAGTAAGTCTCATGGAAGACGGTCTATTTTATAGACGGAATTCATGAAGCCCAGCCCAAAATATAACATAGTATATTTGGGGTTATAATAAATTATTTGGGGTTATAATAACTTATATTTGGGGTTATAGAATAGTATATTCGAGGTTATAATATCTTACATTTAGGATTATAACATAATATAATTGATATTATAATAAAAAAATCAGTTAAGGGAAATGGGTTTGCCCAATTTTTGTGGTCTATCCTATAGACCATCTCTTGTGAGATTTTGTGTTGATGTTTTTTTTGCCTACTAGAAGAAACCCAAAAAGGCTTATAGAAATACTCACTCAATTTCAAATATTATTCTTATTTTTTTAATTTGTCATATTGATTTTATTTCATTTTCATTTTTGGTGATGATTTATTATGGCTCAATGAATAGAGCATCTGCATGTGGAGCAGAAGGTTTGGGGATTCGACCCCTATTGGGCACATGTATCAATTGGGGGGTTTCTTGACTATGCGCATCTCTCTTTACTCCCTCTTCAGGGTACGGGTATGATTTGTCTGCATCTTTCAAGAAAAAGAAAAACCTACACTCGGATCCTGCCTTGTGCGGGATACCTGAAAGGTCCTTTACCTTTACCTTTACCTTTACTCATTCTTTAAAATTTATTAACACATTAATTAATTCTTTTATTTCATTCACATATATATCGACTGTTCAATAAATTTTTTTTTTTGACTTTTATTCATTTTTCTTGAGCTTCATCCTAGTTATTTCGAGTTATTTTTAATATATTCCTATCTAGAAGGTCTTCTGAGAGACCGTCTATGGCATAGACGACCCTTTCAATAGCCCAACCCAATGGTTGACATGACTATTCAGTTACTCATCTAATAAATGGACTGACTCATATTAACCCGTTTATGCTATAGACGGTCTATAACAAGAATCTGTGATTCCTATTTCCATTCGTACATTTCCTCTAGAAGACCGGCCCATCTACCCAACAACTTAGTAGTAGTGTTTGGTAGGCAAAGTAGGTACCATTTTTCTACTTTTGTTACTTCTAGAATCCCACTAGTGGAATTTTATGTCCATCACTAGTCATTGCTCATTTAACTTTTACAACCATCTTATTTCAAATATGTATGAACAAACATGAGTTACTCCCTTAACTAGACAACTTTATAGAAGAAACTTCATAAAAGATCAATAAGATTGAGAAGAATATAATGCTCATTCTCCTTTTATGCAGGGCTCTATTCTTTTAGGGGTAAACTATAGATCACTTTTCTCTAGTCCTTTCTTAAAGGGAGTACGGGTATGGATTGTTTGTCAACTTACCTCATTTAGACCCTGTTCTGAGCAGAATATTGGGTATGATGATGATGATATAAATTACAAAAGAACAATATTATGAGACTCCCAAAAATTGACTTGATAAGAGGCATGAAAATGGTTGTCTATATCACTATAATGACGTGTTCCACCTACCCAATAGGATTAAGCATGGCTTGCTTACTACTCACTTACTAGTATGTTGAATTTTTCAATCAAATGCTACATATAACAAAATAGTACAACTTTAATAAATTATATCAACCATGCATGTTAAAATTGAGGGTTCTAAATTAGTGAATTTGGAAATTTTGACACGTAATTTAGAAATGACTGTAAAGGAACCAACTTAACCAAAAGTTTAAGCTAATGGTTGAGGCCATAGGAATGCTATATACTCTAACATACCCCCTCACACGAGAACCTTTTAGGTTAGAAGTGTGGATGTAACATAGGCCCTCCTCATACCTGATGTTAAATATTTCAATTTAAATGAGGGGTGATTAAGATTCGAATTCATGACCTCTTGTCACACTGGCTCTGATATCATGTCAAGGAACTAACTCAATCAAAAGCTTAAGCTTTTAGTTGAGGCCCTAGGAATGTTATATACTCTAACAATGACCTGATTTAAATGTAGTGAAAAATAGATTAAATTTGACCGTTCTAACCTATTTTGTTAATTTTGTCGGCCTTTTCTTTTTCTATGTTGTCATTTTTTGTTAGGACCTATATTTATGATCATTTTTTTACTTTGAGTTGATATTTCTTTGTTGTATGCTTGTAGCCTTAAAATCGAAAATTTGTCTATTTTTATAAGAAACTATTATCTATAAAAAAAATATATCTCAAAAAAAAAAATTATCTATAAAAATAAAACATTATTTTATGCTATATAATTTTTGTAAAAAGTTAATGATAAAAATGAATTTCAATGTACTCTTGACCGATCCAATCTAGAACTTATCTGACCTAAAAGTGACCCAATTCGATATCCACTTGACTGATTATTTTGACAGATTTACTTTTGAGACATATCTTAGTCTACCGATCATCTCTAAAGAGTAGGAGTATTAAGTGACATTTTTTCAAATGATGTGAAAATCTAACCTAAAATCTATATATAGAATTTTAAAAAGTAATATTTATTATAACTGAAAGAAAAAAAGACTCGATTTAGTTTGATAAAAAAAAATGGTCTAGAAACAAAAAGATTATAAGCAAGACTTTCTCCTTCTACTTTCATTTGGTCTAAAACACGAGGAGCAAGCGTTGAAATTTAGAAGACATAAAGAAAAACAAAGCTCTACTTACTCCCACATCCATTCTTGCATGTTGTGCATGTTTTTAAGACTTTTCTCGGGTCGGGGACGACTTTTGACCGTACTCTCTTCTATGGGTATAAATGATCGTCGTTATTCCCTCTCCAAACTCTGAGCATAGTTTTCTATGAGCGGGATATACTGGGTATAATGATGATATTTTAATTTTATTCCAAGTAGACTTGAATATTTTTCAAATTTGATATCGTCAGATTATGCATATGACATATCCTGATGCTTCAATTATTAGCTCAATAAGCTTTTAATTAAGTTGGTCTCTTGACAAAATATCAAAAACCAACTGATATAAGGTCACGAATTCAAATCTTGCTATCAAACCCTCATTTCAAGTATCAAATACTTGCATAAACAGACTAATAATACTTCTAGCCCAAAGGGCTTTTGACCTCTCGTGTAAATGGTCGAGAATGATAGAGTATATAATATATCTCAGGACTTCAACAATCAGCGTAATCTTTTGATTGAGTTCCTCTCTTAACAAAAAAGACTCAAATATTAACATACATTACTTTAACTTTTGTTTTGATCACATGTTTTCTAAAAAATGTGTATTTTTCCTCCGACCCTGCTCGTAAATTGCACCAAATTAAAAAGACATTCCAATGATCAATATAGCTAGACTTATAAATTCATGAAAAATATTTAGCTAATTCATACTAATAGGCATAGTACAATTACACTCATTGTCTTTATTTTGAAACCCTAATGTAGGACACAAACAAGCACTCCCTAAAACATGGTATCCCATCATGTAATGTTGTTGATTCTTCATAACCTCATGATTAGATGAAATCTTGGAAGAATAATTAGGAAGACTAATAGATAATTCAAGATTAATTTCTTTGTAATTTTCTTCAATTGTCACAATACTACTATTATTAGAATCTTCATTAATAATATTGGAAGATTTACTAATAATAGTAGGCATAATACTAGTGCAATAATATTGTTCATGTCCTTTGTCATTGGTTGTAAACTCGTACTCCAGATTCGATCCATGCCCAAAATGTAACGTTGAACCTTGTACGTTGATCAATTGAAACGTATTGTTGTTGTGGCTAGTGTTTTTATTGCGATAATTGTTAGTGTTGAGTTTTGTCAGAGCAATTGTATTGGTAGCGGTATTTGTAGTCGTATTGGTTGAATTTAGTCGACGATGAGTTTGTGGGTCGATTCCACGACTAATAAGCTTTCTTTTGATGTGGGTGTTCCAATAATTCTTAATTTCATTGTCTGTTCTTCCGGGTAATTTGGCAGCAATTAAAGACCACCTGAAACAAAAGAAATTTTAATTAATTAAGTGTTTGGATAAATAAATTAATTAGGGGTGATATAACAAGTAAGCTGGAATAGCTCAGTTGGTTAGAGCGTGTGGCTGTTAACCACAAGGTCGGAGGTTCAAGCCCTCCTTCTAGCGAAATTTATATATTTTCCTTTTTTATGAAATTTTAATGATTTAAATTTATTTCACTTATGGGTGTTAATATTCTAAATTTATTCCACTTATATTTTTTGTTTTGACAACAACATCATTGTCAAAGTCTTAATTCCAAAAGATTAGAGTCGACAAAGCCAAAAAAAAGGGCATACTTATTGCCAAGCAAGCTATGGAGGTTGATGATAAGTTCATCTTCTTCTTCGGTGAAATTGCCTCTCTTGAGATCTGGTCTAAGGTAGTTTATCCATCTTAATCTACAACTTTTTCCGCATCTTTGTAAACCTAAAAACATTAAGAATTAATACAAAAAATATAAATGTACAAAAAATATAAATGTAAGACGAATCACTATATCTTTACATGATAGACTGAGAGAAGGAAAAGCGTTAAAATTAAATTCATAATCGTACCAGAAAAAATAATACTTGTTTCATATGAGACAATACCCGATTATCTATCTATATAGCTATTTGTTA
Source organism: Amaranthus palmeri (assembly GCA_019776075.1). Lineage (NCBI taxonomy): Eukaryota > Viridiplantae > Streptophyta > Magnoliopsida > Caryophyllales > Amaranthaceae > Amaranthus > Amaranthus palmeri. The sequence continues at coordinate 1,258,022 of JAAKBH010000280.1, forward strand.
TTTTATATACTAGTACCGTTTTACAAGTATGAGTTTAGAGTGCAAATTCTGTATAGAACTCATGTATATAATAGCTTATTATGAAACAATGTAATACTAATATTTGTTTTTTTAAGCTACAATTATTTTAAAAAAACTACATATAAAAAGAGAAGTATAATTAATAAAAAGAATGGAGAATAGTATAATTTGAATTACAAATAACAAAAATTATAAAAGAATTGAGATATTACAAATCGTAATGTGTCATGTTTCATAAAAAACAATGTTAAGAAAATTTATTAAATGTCCTAATATTCTCATAAAAAAATTTTTATTAGCATTTTTTAATCGGAATAAGAAAATTTATTAAATGTCCTAATATTCTCATAAAAATGTTAAGAAAATTAATTAAATGTCCTAATATTCTCATAAAAAGATTTTCCTTACACTACCCTCCATATTAACTCAAAAAAAATGGGCAATAAAATAAAATGAAGAAGATGAGCAATCTTTTTATCGGAATAAGGTCGGAGATTCCTCTAGTTACAAGAAGAAAGAGAAAATTAATATTTTTATAAATAGTGAAAATTAATTATATTTTTTGTCTCACAAGTAAAAAAAAAGTTTTCGATCACTAAATCAAACTAAATCAAACTCATAATACTCAGAACAACAATATAATTCCTCTAATATCTCAAACCCTAATATAAACTATTCATAAATACTAATCTTAATTGTCATAGTTATGAATAATTAACCCTATATCAAGCATAAACTACAATTTGAGATCAATCTCGGTTAGAACATGTATCATTTCTTCCACGAGTTACCTAGGTACAACATCACTAGCTAACCCCTCGATTCCCTTCACTTAGCCTAACATGTAACAAAAAAAGTATGAAATATAAAAAACGATTTTGATATCATGTCATGGAACCAAACGTAACCAAAATCGTAAACTAATGATTAAGACCCCAAAATACAAAAAGTAATTTTAATATCAACCACCAGAATATGTTATATACTCTAACAGTCGTTAAATTCTTACCGGCGGCTTTAGGAAGAGATCTCCAACAACCTTCACCATGAACTTTGATGTAATTAATAAGACGTTCATCTTCCTCTTTAGTCCATGCACCTTTATTTGTATGTTCTTTCTCACAACATGGTGATCTTCCCATTATTTCAATAATTTCCTTAATTATTCTTTAGCTTTTAATTAATAATAATAATAATAATCAAAATATATAATTACAAAGCTAAAGATTGATAGCTAGGTTTATGAGAATTATAAAGCTAGCAAGCTTTAAAGAATTCTACTATTAATAATGTTGTTGGGTATGGGATATTGTGGTTGGGGAAATAACTTAATTAAATAAATTAATAATATTTTTTTAAAAAAATGTGAATAATTTTGACTAAGTTGGTAGAGAGAAATAAAAAAGAGGACTATTTGGTAGGTAGCCCTACTTTTTTGTGTAGTTGTGAGAGTTATATCTTTCTCATTCTAATTAGAGTATATTTTATACAACTTTTTTTTTTATTAAATAGTCTAATTAATTACAACAAATTTAATTCTTGCCGTTGTACCTAAACTTCTTCCATTAATATTGTTTCTTTGTGTTTGTATTTTCTTATTAGTTTCTACCTCTCCTGATTTCCCTCGTGGATAGATGGTGACTTGGAGTGTTTAATGGGTCGGAGGCCCATTTTGAGCCCTTATTCGACCTGTTTCTAGAAGGGCTTTGTAAGGGGCGGGTCGAAAATGGGTCAGGCTGAAAGTGGACTATACTATAATTAAAATGAAGCGGACTGTAAATGAGCTCAATAAGGGCCGAAAACGGGTCTTTGTTAATAGTATAATTAATGTATGATTTAAATATTTTAAATGACAATGTCAATGAAACTATTAGTATTTTTTGAATGTAATCATTATAAATGATAATTTAAATGTTATAAATTGATAAGTAGGGATTAAAATAATTTTTAGTAGTAAAAATGGGTCCAGTTGGGCAGGTTTCAGGCTTTGAAAGTCCGGCCATTTAAAGCTAAAGGCAATTTTTCGGTCCGGTCCATATTTACTTAAGCCCGACCCGAGCCTTATCCGGCCCATTAAACACCCCTAATCATGACTAAAGTTTTCCAATGTTACAATTAGTAATATTAAATAATATTGGTAAATACAATACAAATTAATTACAAAGGCGGGGCGGCGTTGCTACGCCTGTAAGGAAGATAGAAACTAAAAACTCTAGGGATTTAAAAAGAGAAAGAGGAAGAGGAAGAGGAAGATTAAAGATGACTTGATCAACGACAGGAGTGGAAAGAGATAATAGATAATTTAGACTTATATGTTGATATGGTAGAAAATAGAAATAAAAGAAGAATCCATGCATGTGCACAACTAGTGAAAATAATCTAATAGTTCTGATAGTGGACTCTAACATTTTGGGACAAAACTTTAGCATTGTTGTATCAAATACATACTTCTATATATTTAATGTCTAAGTTGAGCGAAATTAACTACAAGAGCAAGTTTGTACATACAATAAACATAATAAAATCACGTAAAAGAATTTATAATATATGTATGTATAATAGAAGTTTATATATAATAGTGTTTTTAATTTACGAGTTAGAGTAGATATTATACATTGTTTTTCTTAGCAGGAACTTGACTTCAATTCTCGTTGTCGCGTTACCTTTAACCCACTTGGTAAAAAAAAGTATTGAAGACCCTTCTCGAGTCGGGAACTCTAGCTTTGATCGCACTCTCTTTTATGGGTATGAGTTGTCGTCGTTCTTCTCTTCCCAAATCCTGATGATAGTTTTCTATGAGCGGGATAATGGTGATAATGATGATGTTAAAACTCGACAATAATGCTGAATGTAACATCATATACCTGTTCGTTCTTAATGTTTTGGCTCCATGCTGCATGCACATAAAAATTTAATATACTTAATACCACCAAAACATATTAATTAATTATATAATCCCTTATAATTAGAGTTAAAACCAATAAAATTAAAAAGGATCGTGAATCATGGCACTATAATCAAGTTCTACTGCTGCACGTATACCACACAATGCTTGCTCACTAATCATGATAATGACATTTTTATCAAATACTCCTTACATCATAATAAATCTGCTTTATTTTTCATTTTAATCCGTTTTTATTTTTAAAATAATCCAATCACTTTCATTGTGATACATCGAGTTAAACGGTTGATAGATCAGACTATGTTAGAGTATATAATATATTATGGGGCTTCAACCAACAGCTTAAACTTTTGGTTGAGTTGGTTTCTTAACATGGTATCAGAGCCAGGGTGACAAGAGGTCACAAGTTCGAATCTCAACCACCCCTCATTTAAAGTGGAAAATTTAGCGCCATGTATGAGGAGGGCATGTGTCGCATCCACACTTCTAGCCTAAAGGGCTCTCGTGTGAGGGGGCGTGTTAGAGTATATACATATCCTAGAGCCTCAACCATCAGCTTAAGCTTTTGGTTGAGTTGGTTCCTTGACAGACTATCTATAACAATAAAGTGCATCTTGCTTTAAAATTAGTCCATTTGCTAAGAACTATACAGGGCTTTTTCGGGTGCGCATAAGTGAAGCCAAAGTGCACTGAAAAAATTTGTGTTGGTATGTGAACCAGTCTACAACCTTATGGGTAGACAGTTGTCACCGATAGTGTGACGGGTCCGAATTTACTGATCTCCATATTTTTTTATTTCTAAATATTTCACTACTTGAACAGTTGAACCCACTATACAAACTTTTTAATCTTCGTATTATCTGCAAATGACACAAATTAAATGGGACAGATACAGTAAGTGGGGTTTTCCTTTTCTTGATTTCATCACCTGAACCATCAATTATTATTTTAATAATTTATTGGAGTATATATTAGTACTTAGTTTCTAGAAGGTCATAATTAAATAATTTTGTGATATAAAGAATCAATTAGCTTAAGGTTGGTGAACTACCCTTTCTTTGAAGTCCATGCTTTAAAATATTTGATTGTCACCATGTGGGCCATTATTATATATGAACCTTACAATATTAGCACTACCATCAATATATCTTGTCCCTCCTTTCTTACCTTTTTCTTTAGTGTTCTAGTATTAATAGCCTAAATGAGCTATATATGAGATATCAAATATCTTCTTATTTTAAGATTCATTAAGATGTTAAGTATATAATTTAGTATAGATATTTGTGTTTGATGTATATTAACGGTCCGTTTGGTTTGTGGGAGGAGTGTTTACCTGTCTAAACTCGGACCGGACCGGACTGAAATCTCGAATATTCTAAGAACGGAGACCGGACCGGATTCGGTCCGGTGTTTGGACCGGTTAGACCGAAAATAATTTTTTATACCAAAAATAAATTAAAAAATAGAAGATTTAAAATAATTTAGCATTTTAATTATTTTTGTGTTGAAAATAAAATATTTAAAGCCCTTTAAATAAGTAAATCAGAATGGAGGAAGTATATATACATAATAATCGTAAATATTATTCACTTTCAAAATCACTTTTATGTGCATCCGGTCTCATCCAGTCCAACCCGGATTTTTTCGGGTTTAGACCGGACCGGACCGAAAACCCGGAATGTCGAATATATAAGACCCGGAGACCGGGCCGGTTACATCCGGTCTCATTTTGCACACCCCTAGTTTGTAATATTAAATGGTGGTAATGAGAATGATATATAGTGTAAAATGTGTAAAATTTCATGTATATAAAAACTTTCCTTAAGCGTTATTTCTCTATAATGCTTGATTTGAATTGCCTGAAATAAACTTACAAATACTTGTTAGAACAAACTACTTTTAACACTTATCATCATCATCAACCCAATATCCCGCTTGAATCAGGGTCTAGATGAAGAAAGATAATGAACAATTCATACTCGTACTCCCTTGAGAAACAATACTAAAAGAAAGCGGTCAATTTACTTTTAACACTTTGTATGTTAAAATTGCCGCTAGCTAGTTAGAACACTATTAGTTTTGCATTATATTGGATAACCCTCTTTTTAAACAATATAATAATAATAAAGGCAGAGCCTTGATCAAAAGAATACGGTCAATTACATGAACTAATATATTCGTCTTTCTAAACCAACCTTTAAATAATGTGCACCACTTGTTGAGCTAAACACAACAAGATCAAGTATAAGATCACTGAAAGTACAAGATGATATAATGTGGTCTACAAGATTGTTTGAGGCATTAATTCCATTTCCTTTTCACTCACAATTTTGATAGAGTATATAAAACTTCACGAGTTTGAATTTTATTCGCCTTTTATTACAAGTGAATAGTTAGCGTTATCTGTGAGGAGAGCATACACCGCATTAAGGTTCTCGTGTGAGGGAGCGTGATTCAATATATAACGTATTTCGGGTTTTCAACAATTTGATAAAGTTTTGGAGTGAATTTTTTTCCCGGTTCAAAGCAAGTTGAAGTGACTTCATTTAAGGACTCGATTTGGATTGAGAGTAAATATTTAAGGGGTAAAAAAAGTCAAACTAATGGAAGAAAGGTAACTAGAGATGCAAATAACGTAATTGAAATAATTGCGAAAAAGGTAGAATGAAAGTAAACTAAAAAAGATGAATAAAAAAAGATGATTCCCCTCATATAGGGTAAATTTATATTCAAAATGAAGGAACTAATTGCTATGGCTCGCTATCTTATTGGCCTAGAACACACCGTTGTCGGAAAGGTCCTGATAGTAAATTCTAAAATTAAGAAATTTTACTTATTAAATTTGAAAAATATGCCATAGTTATTAATAATGCAAAAATTAAGATTTTAACCGTAATTAACAAAAAATTTTCTAAATCTGTCACTGTTAAAAGGTAAAATTTTTTTATTTTTAGAAGCATTATTTGAATTTCCATGCTAAGGAGTAAGGAACTAGCTAGAAGGCATTATTTGTCACAATTGTACGTATTTTGCAGAACAAGGTCGCACTACCGTACAATAAATGTATCGTATAAGTTTTTTTGAGTTGTTGCTTTAACCACAAAATCACTCTCATCAGTCATCACCAATAGACGTGTATAATGGAGCGGTTCAACCCAATATATCAAGGGTCGGATCATTTTTAAACAAGTTATTAGTGGATCGGATTAAGAATAAATTGGGTCATTATCGGGCTTTAGTGTAAAGGAACATACTACACCAGCTAATTATTTAACTATGTTAGTCTTAAAATAAATATTGTCATTTTTTGGTTTTTTATATGAAATTATTATACATAGCTGAGACGACCCAACGGGTTACAAAAATGGACCAAAATATCATTGGATAAACTTTTTACGGTTCGGAGCGGATCAAGTCTAAATGGGCTTTTACCCGCATCCAACCAATTAAAGTCGAGAGTTCCGAAACATGTGGGCTTGTGCTTGATCTTGTAGGCTTGATAAACCTACCTTTAAATTTTATTTCGCCCATCTAGCACTAGATTTATTTGTCTATGATATGAGTTTTTATTAAAAAAAAAAAAAATTACCAAAATAAGTTTTGGGAAATTTTTGCTAAAAAGAATAAGTATTTTTGTGTCTGAGTCTAAGGTTATGGAGAAGAACATAATAAAAGTCAAAATTATGACGATTTTGTTCGTTGTTACTAACAGCGAACAAAGCAAAGAATCAAAGATAATGTTTTAATTTTTGAAAGACAAAAAAAAGTTGTTTTCTGTTATTAGGAATGTTCAATGGGTTGGACTCCTATTTTGAGCCCTTATTCGGCCCGTTTTTGTAAGGGGTTCGCAAGTGTTGGGCCGAAAATGGGTCGGGTTTGAAACGGGCTATAAAAGGGCTCAATAAGGGTCGGATACGGGCCTTTGTAAATAGCATATTTAATGTATAATTTAAATATTATAAATGACAATGTCAATGAGTATTTAATATTTTTCAATTTAATTATTATAAATGATAATTTAATTGTTATAAGTTGATAAACGGGACTAAAATAATTTTTAGTAATAAAAATGGCTCGGGTCGGGCTTTGCCCATATTAAGTTTAAAGTGCCCTTGTCCAACCCGACCGATATTCGTCCCATTGAACACCCCTAGCTGTTATAAACAGTGAACCAACAATTGGTATATTTTTTTCCCTTGTAGTGGCTATGACATCGTCTTCCTTTTGTTCGCTGTTAAAGGTTTAAATTTTTTTCACCGACTTTTTTTTTTTGTTATTAGTAATAGCAAACAAATATCTGACCTCACCTTGGCATAGAGACATTTATTTTGAGGATTAAAATTTTTTGAAACTTATTTTGAAAAATTATAAAATTAGGTTATTTTTTCAAATTTTCTAACATCGTTCCTAGTAGAACAAATGATTGTAAATATAGCACATCAAAATTATTATTGGTTAAATATACTTGAGATTGAAAAAATGCATAGCATATTTTGTGGCTTCAATCGTTAGCTTAAATTTTTGGTTAAATATTTAGCGTCATGTATGAGAAAAGTATGTATTGCATCCACATTTATAGCTTAAAGGACTCTAATAGAAAGAGGTACGATAGGGTATATAACATATTAACATGTCATGGGACTTTTACCATAAGTATAAACTTTTGTTTGATTTGATTTATTGATAGACATAATATTTATTCTATTGTTTAAATGTAGTGTACTCTCTTGGTGTTAAACCCTAGTAAACCTTTGTATTTGGCTCTAACACTAACCCTAAATGTCTCTAGAATTCCTTATATCGTGCTAAGACATGTTAGAATAGTATTGGGCAAAGACACTTAAACAGAAAACCAGCACTTAAACAGAAAACCCGCAAAATTCTTTACATTATTAAATCTATTTTAAAATTTACATTATTAAATCTATTTTAGTTTTTTATTGAAAAATACATATGAATCAACCATTATTGAGCTAGCTTGTGTGGAAACTAGCAATCACAATGCAAATATGGTTTCGATTCAATTTATTTATTTATTAAAAAATTACAATGTAAATCGAGAGATCTTTAAACCATAAAAACAGTTAAAAACATAAGTTTTTGGGGTTTTTTTCCTACTTTTTAGACTAATTTGATGTTTAATTTTGAGTTACTTTTCATCATGTATATATGTTTGAATTTTAATAGAGTTCCTTTAAAATAGAAGAAAAAAGTGTCAAGTGACACGGTCAAAACATGACATAGAAGTAGATTATAGATACATTACATAATTTTCATTGAATAAAATTTTATTTTATTTATTTTATTTTCAATTTCTTCTTTCAATGAACCAAAAAAAATTCCTCTTTTAATATTTATTTATTGGTGTTTTTGTTCTTTGCCTTTTACATATACTTTTCTACCGGTTTTTTTATTACCTAGCATTTTTATTTTTATTTAGAGAAGGTCTAAGTAAATAATGGTTAATTTATAAGGAAAATAAATCACTCTTACGTGGTAGGATTTGAATATTTGATAGGCTGAGAGTTTTGTTATTTTAATTTATTTTTTTAATTTTATTTATTTTATTATTATTTTTTTTGTCTTTTTGTGATGGTTTACAAATCACGATTATTGATTAGGAATTTTGTTTTATTTATATGTGTTTTTTAAATTATTTTTATTTTAAATTCATAAAATAACGGTCAAGTTTGTGTTGTATGATAAAAGTTTGCGGATTCAATTTCACTCATTCCTTTTGATTGCAGGAATCTCTCTATTTGAAGATCTTTTTCAAGTCAAGGGACTCTTTAACCGCATTATCTTTTATGAATATGAATTATTATCTTCTTTTCCTTTTCAGACTCTAATCTTAGTTTTTATGTGCGGGATATACGAATAAATTACTCTTATCTTTTTTTTTAAAAGCCAAACTCCCTCTCAAAATATATATATAAAAAAAAGAAAAATAGGAGCCAACCATCTACGTGTCCCTTCCCTTCAAGCCAATTCAATTCTCTTCTTCCCTTCTTAATCCATCTCTCTTTTATTTCTTTATTTCTTTCTCTCTCCTCTTTCTCTCTCTTCTTCTTCTTCCGACCATTCTTCTTCTCCGAGGGCTCCGATTTCGAGGCCCCCAATCTCACCATTCTTCTTCCTGTTTCCGATCTCTTTGTCTTTTTACAATCTCCTTCAAAGATCTTTCTCTTTTGTTTCTGTTTTCGTCAATTTGATTTTTTAGCTCTTGTGAAGCTGAATCTGGATTCGGATTCTCGGAATTTGATAATTTGTGAATTCATCGTTGATTTGTGTTTGTACTTGAAGAAATTTTACCAAGGGATTTGCGGTTTTGTTTGTTTAGGGTTTGGTGATTTTATTGTGCATGTTGTTACGTGATTTGCTTGCGACAGATTGGTTATCGTGTGGAAATGGATATGGATTATAATGGAGATTTGTTATCTCTAGACGCTGAACTATTGCAGTTACCTGAGGTTTCGCCTTTAGCTCTTAAATCGAATCCTTTTCTCGCGCAAGACCTCTTTGAACAGTGGCTTTCGCTTCCCGAAACCAATCGTCTGGTAAGACTATTTTTTTTTTGTGGTGATTTTAATTGAAAATTTGCGCTGATTCGTTGTGTTAAAATTGATGCTTGTTTACTTGTTGATTTGATTAATTGATGAACTTTTGATGCTAAGTGGATTTTGCTACTTTTTAAAAGTTGAATAGCAGAAAAATCGTTTAGGAATATACAGTGTCTTACCAGATAATGATGATTGATTTTGAGGGTACCATAATAGAAGTCCGTTGGGAGTATGGGAAACTGTAGTATTGAATTGTTCGTTTAACTGAGGTGATAGTGGTGGTGTTTTTGATCATGGATGATCAGAGTTTGTTCAGCGATGAATTTTCTTTTGGCTTATCGACATAGTGTTATAGAATTGGGCTGGAGCTAAAGCAGGCAACTGTCAGCTGAAGTAGAAAAATAGTTCTGTCATGATTTCTGCGTATTTTCAAAACAGTGTTTCCCGGGTTACCTTACTTCTCAATAGAGGTTAATGGTGATAATTTATTATCAAGTATTGAGACATTATTTTAGGAAATGATCTTTAGATCTCTTTGATCTGAGTGAGATATTGTTTCTTTGCGATATGCTTGGGATTGATGCCACAGCATAATTTTTACCTAATGTGGTGTATGGTTGAAATGGAAAGTATTATGGTTTTTTTTTTTTAGGAATGGTGTGAATGCATGGATTTATCATTAATATATTGGATATTCACTTGCTGAAGGATCTTAATATATAAGCATGTTAACTTCAGAATGTCCTGGTTTCTTTGCTGTTGTACATGCACGCAAGCTACGCTCTACTATATATCTGTCTTTCCACACTTATTTGTTAATGGTGAAGCTGAACTCTGAACTACTCTTGTGTTGTTTACAAGGAGTAACATCATTTGTATATATACTTATTAGAGGTCACTCAATGAGCTGTCAGAAATTAAGGTATTAGGGTTTTTGAAGGTAACATTTGGAAGGAAACTTTATTGTTGCAATTGTGGAAAATGTAATCCAGCAATTGTAGTGACTATATATGTCGAGCAAATCTTCATTCTTCCTCTCTTCATTGAAGTTGAGCTCTTCGGTGCTTCATTATTAAAAACAATCTTCAGCCAAAGAAGATGGAATTTAAACTAGCTAAATTGAAGTTTGGGATTGTTATGCTTCATATTTTGGAATCTGGAAGTGTTTTGGCTTTAGAAACAGCTGCCTAGCAACGTCATGATGTAGAAGGGCTTTGTTTAGTGATTTTTATTGTAATAAAGTTTCTGTTATGAGGTTTTGATAATGGATAGATGGATCGTACTATTATCTGGATTTGGATTCACTGATGCTATTTGTTGTGATGCAAATTTGGAGCAAGGGGAGAGTGGTCCTTGAACTTCTCATCATTCCCCGCTGTCATGCTGTTGCTATAGATTTACACAGTGCAACATAATGCAATGGATAATTTCTTGAAGGATTCTTTCTTATCTTAATTTGACATCACCACATGTCACCAGTTCCCTTGCTGTTCTGTAGGGCATCTGACTTCATGATGGAAGATCTACAGAAAAACCATTTTAAGTTTAATTTGGATGGTCACTTTATGTTGGACATGGACAGAGGCTTTGCTTATTTTGTGATTATTAAGCAATTTTTTTTCCTTTAACCAGAAGATCAGTAAAATGGCTGTATCAATTATGTCAACAGTATGAGCCTTGAAATCTGTTTGATGTTCAAGAACAAGCTGTATTTTTGGGAGAAACGACAATGTGAATCATGAATGATGCTTTGAATATGTGGCTGTTCTTTTTGAGCAAGATTTTTAAAATATAGGATAGGATGTTGTGTTACTTTCGTTAAGGCCGTTTCTTATGGATGAAGTTGCTCAAGTGGTGTGTGAGAACGTGTAACCTCATAGATCAGAAAGGTTTGTTTGACTGATGTTTGTTTGTAGAAAGGCCCTTTTCTGGAAGATATAGACAAAGAATGTGATGGTTTTCGCTTGCCCCATCGTTGTAGTGTGGTTGATCCACTGGCACTTTTCTTCATTGTGTATTTTTGTTTATGCCTCCTCAAGGTCCTCGTTCAGCCATTTCTGTTTACGGAGAAAATAACGTGAATTAAAATGTAGCTTACAGCTTGGAAAATGCAAGAAGCTTGAGGGTGTTGTCTTCACTTAATGGAGTCATTCTTTTTGGTTTCAAATAATTTGGCTTCTCTTCCATGTGTTTACTTTTAGACTTCTGTGAGAGCATTGGCTTGTACTTGAATTCTATTTAGGAAAAATGCATTAAGATCCTTTTTTATAGCAAGTTTTGTAGCTTAGTATTGACAATATAGCTGAATAGCTCCACTTTCTCCATTTTTTGTATTTAAAATATTTGCAGCAGTGTCTTTTGTTTACCCATGCTTTATAAGTTTCTGATTCAGTGTATGATTCGCGTTTTTCTAAAATGTGCTTCTTTTTGCATGTAAATGCTGGTCTAATTTCAGGTGAAATCACTAGTCAGTGATGTGAAATCTGGGAATGCGTTAAATGTTGCTGGAAATGCTTCTAGTACAAACGCTGCTGCTAGCAATTCAATACCGTCCATGTTTCCCGCTGGGAGTGCACCTCCACTGTCACCTAGGAGCTCATCAGGTTCACCTCGTGTTATGAAACAGAGAGCGGGTCCTTCTTCTCTCGGAAGTCCTCTTAAAGTATTGAGCGAACCAGTAAAAGAGCTGATACCACAGGTGGGTTTACTTTACTGCGTCTAATTCCTTGTTCACTTTGCTATCTTGTTCTACGAACCCTTCCAAATTTACAGTAAATTTTTTTTTACCTGTATCCTTGGGTTTTAACTTGATATTTGTGCATCAATTGCAGTTCTATTTTCAGAATGGCCGTCCAGCACCTAAAGAATTGAAAGAAAGGTGTTTGTTTAGAATAAATCAGTTCTTCTATGGTCACACAGAGGGCCTGCCTATGAATGGTAAGAAATATACATATTCTGGGTTCCATAAGAATTACAATGGAACTAACTTGAAAATATTGATTTACTTTCCATAGCAGAGTTCAAAGCTGTTACAAAAGAAATTTGTAAGCTGCCATCCTTCTTCTCCACTGTCCTTTTCCAAAAGATTGATGTTAATGGCACAGGATTTATCACCAGGTTAATATCTAAACTGTAACTGGAGTTGTTTTGGCTCTTATTCCTTATTTCATTGGTGTTACATTATTTGTTTGTTTCACAGTTGTAGTAGTTAGGTTGATTAGTTGCAAGTTGCAACTTGCAATTGTATATCTTTGTGGTTTTGCCTTTTTTTTTGTCTTTGTTTTTCTTGGAAGATCAGAAAATTCTTTTCTCTTACTCATGGTTAAAAAGGCATGCATTGCATGTATTTCTGATCCACAAAAATCTGAAGCTATAGTACTTGCCTAGATTGTGGAAGCAATTCCCACGCCCCATGGTAAATGACCATTTATCTCATTTTGGTACCCTCGAATTGCTGTCAAGTTGTAGTAAACCAAATTATTAATGTGCCACCACATTAGATTGTTGTTAGTCTGAAAGAATTACTATTTGAATGCTGTTAATCATTACAATAAATGTTGTTCTTTCATTTCAAATCCTTATTGTAATTACTAGATTGTGACAAAGGGGGTTTTAACTTGCTTAGGTAATTTATAATCAAATAGTGTCAAACAAAAAGGTCAAAACTTTACGAAACACGTAATTCTTTAGAGGAGTTTGGTAAACTTCCATTAGTTTTAGTTTGATGTGAACTTTCAATATTAATGCTTCTTTATCAATTTATTGAGGAGTTGTTTGATCACAACAATGCCAAACCTTAGTTCAAGCAATATGAGTGGGCTAAATTATAACTTCCATTCAAAAGCATGTGAAGTGCTTGAAGAGAGGTAGAGAGTAACCCTAGATGACTATATCTATATTCAAAGGTGCATCATAAGTATAAGCCAGGGCTTTTACTTGTGAAGATGAGGTGAATTGGACAACGTGGTCACTACAGTTGGTCGTCTTCTTTGGTGATGGCAATGAATTCCAGTTTCCATATTTGATCTTTTCTTTTTCATTTTTGCCTTTTTCTAATTTCTCTGGTGATTTGGTGACTACTTCCATTTTCTTTGTTATTTCATCTTTCTTAGGAATGTCATTCAAACTTTATAGAATCACTTGCTGCTGCCTGCTAGGGTTACTTTTTTTCCCAGCAAATCGAATCTTCGACTTTTTTGTTACGTTTTTTCCTAGGATGGGTATTTTCATCTATATGCTAGGGTTAATAATTTGTTTCGGAGCGCAAATGCTATTACTCAGCATGGACAATTACACTGAAGGAAAAAAATTTGAATTTCTTGACACATTACTACGAGGTTTTCTGACAAATTAGTGACAAACTACGAGCCTTAAGAGATAGATTTTAGATAATATATTGCATGACGCAAATCTGATAAAATTGGCCAGGGCTTCTTGCTCATGGATTCTTAGTATTATAACATTATGCCTTTGAATGGAAAACTAAAGAACAATGACAATGTTTTGTTGAAAGAATATGTAACAACATTGGGAATAAACGTTTTCTTTTGCTTTCCTATATCTGTTTTTATTAAAAAAAACTTTAGTTATATTGTTTTTGACTGTGCATTATCTAGTCTTCATGTCTTGAAGGCTGTTTTCTATGTTGAATTCCTATCGATGAATGTAAATTGATTTTGAGTGGCGGATATCTATGTAGGGATGCTTTTGTTGATTATTGGGTCAACGGAAACATGTTGACCCTGGACATATATAGCCAAATATATAATATTATGAAGCAACCAGATCACAAATTTTTGACGCAGGTGAGTTTGATGCTTTCCTCCCTTTTCTTATATGTTTTGTTTGTTTATGCAACTTTTCTTCAAGTTGACTTTCCATATTTAAAGGTATAGACTATAGTTACATGGAACGTGGAACGTAGCTACGTTCCGGGGATCCAGAAATGTCCGTCCCAATCTCCATAAGCCGCGACCTAAATCGCTCAAGGTGACGTCCCGGTTTAGAAGACCTTTTTTAAGAGGTGTTATGGCCTTCATTTACGAATCAAAAAAAAAGAAGGGAGGAAAAGCAAGATGAAACCTAGAAACTAAAAAAAATCATTTTATAAAAAATTTCTTGAAGAAAAAAGTCATTTTAATTTAATTTTATTTCAAATATGCTTTTTATGCATAATGCATCTTGTACCCAATCGTTCCTAAGTCAATCTAGGTTGTGTTCCTTGTTTCTGTTTCCGTTTCCCATTCCAAATCGAATGTCGTTCTAGGTAACAATGGTATAAACCAAAGGTATAGACCAAGTGATATGGGACCGTGGGAGTTTTGCTAGGAGAGAGGAGTGCAAAGGAAGGACACAGAGGTAGAGCACAAGAAATAAGGGAAATTAATTATAAAAGGAGAGGATAGAGTGGAGGAAGGTTGTAGCTTCGAAACTGAATTGTTTTTGTGAATAAATCTAACCACATTGCTTTTAGGAAGAAACTTAACTCAAATGTGTTTTCTCTCTGTCATCATATTATTATAACTTCTCAGTTTTAATGCCTTGCCTCATGTTGGAATTTGGATCTTCTGATTGTTTCTTTATGATTTTTTTGGGTTTCTGTTTCATTGTGTTTAAGCATCTCTGATGTAGGATGACTTTAAACCTGTTCTTCGAGAACTTTTGGCAACTCATCCGGGATTGGAATTTTTACAAAGTACGCCAGAGTTTCAGGAGAGATATGGTAATTCCTTGGTTAGGTTGCTGGCCATATCCATCTATTTTGACAAAATTTTTGAGATCCGATTTTAATTTCTCTGTTTGTTTAGTGGTTTCCACATGAAGTTTGCATATCTCCTTTTGCTTTAATTGTTTGTCTTTCTTTAAGTAATTAAATGTGAACATTAATACTTTCTAAGGTTTGAAATACTTGCAACAGTTGACTTTTGAAGAACTCGTTTGATCATTTTTCTAAATTTGTATCATTGTGAGTGTGTGAAAATTAGCTGTCAAGCTTACCAAGAAAGTTGAACATTGCAAGTATTTAGAACCAAAAGAAATTTATATATTCGAATTTCACATACTTGTGCAATGCTGTTGGTTCTTTTTGGCAGTTGCTATCATGCTTGTATACATGGCTGTTAGTAGAAGTGATTCAGTGAGAAGATACAGTCCTATAATTACCAAGTCTTAAGTGAAAATTCTAACAAAGCCCAACTTATAGTTTCACACCTTTTGTGTCTAAAGATTTTTTAGTGCAACTTTTAGCTAAGACATAGGGTTGGATGTATGAAACCTTACTGTTGTAAAAACAAAGAGGTTGTTTTGTCGATTTATTCTTGGTTGCGAACATTATCTAAATCTTCAACTCATTTAAATAAGAAACACACATGACTTGGTAAAGGGAAGTTATTGATTATTGCTTGGCCAGTTTGATAAGTTCCGGTATTTTCCTTTTTAAAACCTCGCTGAAGTTCAGGTTAATACATAAGCACATCGGTTATTCTTGTTTTGATCCAAAGATTTTTTGGTTGCAAACCATATTCAATGCCAACAATTTTACCTTGGCTTTTCTTTGACACAACAATGATATTCACATTTGCTAGTACACAACTTTGACCATTAACATCTTTGTTATTGACCTGCATGTATGTTAATAAATAAAAGATGATGTGAAAATTTACATTGACAGTTTGATACTTGTGTAATAAGTTTGATTTTATGTAAATATACTTTTTTGTACGTCCGCCCACGATTAGGTGTAATCCTAGGTTGGAGCCACATAATGGTATTAGGGTAATAAAATGTATTGATAGCCCATTTATCATGTTAAATTCATAAAATTTATGAAGAAATCATTAAATTTTTTGCTTGTAAGCATGCATGCATTGATAATCAAGGACTGATGTATTCGACAACTGTGCGGTTTGAACACATTGCCTAACTTTTATGTAATTTGTAAATTTTGTCAATTGACACTAGACTGAAGTCTCTTATGGCTTCTTTTGGATAAGAATATAGAATGGAGGGTAAGGGGAAGGAAAAAGGAGGAAAGGAAGGGCATGGGAAAGAAAGGGTAGAGAAAGTTGGAGCTTCATTTTCCTTATAAATGTCTCTAACATTGGAGGTTCTTTATTACAATGAAGAGAAAATGGACCTTCCCTCTTCCTTCCTTGCATTCTTCTGCACTGTTTCCAAATATGGGAACTTGTGCTGTTGTGCCATTTCCTCCTGTTTTCTCTATTTCCTCCTACCCACACAAAATGTAGACTAAAATTTACCATTTTCATTATCACTACTGTAATGCATATCATGTAAATTTTGATGAAGCTCCTTTTTCATAATGTTTGAAACAATAGCATCGTACATTATATAACCATCATATCTTATGAAAATGATCATCAGAATCAGTCAAATTGGTTAAATATTTGATTAACACGATTTTTTATATGCTGTGATATTACAGCTGAAACTGTAATATACAGAATTTTTTACTACATTAATAGAGCGGGAAATGGTCAGCTAACTCTCAAGGAGCTGAAGCGTGGAAATTTAATTGCTGCTATGCAACAAGCTGATGAAGAAGAGGACATCAACAAAGTTCTGAGGTAGACTTTGAGATGATGATATGATCATATCTTTGGCTACTGTAATTGATTGTGTTTTATCTTTGAGCTTTGATGATATGAGTTGTGGGTTTTATTTGACATTTGTAACTGTTACAAATTGTTACCAACATACTTATTCAGAGAAGGAAGCTTTGTGATTATCTTAGGATCTTTTTAGAATTCTGGCAGACGGTTCTTTGTTTAGGAATACTCTAGGTCTTTGGGATAACTTACAAAATTACATTTTTCTTGATGAATTCTTTCTCACTTGCTCTTGGATTATATAATCGAATATTGAGATGTATCATTTAACATGTATGTGGTAGACCTGGCCTCTTAGGTTCTTTGCTTTGTGCGAAACAACTTATGTCATAATCTGAATCTAAACGCATCACTTGCACTCCCTTGCTAATTCTATAATTTCAAACTATGTATGAAAGGTGTTGGAATAATGGATTATTGTGAAGAGACGTTTTTGACCATCTTTAGATATGATTGTTGCAATTGTATTTTCTCTCAATCTCCACTCCAGTGTAATGTTGACCTTTTCTGTTGAACACTCATGATCAACTATGGTTTGTTTTGTTGCCTTTCTAATTTTGGTGCTCTAACTTTTGCATCAGATATTTCTCATATGAGCACTTCTATGTGATATACTGCAAGTTTTGGGAGTTGGACACAGACCATGATTTCTTGATTGATAAAGAGAACCTAATTAGATATGGGAATCATGCGCTTACTTACAGAATTGTTGATCGAATATTTTGCCAGGTAAATTTTTCTGGTGGTAGTTCTTACCTTGAAGAATTGCATTTCTACACAGGGATCATCTATTTTTGTAACCTTTTTAACCTTCCTAAACCCCCCCCTTACAATTTTGTACCAGGTTCCAAGAAAGTTCACCAGTACTGTTGAAGGCAAGATGGGATATGAAGATTTTGTTTACTTCATACTGGCAGAGGAGGATAAATCATCAGAACCTAGTCTTGAATATTGGTATGTATAAAGGTGTTTTTAGTGCATTTTGTTGTTTGATTGTTGAAGTTTATATACGTGCATGGCCTTAGAGGATCATGAAGCAAAGGAGGCTAGCAGCTCTGTGTTACCCTGGTGGTTTCTGATTTCACAAAGTTGATGGGTAACAGAAAGAAGAAAAACCGGTGGGAGGGGGGGAGGTATTGATGTAATTCGGCGTAATATTTGGATTCTTTGGAAGTATTTCTCGCAAGTACTTTTCAGCCACTAATAGGGCGATTGGTTATTGACATTAAATGATGATAATAATGAGTTTTAGTTTTAATTTTTGTACAATGTGTGATGTTATTTCCATGGTAATGAAGCTCTCTATCTCAAATATGTGTTTCTCTTCATATTTTTCCATTACCTTCAAATACCACATTTAACATTTTCAAGTGGTAATGAGTGGGAATGAGTTTTGTGAGGAGAGAATTATTAAAGTGATACAAGCAATCAAGCATGATCATAGACCTTGTCAAATAGTTTTTCTAAACTAAATTACATCAAATTTTCATCACCTCTCCAACAATTTAATACCAACAATCAGATAGACTGAAAGCGATGTATGCCATGTATTAGGTGTGTCTGATTATTTAGCAAAAAAAAATCTGTTACTCTGCTAATATATTATTTAGTTAATTTTTTCTTTAATTTTTTTTCCATCTTCAGGTTTAAATGCATAGACTTAGACGCAAATGGGATCATTACAAGAAACGAAATGCAGTTCTTTTATGAGGAGCAGTTGCATCGTATGGAGTGTATGGCTCAAGAGCCAGTGCTTTTTGAAGACATACTGTGTCAGATCATTGATATGATTGGACCTGAGGTTTGTCATATATGTGGGGATTGAAATTCTTTGAATACAAACATTCAATTCTATTGAACTTGTCTTACATATGTTTGCCAGTTTGGTCTGGTTACTTCACGAAGCTTTGGATTTTCACTGAGAGAACCATTTTAATGTCTTATAGAGGAAGTCCATTTTGGGGCTTGCTTGCTATTTCTGTAGATCTACATTATTTTGAGTGACAAATGAAGTAGTTATATTTTGAGGAAAACAACGAGACTAATTTTTTGGCATGATGGTGGTTACAAAAGTAAATTTATAATGTTGACAATCATTTGGTTATCTTTGGTGGCCATGTTAATATGTTCAGCTTATACATATGTTGATGTGTATGATGTTTTGCTGATCATGGCTGGTTGACTTTGACCCCAACACCGCCCCACCCCCTGTATGTACTACTATCTCATTATAAAGGTTCAAGTTTAAGAGCGCTTTGTATATGGGACAAAAGATTAAACGCTAACACTGTTTGGATTGAGGGAGTTGAAGGGAAAAGAAGGTGGGGTATTTGGAGGGATGTATTTTCCTTAGTTTGAATAGCAATTTTGAAGTGGAAGGATTCAGAAGAACGGAATTCGCTAACACTGTTTGGATTGAGGGAGTTGGAGGGAAAGGAAGGTGAGGGATTTGGAGGGATGTATTTTCCTTAGTCTAAATAGCAATTTGGAGGGGAAGGATTCAGAAGAGCGGCATTTGAAGGGATTTTGTTCCTTACTGTGTTGATAAATAAACCTCTCCAAAAGTGAAAGGAAAATGGTTTTTCTATTCCTTTCCCTTCCCTCCACAAACAAGGGAAGCCTTTCTTTTTATTTTTTTCACCTTCACTTTCCACTTCTTTTCCTTTCCTTTTCCTCCTAAATTATTATTCGAATAAAGTGTAATTCTGCATGAGTAGGATTTAGCTGCAAAAGGATGGTTGATAAGTTAGCAAGATCACTCAAATAAATAAAACAATGTCCAGGTGCACATGTAGTGTTGATCTTTGGAGTTTTTAGCTAATATAGCTGACAAGATGCTATTTCTATGTTACATTATTTGTAATATAAACCTGGTCTTGTGTGATTGGCTTATTAGCTTGTGTCTGACCATTTTATATATATATATTTTTTTTTTTGCAGAATGAGTGTTATTTTACAATTCAGGATCTAAAAGGAAGTAAACTTTCAGGAAGTGTTTTTAACATTCTCTTCAATCTAAATAAGTTTATGGCCTTCGAGACCCGCGATCCATTCCTTATTCGTCAGGTACTTTACAATGCCTAATTGGTTGGCTTCTGCTACCTTTTCTTGCCAATTTAGTAAATCTTATTATACGTTGTGAACAGGAAAGGGAGAATCCAAACTTGACAGAATGGGATCGCTTTGCGCATAGGGAGTATATTAGACTGTCCATGGAAGAAGATGTTGAAGATGCATCCAATGGAAGCGCAGAAGTTTGGGATGAATCTCTTGAGGCTCCCTTTTGAGTTAGATATGGTAACTTAATGTTTCAGTTGCTCATTTACTCCATTTTTTATGAGGTGTGCATGCGTACGTGGTTTTGTCTCCATAATGAATAATGATTCAAAAGTAGTTTTCAACAGTTGAGATTACCTTACAGTAGAATAAAAAATGAGTTGTGCTTGTGGGTTTGGTCTTTCAAAGCATTTTAATTACCTTCCCGCCCTAATATTATGGGCGCTATTATTTTAATTGAGCGAAAAAGACAAAAACGAAAAAAGGAGGAAAGTAAAGGGGGTTGCTGCTGCCTGTACCTCGTAGAGTCGTAGTATCGCCATATTCTGATTAAACTATGAGGAGCTTGTATCATTAAAGAATATTTCTGAAATTTAATTTAGTTTGCGTGTCTATGGCAGTTGCTTCACCACATGATGCAAGTTCTTTCGCAAAGCAGGCCATTGAAGGGGAACATGGTCGATTCAGTAGAGTTGGCCTGGCTGAAGACACTTCTTCGTCAAACACAGAAGCCTTAACGGCTGGTTGATGTATACTTATAATTATAGGACGTCTTGAAGATTTTTTATCAGATAACAAGCAGTGCCTAGTTTGTTGGCCCGACATTGGCTTTCGGTAGGCCTCCTTGGAAAAGAGGAGTGGTCATCTGCTGATAGGTGAGGTTTTTAGTAGAAAGCAGGAAATTATGGTAGTTTTAGAACATTTGGCAATTCTTTTTGAGTCTTCTCTGTAAGATGTCGTCTGATCGGTTTCCCTTTCTTTCTTTTTTTGCATTTTCCTTTTTTCATCTATTCATTCAATTTTAAATATTTTCCTTATGTACTAATGTTTTTAAGGAGGTTAATTATATGTATCAAAGAAGTCCCTTGATTATCTTTCTTGTTAGCTATGAGAACAACACTTTAAAAAATGATCTCAAAAAATACTCATCGGCAAACTTTGATCATTTCGAAAAAAGTATATGATACTTCATCGAACGTATGAGAATTTGACATGTAGTACAAGTCCGATTCTAGTTACGTTCGATATTGAGGATTCAAACTCTGCTTGTTCACCTGAATGTGCTTCTGAACATATTACCAGTGTGGCATTATCACATTATTTGAAAAGAAAAGATCATCCAGACTCTTGAGGGTGCATGAAGTCAATCAAGAGATATGTACAGACACTGCTCATATTTGTAGACCTTTAACAATTAAAGGTTATATGCTTTTTCTACTTGGTACTGCTTTTTTTTTTTTTTTTTTAAAAAAAAAAAAAAATTTCTACTTGGTACTTACTAATACTATTAGGTGTTGTGGTCTTTGTTGGACTAAATACTCCTTTTTAATATGGGGTTTATCCTACTTACTTTTTTTTTATTTCCGCAAAATTGAAATTAATATTAAGATGGACATGAGTATATTTTTCATACTACCTCCTATTCAGCCTAAATGTCCTATTTTTTTTCGGCATTATTTACTCATTACTCTTAATTTGTATTTAACTCTTATCTATAATTTAAAATATAGTCATGTGAGATCTTATTTGATTCGTCTCTATACAAGGATTATTAATATCAAATTTTTTAAATTTTTAATTAAAAATAATTTGAGATATTAAAAGTTAAAATGTTGTCTCGACAAGTGTAAAAAATTAAATGTGGCATTTAGGCTGAATAGGAGGGAGTATAAATTAGGAGAATTCAGTCATTGTATTCCAAACGAGATAAACAATAGAGAACGAATGAGAATAAATAAATGAAACATAATTTGGTATTGATCCAATCATGTGGTTTGTCAATCTTATTTTTTAATTTAAAAGTTGAGTGTCCAATTTGGTAATTAGGTGAAGATAATAGGGTTGTAATCAGATCCAAAATATTGCATTTTAAAAGGGCTCATTTAGTACAAGGCATTGCACACTAAAGCACAAATAAAGACTAAAAAAGAGTGCTTAAATATCCCCAAATTACATGTATAAAATTAAGTTTACAATAACTTTTACAATTTGAGCACTTCATGAATGATCACCCAAGTTTATTGCTTCTCACTTGTCAATATATTCATTTCATTTCCCAGTTACTGCTTGCTGTCATATGTAATGCACAATTGAGACGAGAAAAAGTTAGGAGGAAAATCGGGAAAAAATGATGGAACAAACAGTGACGGACATATTAAGAGGTTTCAGTTTGACTGCTTTTGAGTGCTGAGGCCCTATCATAAATTAATATTATATTGAATTTCTTGAAAAAATGTAAAAAATGTTGATGACCCTCCAATTTGTTTCTTATTTTCTCTGGATATTAATCAATTCCGAATTCATACAGTTAAAACCCCAAGTCCTCTAATCTATCGGTTATAGAGCTAATATACTAGGGGAAAATTGTCGAATAATGTAACTTAACTTACCCGTATGCATGACAAAGTATGTTCCACATCGCTTGTTGTAATTTGATGATGGGTTACAATCCTAAACCTGAAAAGATCACATGAAATGTAGGTTAGCTATCTCGAATTTTTTGAAAAGACGGATTAAAGCCGTTATAAGATGATGATCACCTGTATGTATTATCTAACATGACCAATATTCCATTCTCCTCCAAGTTCTTTGCGAGTTTCGGAGCTGTAGTGTTCGAATTTTCACACACGCGAACAAAAATCTGTCGGGACAAAAGAGCAGCAAGCACAATGACTTGTATGAGCCTAATTTTTCTTAGAATTCATGTTGGATTGCAGAATACTCACAATATTAGTCTCGACAGAACTGAGATCAACTTTTAGACCCGCGATTTGGTTCAACCCATCTGCCATACAACATGACACGAAAACTAATCAAAACAAGCGAAAATTTGATTCAATCGATTCGTCATAGAACATCACACGAAAACTAATCAAAACAAACGAAAATTTGCATCGAAGTAACCTGCCAATAGCTTAGCATTCTTATGATCATCCTCGAGTTTTTTTACGTTGTCTTGCACTGCAACTAAGGCAGCAGCACACAGGATACCTATCTGCCTCATCCCGCCACCTAAAGTTTTCCTCAAAATTTTCGCCTAAATATTCAAAAGTCGGAAAACCCAAATATAATTAGAGTACATATAACGCTCAAAAAAAGTCTACACCAGTGTAACATAATTCGCCAATTCACTAGCTAATTCCTCTTTTGAATTTGTTATTCGTACTCAAAATTGACATTAATCTGTCTTTTCCTCACGAGGAGATTCAACTCACGAATCATGTGACCCTGGCCCACACGTACATCATAAAATGTTCAAGTGATACCTTGGATATAAAGCTTTTTGATCCAACAATCACGGTTCCTACTGGTGCTCCAAGTCCTTTCGACAAACAAACCTAAAATCATGTCCGCGCAAGGATCATAGATCAGAACGATTGCAACATGATATCAAGTTTCTATATGCGAAAGAAATAGTTCGAAGACATAGTTCGGGTGACTAAGGATGATAAAAAGGTGAAGAATTACCGAAACTGAGTCAGCCGCTTGCACCAATCTATCGACAGGAACGCCAAGCGCCTGACCACAAATGCACACAAACTTAATCAGTCGAGATCAGAAGGAATTGCATTGTATAAGATCATGTTCTAATGATTGTCACTCACTGTTGCAGCATTGAAGATGCGCGCCCCATCGATGTGAAACTTTAAACCATGCTTCCTCGCTAACTCACCGACTTGGTCTGTGTACTCTACAGAAACACATCGACCACCAGAGCTGCGATTTCATAGCAATCATGCACATTAGAATGTAGGGGAAATAACACTTGACAAGCTGACGGTCTGACTTAACACGCGTGTTTGATTTGCAACAATGCTTAAAATCTATGCTATGGATACTATGTTAATCGTCTAAATCAAACGTTGCGATCTAGCAAACGTGCAACAGAGACAGGCTATTGCTGCTAACAAAGAATGCCCGAGTCATTTCCAGGAGTGCATAGCTGAACACACAAACACATAATCATTCTTTGCCGTTGAGATGATTTACTCACATCGACAAATTATAGATGGTGTACACACTTTATAAGTTATGTTGGCATTAGTCACAATAAGTCCAGCCTAATCTAACATTTGCAGAACGAAGTGTACCCAAGTAGAATCCTTACTTGGCGTGCGAGTTTTCGATGCAAATGAGCCTCGTTCGAGGGTAGAAAAGCTCTCCATTAGGATCTCTGATTGCAGCCTCAATCAAACCCAAGTCCATAGTTCCATCCATGTTGTTTTTGACAGTTCTTGGATGGACCCCACCAATGGTAGAAATCCCACCATTCTCAAGAATGTGGATATGAGACATATCTCCAAGTATGACTTCACTTCCCCTAACATCACAATGAACAAGCACACTTATGAGATTGCCCATAGTCCCTGATGGAACAAACAATCCTGCCTCTTTGCCCATGATTGTTGCCATCTCTGATTCGAGGCGAAGGGCGGTTGGATCATAGCCCAACACATCATCGTCGACTTCAGCATTCGACATTGCGATACGCATCGCTTCAGTTGGTTTGGTGACTGTATCGGATCGCAGGTCGATCACTCTCTTAACCATCTTGGCATCATCTAAAGGAAGAACAAAGCCAATATAAGGAAAATGGGATTTCAAAGGGGCAATTGAAATATGTTGCTCATTACTATATAAACGTCTGTTTAGTTACTGATATTAAATGGTGATAATTAACTGTAATTTAGCTAGATTTAGTGTTTTTTCTACCCCAATCATACTTCTTCTTGATAAAATTTATACCCATCCATTACATATTTGAGGCTAGAGCACCACTCTACCATGGTCCATGGAATCAAAATTATTGGAAATACTTTATATGTGAGACAAGATTTCACGTCGATAAAATAGTGAGTTGTGGACTTATTGGGTGGGTTAATCCTCCTACTAACATATAGTGTTGGGAAATAATAAACCTCACCAACATATAGTGTTGGGAAATAATAAACCTCACCAAGTATATGTACAAGTTAACACTCTTTGTCTTGAGTCCACACGAATGGGCCGCAGTGAGATTATGAGACAAATTGTCACGGCCTAATAAAAACTCCATCGTTGTGTTACGTAAGCAGGGCCGGCCCTGAGATAATATGGGCCCGGGGCGAAAAATAATTTATGGGCCCTAACTATATCAACTATTTTTATCAAAATACTATAACTTCAAATTACTACGTAAAAGTCCATATAACAAATTCACGATTCCATCTATCATCAAATAGCAAAGAGAAAATATTGAACATTCACAAGTTTAGGAAAATAAATAAATATAAAATTATTTTAATAAACACAAAAAAATGTATATAATAAAAGAAAATAAATAGAAAAAATCATAAATTTTGGATATATAGTCACACAACAAGTAAACCACAAGAAAATTAAAAATATTATAATTATAACAATATTATAAAATATTATAATTGTTAAATAATATTAAAATAAAAGTATTGTAATTGTTAAATAGGAATAATATTAAGCGTATGTGTGTACATTGGTTTTTTCTACAGCGATTCTATTTAGTATATTAATGAATGAAATTGATAAGCATCATCAGCATTTTATGCAGCCTAATGGCAAGACACAGTTCTCCCATTGTGCGCAGCTTGAGTTCGAATCCTGGCAAAAGCACTATGGCAAATTTTTTTATGGGCCCTGGGCGTAGGCCCAGCTCGCCCTTGCCCAGGGCCGGCACTGTACGTAAGACTCGTTATGTAACATGTTTGAGAGTTGTCACGACGTTATCTCGTTTTCATGATCAAAACGCCGTTTGACCATTACGTTAACGTTACAACGATATTTCACGCCGTTACAACGTGATCCGTCACCCTCTTAAAATTTCATTAATACTCTTTAACTTTAATTATTAAGATCACTTTAATTATTAAGAATTTGTGTAATTATAATTAAATAGTTATGGGCATATAATTGCATAATGATAGTAGTTCAACAATAAAAATCCAATTATAAGCTCATAACTCCCTTGATGTGATGTTTTCCAAAAGTTCACATCGTTAGGTCGTGATTTGTGTTATTACTCAATTATAACGTTTTTGTGATAAAGTAAGTGTCATGGGAGACGGTCTATTCTATAGACGGAATTCATGAAGCCCAGCCCAAAATATAACATAGTATATTTGGGGTTATAATAAATTATTTGGGGTTATAATAACTTATACTTGGGGTTATAGAATAGTATATTCGAGGTTATAATACCTTACATTTAGGATTATAACATAATATAATTAATATGATAATAAAAAAAAATCAGTTAAGGAAAATGGGCTGGCCCAATTTTGTGATCTATCCTATAGACCGTCTCTTGTGAGATTTTGTGTTTTGTGATATTGCGACCATTTCCTCAAACGCATTTGCGTCTGCATTTTTTTTCATGACCACTACCATCAAAATACTTAACACATATTATTGAGAACAAAACCTAAAATTAATTCTCAT
This sequence comes from Amaranthus palmeri, assembly GCA_019776075.1. NCBI lineage: Eukaryota > Viridiplantae > Streptophyta > Magnoliopsida > Caryophyllales > Amaranthaceae > Amaranthus > Amaranthus palmeri. The sequence goes on from JAAKBH010000280.1 coordinate 1,284,865, forward strand.
TACCATCATTTATTAATACTAATAATTAAACGCCTTTAATTGTCATAAAGATTGTTTTAGTGAAAGTGTGTTTTGATTAAGAAGTAAATCAATGAATACCCTTTCATTTTTCAAGATAAAGAAGATTATAATTAGATTTTAAAAATACGTTCTCATATATCGGATGGGCCAAACACTAAAATTTTTATGTGTTAAATCAACTCAACTAACATATTTATTCCATGATATGCGTAGTTTAATATTAATGTAGTTTTTTTAAATAAACTCAAACTTAAACTCGTACTCAAACTCAATTTTAAAGAGAAATTTTAACATACGATAAATGAAATGGAACAAATTCAAATAGACAGACAAAGTACTTCTCCATGATCGTACAATTAAAATGAAATATCACGGATTATAATAATTAGGTTTTGTCTCACTTGCATCATGTACTATTTTTCCAAAGTAAAATCATGTTCCATGAATTCGATTATCGCTATCTCTCCCCTAGCCCTTTCTTTCTTCCCCTCAAACAACCCTAATACTTGAAAACATGAATGCAAAACTTACAAAATAAACAAAAAATTAGGACAGAAATATACCAGTATGAGTTGCAACTTCCCCCATTTGATCTGAAATCACACAAAAAAAGAAATCAAAATTTATTTTTAAAAAATAAAAAAAAATAAATTATGGGTTTAATTTCTTAAGTAAACCCAAGTAAAACCCATAAATTAGATTTCAAAAAAAAAAAACCCATAAATTAGAAAATCATAAAAATATCTCAAGAAAATAAAAAAAAAGATTAATATACTCAAAAATCATACTTTAATTTCTTCTTTTTCTTTGGTTCTTGTCTCTTTGTAAGTGTTGAAGTGATGAACACGAACAAGAAAAATACCCCTATTTGTAGTATCAAAAAAGACACATAAATTTGGTGAAAATTAAAAGTGATGGAATTTGATGCCCACTTCTATTTTTTTTTTTTTGATTGGTGAAATAAATAAAAGAAATTAGTTTGATGAGCCAAAAATATAGGGAAAAAAATAATTTTAACTTTGAACAAATTCCAATTCTCCACTTAAATTTGAAAATGAAATTTAATCCAATAGTAGTATCCATTAAGGAATCTATGTATAGAAATTTTATTAATTGTTCCTGCATGCAACAAACATGTGCTTTTATCTTCAATTAAGTAAGACTAGGGTGTTTATTATTCGGGTCATCGGATGGATTACAAGTTAGGTATTTTGGATCGGTTTAAAATCAGGTTTTATGTCTATATTGATTTTTATATAATTTAATATTCATTTTGAAGTCGGGTTAAATTGGGTTCGATTATAAGGTCGGATAATTATCGGGTCACTGGGTCTGTTTTGAACAACTAGGAGTAAGAGATATAGTGTGAGATATGGTTTTCTCGATGAGACGACTCAACCAAGTAGGTCAATTATCATTATATATGTAATGAACTATTTATAACCCATATATAATGCGTGTCTTATGATGAGACCATCTCATATAATAATTTGTACGTAAGTAATTTAAATTCAAGAATTAAATTTCGTATAAATTATAGAGTAAATACCACCAACTTATACTCTATCAAAAATTAACTTACTTGTCACTTTTGTATTGGAAAACATTATTAGTGGAATTTTTTTTTATCCCCACGAGAATAACCCTATTTTTATTTCTTTTGATTCCCTTCATACCCAAAAACATTAAAGGATAAATGAACGGATGAGATTTGAGGGATGATTAAGGGAGTAAATATCTCCGAAAAGTGGTACTTGCTCCTTTTAAGATAAAACCCGATCTTCAGTCTTATTTTTAAATACACTCTTATTTAGCGAAATTATTTCGGATGATAAGGATTCATTATGTCCAAAACAAAAGTTACAACTTGATTTCTGTTATAATTTTCTCAACAAATTATATTCTAGCACCAACCAAATACACTATTTTTATTAGACAATATTAATTTACATAGTTAATTAGCAATTATTGTTATCTAAACAGTTAACAATTATCCACACAATTAGCCTACGCCAAACCGAACCATTGTCGAAGGAAGAAAAGTTTGTGTAAACTTTTTTGTATAAACCCTAGACCCTAGTGTTAATCAGGGTCACCTATCCATTTTATCTCGGCGATCCTCTCTAGTGCAAACTGAGATATTTAAAGACACTCTATACTCTATAAAATAATTAATAAAAGTACTATGAAAAATTACAATTTCAATTCTCTTCTAGACATTTATCAAATTTATTTCCTTAGATGTGAAAAAGTAACCAACACATTTGTTTCAAATTCACAAAATGAAACTATAGCTAATTTATTGATAAAGTAATGAAATTGACAAAAGTAAATATTAATGACCTTTGAATAAATCTTGATATGATAAACACTTTATTAGTGCTAGATGTTCTCCATTTATTAAGATGGAGCCATGAGATTATAATAGAATTTTTTTTAATACAAAATCTATATACACATGTATTAAATTATATTAAATTAAATTATAAACTAAATGTGAAGAGAATAATCAAAAAGAAAAGGTTTGGGGGAACATCATAAAAATATAATTACAATATCTCAAGAAGGAATATCACCTCCAAAGAAAAATTAGTGTAAAGTTAATTTCCATTATAAAACAATTGCAAGATCGGAGAGCAAATACCAGTCGTAAAACACAAATTCTTGTGAAAGATAGTCTCTTTGAGACCATATCTAATTAGTGGGCTGAGTCTGAGAGACGTCTCTCAGAGAAACGGTCTCTCAAGAGATTGGTTGTAAAACGAAAAAGGTCATAATTTGATTTTTACGTATCTTACCCCTAATTTTTCGGTTTATTATAAAATTAATAAAAAGACATACGGAAAGTAATTAATTTAATCATCATCATCATCTTCATCCTACCCAGTATATCCCACTCATAGAAAACTATGGGCAGGGTCTGGGGAGGGAAAGACGGCGGCAACTCATACCCGTAAAGGAGAGCACGGCCCAAAAAAAGAGTCCCCGCTCCAGGAAAAAGTAATTAATTTAATAAATTGAGAAAATAAATTATGTATTTTGTGTTGTTCGCTATTCCCCTCCAAAGAAAATTGAGCCCTTGACGCAACTAAGAAGCAAAATATTGTTGGATCAAATTAGTTAGTAGTTAATTTATCATATTTATAAGGGTAATTATTATTGTTTGCACTCTTTTCATACGTAATTAGTAATACTAATATTAAAAGAAGGTAGCATTAATGTAATAAAATATGGTATTTCTTGTTTGTTTACATGTAAATAGATAAATAGCTAGTCTCTTGAGAGATCATCTTTCTGAAAAACGTATTTCAAGCCCAATCCATTAAAGTTTAAAATGTACTTTTTCTCTATATTTTCTTTATGGGTCAGTTCAAATATAGATGGTCTTTCGTAAAAATCGTCTCTCACAAGAATTTGTGATAGATAAATTAGAACGACTACCTTGAAATAATAACAGATAATTTTTAACCGGAAATTTCTATATATGAATATTTATTGTCATGTATCTAATATATTTAACTCATAGAAGTTATAATATTGATTTGGAAGAAACGGAATACAATATACCATATTCTTATCAAGAAAGGTTGCAGTCAAAGTCTCAAGATGACCATCATTCAAGAAACACCTTATAAGCCAAAAGACTCAAAATATACCATATGCACGGCAAAAAGTAAGACAAGGCCGATAAGAAAAGTTTTAAGAATAAGAAATACATATGAATAAATCAAAGAAAAGAATTCCAATCAAAAGGAAAAAATAAACAAGACCAAAAAGCCGAAAGTACACAATAAATGTAGGGGAGCAAATTATAAATGATATGTCTTCGAGTATTACTTGATCAATTAAACTATTCGTCTTACATCATAAAGATAATTTTTTCTCTATTACTTACGTCACCTACATATTCTAACACCGTAGAGGTAATTCCTTTATATATATCACCATCAAAAATTGAAACGGTTATTATATTTTTTAATAAAATGTTATGAAACCTTTTTTTTTTTTTTATGAAACCTTTAATATTCATTCTTTTGTCTAAATGTTATGATCAATTTCAAATACCTCATAGTTAAATCTTAAAATTATTTCAAAGAGAATATGGAATAATAAAAGTTCGCATGGCCTAATGGATAAGGCGCTCGCCTCCGGAGCGGGAGATTGTGGGTTCGAGTCCCACTGTGAACGTTTTTTTTTTTCGATTTTTATGAGACCGTCTCTCAAGCCCAAACCGCCCAATACATAAAGCTTATTTTCAACTCTTGCTTCACATTTTTTTATGAGCCAACCAAATAAGAGATGGTTTCTCAAAGAGACCGTCTCTCACAAGAATTTGTGTTTTTTTTAATACTCCCTCCGTTCTTTTTTGATTGTCCTATTTAAAGAGTTCACACAAATTAAGAAATGTGAAATCTTTGTAGATAGTGGGTGTTATTTTATTAAGAAAGGTGGAATCTTTGTAAATAGTGGTAATATTTTATTAAAATAATGGTGTGAATTAATAATTGTATTGGTATTATGAGAGAGAAATGAGGGATAAAGAGAGTATATGAAAGATAAAAAACTTTTCAAAATAGGAAAGTATTCTAAATAGGACAAACTTATGAAACTGTCCGTTATAGTAATGAAGACAAACTTAAAAGAACAGAGGGAGTACTACTTTTGCTACCGGTGATAATTTAGTTTTCATTGTTTTTAATGCTATTTAACTAATTAACCTTTTGTATCGACCTGTCTCACGGTGAGACGGTCCATAAACTAATTTTAACATATTACAATTGAAATTTACTGATTGAAACTGATTTACACCAATTGTAATTATTTTTCCTGATTAATAGTAATTTCAATAATTGTAACAGATTTATACTGACTGTAACTGAATTTAAGTTATAAATTATAACTAAGTTACCGATCAAAACTGATTTTATTACTCGCAATTTATTCTTACTAATTAAAACTAAATTTTAGTATTTAAATTATATTTATATTTATAATAAATCTTGTATGAGACTGATAATTAATTAATTTCTTTAATCATTCATTTTGAGGTTATAATTTATAACTTTTTATGAGTTATTGCTTCATTATCATCATAACAGTGTATCCCCTTCATAGACAATCTATATTCAAGACTCGGAGAGAAAAATTAGACGACATCTCATACCCATAAAAAAAGAGCGGTCAAAAGAGTCCCTCTACTCGCTTTAGAATTTGTGTTGTATTCCCTCTTTGTATCATTGTGAACGTTTTCTGTTTCTTATTTAATTGACGCTGACGGCTCATCACCAATTTACCGGCCACCACAGTCCACCGCCCACCGCCCACCGCCCACCGGAGACCAGAGATTCTGTCCTGCCGCAGTGCCGTTGCGTGCTGTCTGCTTCCATACCATCCCTCCAACAGTCCACTGAGTCGACAGGTCGTGGGTCCAGACCATCCCTGCCTTGGCTGCCTTCTCCTTGCCGCCGGCTTGAATCCTTCCTACCCACCTCCAGTACGCCACCGGCCACCAGGTATTATCAATTTATCATTAATTAAATGTTATTTTTTTTAAATCCCTAAATCCCAAAAATTAGGGTTTTTATTTTAATATTTCAAATTTGAAGATAATTTCTTGATTGAATTCTAATTTATGAATTATATGTTGTTATGTTAATGTTATTGTGCTTTGGCCTTTGTGAATGTGTTTGGATAATTGAATTTTGGAGTTTCTTGAATTGTCAATTGTTTTTGTTTGTGATTATATATACAATTTATGATTATATATTATATATTATACAATTGGATTGGCGTTTGTAATTTTTTTCCCTCTCTTTACTGTTGTTCTTCATATGTTAATTGGATTGGCGTTTGTATATAATTGTTAAGTCTTGATTTTTTTTGGAATTTGGTAAGGCTCAATTTTATTAATAATTGTTCACATAATTTCTTATTGATACATGAATGTTGAGTACATATCTTCACCAAGGGGTGTTTTGGCAGGTGGGATTTAGGGGAAGGGATTGGGAATTTTTGAACAGAGAAGTCTTAGTTGTTCTTTGTTTACAAGGAAGGGTATACGGAAGGGACTTGAATTTGATCAAAGTCCGCAAGAAAGTGTCCTTAATCCGGTAGGTATTTAAGGAGTGTTGGTTTGGAGAGACTTAGAGTAAGGGAATGGAAACTTATGAAGTATATAGAAAGTCCTAAGTCATTGTCGTCATTGATTGTTTACAAGGAATGCGAATGAGGAAGGGATTTAGTGATCAAAGTAAGAAAAAACGAACAAAGGATAGAATTTTTAGCCTTTAAGTCCCATCTCAAGTCTCAAGTAAAAATATCAAAGGATGAGTATGTTGGAAAATAACCCACATGTGTCTGAAATCAAAAAATTAGAGAGATTGACTAACATACATACTTGATGGACTACTCCTCCTAATACTAATTGGTTTTAGGCTGGAACCTCATCGGGTTTGCGTGCAGTCAACTCTCTTATATGATTCTTGTTGTGTACCAGCCCAATCTCATCTCACATCTCAACTAAACTAATACAATTCCTATTCCCATTTGCCAAATTACCTAGCAATTTTTCCATGATACAATCAACTCGGCTGCACAATTCAAAATTAAACTAATAGGAAATTGAATGACTAGGACATAACCTCTAGCAATGACTTAACTTTCAATATTGTTCACCCTGATGAGATTGTGCCTTGAATTTTATGTAGCCTAGAATGAATAAAGGAGGCGGTGGAGGTGGAAGTGGGCCTACAGCCGCTGCTGCAGCTGCTGCAGCTCAGAAGCAGAAGGCTCTTTTGCAGAGAGTTGAAAATGATGTATCAAGCCTCGTTGACAATTTCACTAATCTAGTCAATGTTTCCCGGGTTTGTCTTCTCCTTCTTTTCCCTTGTAAGTTTTGTATGTACTGACCATGTTATTCTAGTGCAGTTATGCATGCTTAAACTATTTGGACTGAAAGTGAGAATTTCTCACCACCCCATTATTTTTCTTTTTGACATTGATTTTCATTGATAATGCGTCGAATGTATGCTAAGAAAGTTATTCCTTCGGCCTCCCTTTTTCCCTTTTGAGTATGCCCCATTGACCACAAAACCTGATATTATTTATAACACTAGTTAATTGGATAAAACCTGATGTTATTTTAAACAGATTTATGTATGTTTATAATAAAACCTTATAGAAATTTAGCCATTGCTAGATGTAATGATATGGATATGTGTTCTCTTTAAGTGTCTGTTACGCCATTAGTGATGGATCTACATATTTATAGTTCTGTGCTTTTGAGTTATAATGAGATTATAGTGAAATGACTCACTATATAAAGTATGCGTGGGGTATACAGGGTATGATGGTGACTCACTACTTGATGTGCACCTTTAGTGTTGTTGTAAATGATTTTTGCAATCAGGAATTAGTCGAAAGCAATCTCTTTGTTTCTTACAAGGCTAAGGTTGTATTTTTTCAATCCATCAAATCTTGTGTTATTGGGAGCCACTTAGTGGAATTGAAGTAACAGAAAGTTGTAGTAGTCAATACTCATTTATGCCCAATAGCCATTGCTGAAAGGGCTGTTTCTAATGCTAAGGAAAAATCAAGAGTCAGAGTTGCTAAAAATTTGTATATGGTAAAGGCTTTGTTATTAATGACTAATGAAGGTTTTGAAATCTAAATCTCTAGGTAAATGAGCCACTTGTCAAAAATCAACAAGAAGCTTTGACTATGGAGGTGCGCGCAGCCAAAATGGTGAGAGCATAATCATTGAATTTTTAATGTGCAGAATAAAATGATGCTTCAAGTTGTAGCTCATTGCCATTTCATATTTGACCTCTAATTTCCCTAAGACACAATGATGTGTGTTTTCATTATGTTGCTTTAGCTTGGTTGCTGCATTAACGAATTTATCTAGACTTCATGTATTCCCTCTGTCTTGTAGAGTTTGCAACATTTAAGTTCCCCCTTAAGAACTTCTTGGGAGATATGTTGCAAACTCTATGATATAAAATTACTTATGAAAAATAGAAGTAATCTGTGGTGTTTGGCAGTTAGTCATTTCTTTTCCTTCCATAGTTCAAAAGACCTTTTATCACCTCATCCAACCTTGATTTTCATGTGGGGGAGAGTGGGCTTGCTATCATTTAGGCTAAAGGTAAGTTTTCCCGGGCTAATATTTGATGCATTACTATATGGTTAACAAAGTTACACTTTCGGATTAGCTCATTGTAAGTAGATGCGGGTAGCTGAGATGTGTATGTTAAGATGGATGAGCAGCTACATTCAAAACTCTCAAGAATGTAACTTTGATGAGGTTAGAGCAAGAGATATGTCGAAGATACCTAAGTATTAGAATGAAGAATGACATGAAAATTTTATATTTACGGTACCACATAACAATTGAAAGGAGTAGGATTTCATGGAAGAGAAGAATATATGTGGATGATTCTTATAATTGATTTATTACTTGGACTGTTGTACATTAGTATTAGATTGGGGAATAAAGTATATTTATGTTAATGTTTCCTTACCGAAGATCCCTTGCGTCGATTTATTTTGCTTCATGTAGCCAGCTTCGTATTGTTGGGATCACGGCTTTGACTTTGTTGTATCTTTTGCTTATGCTCTTTGATTTTAGAAATTTTCGGACTTCCATCTAGGTAAGAGGTAGTATGTGTCGTGTGCTCTGTTTTTTGGAGTTCAATCTGGTGATTGTAGCATGTAGTTTCTCTAAAGAAAAACAGAATATCAGATTTACTACGAGCCTTTTTTAATAAAAAAATTTCTCAGTGGTAGGCTGGTAGCTCCTGAATGGCATTGAAGTAATGGGGAGTAAAGGGATGTTGTATTTTGTATATTTGCTAGTCTCCTAGCGAATCGAGAAAAACGAATTATGTTGGTTTTGTCACTATTTTGTGCCATTTTGGGCGAATCGTGAATTCAATAAGCGTTACTAGTTGATGAATTATGTTACATTTCTCCTTTTTTTATCGTATTCCCCTCATGCTTGTTAGCTTGTCCACAAAATTCATGAAACTGATTCAATAATTCTTGCTACGCGTCCATGGTTATCATTTATTGACGTTGTTCAACAGGTTCAGGCCGCTGATTCATTACTGAAGTTGGTATCAGAACTGAAGCAGACTGCCATCTTTTCTGGTTTTGCATCACTCAATGACCATGTAGAACGACGTATAGGCGAATTTAACAAGCTATCAGAAAAGACGGACACTACACTGAGTAGCATTGGAGAAGAAGCGGCTGCGAGCCTCAAAGAGCTCGAGTCTCATTTCTATTCTTCTGCCGAAAAAGGCGGCCGACATTCATTACCCTAAGGTACCGTTAAAGTTCCATTCTTACCTTCTAATAGCAAAAGAAGTGAATATCCACCATCATGTTTATGTTGTGTTGGGAGTTCTTTAGGTTAGCAAATTGGTTGAGGCGTTTGACATGTATTTACACTCATGATGAAGTTTCTAATTTCACAATTTTTCGTGTGAGACGGTCCCACCGTGAGATGCTCTTTATATATGGGCTGAATATAGCCTAACTAAAACAATTAAAATATGAGCTCCTTGTTTTGAGGTTGTCTCACCGAGAAACAGTCCCTCACAAAAGTAGGTCTTCTAATTTTTATCTTATTTTGTAGTTTAGTTTTATTATTTATCATGTATCCTATAATTAGATCTATAAAAATTTTTATCTTGTGCTTTTGTTGTATTTTTGATGTTTTTTTGTTATATTAAAGCTATTTTTTTTAACCTATGTACCTAGTACATAAGTTTAGACAATAAATTTAGAAGTATTTTGGTAAATGATATTTTAGAGAATATTCTAAATGAAAGATAAAAAGTTATCAATTTTATCGTTTATGTTTATGCACCTGGTATATAGGTTAGAAAAACCATTGTTATAAATTTAGTAATTCACCTCCATGACGAATGTTTCAAATGCTTAAATTTTCTTGAGAAGTAGCTTGTCATTATATTCGAAAGAGAACATTATTTCCTAACGTGTGTTTTTTTAATAAATTTTCATTACAACCTAATACTACTCCAAATAGCTATGATTAGAAATGAATTTTTTCATTATAGGTAACTTGGTTACGTTCCTCAATCAACAAGAACTCCGGGAATTTATTTACGATTTAGTAAAATAGAGTAAAATTTATAAAGAATTTATTTTTTTGGTTACAGTATAATCTGGAGAAGGGATCAATGAGAACCGAATTGAGATTTTGCTAGAAATTATAGTACTTGTCGCCACTAAGACAAAACCCGACTCTTTAATGTCTAATTTCTTGCTAGTACCATAGACTCCTCAGCATTTTGGTAGAGATTATACCAAAATAGCAATACATCATCTTTAGCACTTAAGGTAGATGACCCTATTGTTGATTTTTCATCCAAATTACTAGACATTTGCCCTAATAAATTTTGGGAAATTGTAATTTCATTTGAATAGGAAGTGTTCAATTGAGCTTGTTTAACCTTCTTCTTCAAAGTTATGTGCCAATAATTCTTTATTTCATTATCTGTTCGTCCGGGTAACCTAGCTGCAATGGTAGACCACCTACAATAATTAAAATCAGCAAAAAAAAAACTAAATTATTTACTCATGGTAGATGTGTTCAAAATTGACTGATATTTACCCGACATTGTAACCGAATTTGATTGACCTGACTTCACAAATGGATTTACAATTATGTAAATATCAACATGAGCCTAAGATCCGATTTTGAACCGACTCGAAAAACTTAACTCTAAATCAATCATTGACTTGAATGAACAACATATAACATATTCACAAAAACTTGGACGAGACGGTCTCGTTATGAGACAGTCAATTTGGGTAGATCTGATTCGCGCGTGTGACAACATTTTAATTTTTTGGGCATTTATCCATTTTGACCTTAAACGTATCAATTTTGAAAATTAATACCTTTCTGATCAATATTGAAAAAGCCCAGAAAATGGAAAAAAAAATAAATGCCCAAGTTGTTACAAGCATAAATTGGGCTGGCTCAAACTGACAGTCTCATTATGAGGCCTTCTCGTCCAAGACCAGCTATAACATATTAATAACGAATTATTGTCAAGAAATCAATTTAACCAAAAGTTCAAACCGAGGGTTGAAGTCTCGTGATATTTTATACACTATTAATTATAAAATTAAAAATTCATGATTTAGGATTAAGTAAGATAAGAGTAGAGGGAATGTGCCTATTTCCAACAATTTGATGCATTTGAATGATGGTTTCTTCTTCTTGAGTGCTAAAATGTCCTCGCTTGATATCTGGTCTTAAGTAATTATTCCATCGAAGCCTGCAGCTTTTTCCACATCTTAATAAACCTAAACAACACCCAAAATATCCATTTTTACTTAAAATATTATTGATTTTTTATGAAATTTGATTTTAGAAGTGATAAAATATAATTTTTATCGATAGGTGTATATATATTGAAATTACAACCATCAATTTAAAATTTTGGTCGAGTTGAACTTTTTACATGGTATCAGAGCCATTGTAACAAATAGTTACGAGAACAAATCACACTCTCTATTAAAATTGGATTATTCCATGCTGGGTATGAGGAGCGTTAGTATTACATTTTTGTATATTGTATAGTTATAATATATAGTTATAATATATATGATCGTGTATGGTTATAAACTTATAATATATATAATCATTTATACCATTAATTAAGATATTTTAAAATTTTCTCAAATATTCGAATATAATAATAAAAAAATAAGTAGAAGGGAGAAATAATGAATATACCAGCATGCTTAGGGAGAGCTCTCCAATTAGAATGACCAAATTGATTGATATAAGAAATGAGAATATGATCTTCTTGTGGTGTCCATGGCCCTTTCTTCAATCCCATGTTCTCACAACATGCTTTCCTCACCATTTTCTTCTTTTTTCATTGAGCTAATAGCAATACCAACTCTATATATATGTGGTGTCCATGGCCCACTTTCACCACACAAAAAAAAAAAAAAAAACTCACAATTTTCGAATACCCAAAACAGTCGGGTTTAGTCGGTATAGAGCTATATCAACTAAATTCTGACTATTTTGGGTAGTCGGCACAGAATGGTCGGAAAATCGGTTTATTAGGAAAACAGTTGGAATTTTCCGACTAATTTGGTTAGTCGGAAAATTTTAACTTGTCTGTATCTATGATCGATGTTATTTTGCTAGATGTGACAACTTTTTTTAAGATTATGAGGTATGCTAAGGGAGTGAGAGTATTAGGTGAGAATTAGAGACAAAATTTTATTTAGAGTAAAGTAGTAATTGTTCTAATTGAAATAAGATTTGATTCTAACAACTTAGGTATTGTTTAGTTCATCTCAAAAGATAAATAATCAGTAAAATTAAATTATAAAAATCAATTATAATTAGTAAATATCAGTTTCAATCAATAAAAATTAATATTAATCAATAAAAATCAAATCAGTATTAAAGCTCAGTTTTATAGGATTTAGTTAGATATTAATTTAAAATAACTACACAATCCAATTTTAATTCCAATTAATAGTAGTGAAAAATTAAAATAATTAATACAATGTGACCAAAAAAAGACAAATCACTTTTATAATTAGGCAAAGATAAGGCCAAATCTTCACTTTTAAACACAAAAATCTAGATGATAAGTACCACTATGATCACATACATACTCCTTTGTTCTTCTAGAATAATAGCAAAGATAAAACGAGTTAATTTTAAATAAAAATAAATATTTTGGAAAAATAAAAATAAATAAATAGAGTAATGAAACTAAACAAGAGTTATAATGTATGGCTACGATTAAAAGAAGTGGTAGGCTATTGTCCAAAAATAAAAATGCTATAAAACGTGAACAACAGCGTAAATTGAAAAAATAGTGCGAAATTAATGGGACAGAAAAGTATAAATTTAGGCTGCCATTAGAAATCTACGCACTTAGCCGCCCTCCACCATCGTTCAAATTCAAATCATCCAAACTTTAGACTACCTTATAACATGCTATTGAGTATTAAACTTTGGGAACTGATCGTCATCATCAATTCAATATCCTGTTAGAAAATAAAGATTTGAGTAAGAGAAGATGACGGACAATCTATACTCGTACTCTTTTAAAAGGGAACACTAGAAGAAAACGGTTTACCCCAGAAGGTGAGTAGAGGTGTTCAACGGGCCGGGCCGGGTTAAAATTTAAATGGGCCGGGCCGAGGCGGGTCATGTCAAATTGTAAACGGGCCGGGGCGGGTCAAGCCAATTTAAATTCGACCCTCTTTGACCCTTTTTTAAAAAGTTCATAAAATAGGTTTTTTTATTATACTTTATGGCCCGTTGGGTCGACCTACTTATTTATATAATAATATCATTTAAAAATTTTAAAAAAAAAGTGGTAAATTTTTTTCCGCAATTAATACTTATAAATATCCGACCCGGCCCGACCCTTCACACCAAGGCCCGTTAATGACCCGCCCCATTATTGACCCGACCCGCTAATGACCCATTAAAATATGACCCGACCCATTGAACACCTCTAAAGGTGAGAGCCCTGCATAGAGAAAAACTATAGGAACTATGGTTTAAAATTTAAATATAGTCTTATTAAGGTATTCATAAATGGGAAAATTGCATGTATAACTAGCGGATTTTTGGCAAAGTTTGTTTACCATGTACAACTTTAAGTGTTGTAGCTGTTAATTAGACGATGCCAAAGCCTAGTTCAACCAAAGAAAGAATTACGAGTCTTTCGAATTATTGTTAAAGAATTAACTGATCAGCCAAACGCTTAAGCTGATGGCTGAAGAAGTGTTTTGTTGAGGCACCAATGTATGATATATACACTATCACTTCTTCTCACACAAGAGCCTTGTTAGAATTGAAAATCTACTTATCGATTTCAAGTTTTGTTGAAAGAAAGATGAAAATTTTTGAAAAACGATAAAAAATTTTGGTACTTCATCATCTCGTCATCCTACCGAGTCTATCCCGCTCATAGAAAACTATGGGCAGGGTCTGGAAATGTAAGAACGGCGATAACTCATACCCATAAAAAAGAACGCGACCAAAAAGAATGACTTAAATGACGTTGAATAGAAGATGATTTCTTAGGTTAATATATTTATTTCGTAAGAATTGGTATAGAATAGTGGAACAATAGAGAAAAAACAATTTAATGGTCATAATATTTGAAAAATATGAATAATAGAGGTGAGTATGTTGATGATATATTAGATAAGCTGTGTAAGACTAGGCCAAAAATAAAATTATTAAAATTAAGGGAATTATCTAAAATTATATATATAAATATATAATGTGTAGCTGGCTTAAAAAACAAAATGGGGAATAATGTAATGCAATAGAGATGATAATTTGAATATTTTTTAATAGAGATATCTAATTTTATCATTATAATATCAATCATTATTTCCGCCTACTTTTAAGAAATTTATTATATGAAATCAAAAATAAATTATGAGACATACACAGATATATAATTGAAAATTTGGAAGATTATTAATTATTGATTTAAGTAAGACAAATTATTGATTTTTGAAATAGATCAAATTATTTATTAACTAAAAACATAGCACACTTCAAACAAATGACAGTTGCACTGATTTGTACCAAAAATGTTATTATATACTCCACTTCATGTCTTAATATAATAATAATAATAATAATAATAATAATAATAATATTATTATTATTATTATTATTATGAAGTACTATACTATACCATCATATTCAGTAAATCCTGCTTGGTGACAGGGTTTAAGAGAGACGACAAAAAAATATACAAGTACCCCTTTCAATGAAAGGGAAGAGGAATGAGGTCTAAGATTTCCAAAGTGACGAGCGCTCTTGCGATGGAGGTTTGATCGTCACCATTCACGATAAAGATTAATTCTTTCTCTCTCTATTTGTAGAAACGCCTTAATCTAAATCACAAATTCTTGCTATAGACCGTCTATAGCATAAACGGGTATGGGCCAGTCATTTTGAAAAAAAGTAATTGATTAGTCATCAGCCTTATTTTTAAATTTAAAATTATTGGGATGGACTGTTGAGAGAGCTGTCTTTGCCATAGATGGTCTCTCAGGAGACCTTCTGAATCTAAATTTAATTAAAAGAATTATAAAAATGCTAATCCACTTTAGGGCCTAATTAAAAAGTTGGTCTAATATTTAATTTCACTAGAAACAACTATGTGACCAATATCCATAATTGTATTTAACATTTTGGCCCACAAATAATTGAGTATTAGCACACTGATTTGAAACCCTGTTTTACAAACCTTTTAAAATTGTAGAGCAAATTAGTTGTATTTCAACTCTAGTTACTTTTGTAATAGATCGTCACTCAGTGAGACGGCTAAACTATTTTAATAAGATAAAAAATCTAAATTCTTATAATTAATATAACCGGCTTTTTAATCCATGTATGAAGTGAGTCTTACGGTGAAAACATCTCATACGATAATTCGTATTTTAATTATTGTCCCGAAATATTTATTTCTTTAGCTTGGTGGACCTTTTTATTGTTTTATGAATTTATGATCTAAAATATAAATTAAATTCTTATTGCATTAAGTTTGGTCAATATCAAGGATGTCTTTCTCTTAATGTAATGCAATATATCTACCAATCTAATCCAAATGTATGGTGAATAATGAGTTCAAGTAAAGATCATTCCTAAATATCATTTCAATAATTTATTAGGTATAATTGCTGAAAATAAATTCATTGCTTATTGTTTATTTTAAATGAATTTATCGATAAGGTATAATTGTTAAAAATAAAAACTCACATATTATTTATTTCTAATTGCTTGACTTACAAAAAAGGTTTGAAGAACGTTATAATCGATAGAGTTTATATTCAACAATTATACCCAATTGGTGCAATAAATAAAAAATAGATTGGTTTGTTTTTGGTGAATCATTCCTACTATTGATTAATTTTAAAAATATCAAACCTTTGTATATTATTTATTGACAGCAACCCTTTTCACATTTTAATGGGCTACTGTGGGTATCTATTAACTGTTATACTCACTTCTTTCTTTTAATACTTCTTCGTTGGTCTTGCCCTGCTCATTTTAATGGTGTATATGTATTTATAATAGTAGGTTAAAATGTGAAAAGGAGTGTTGTCTGTAAATAATTTCTACTTATTATAAATTGGATTATTTATTTAAATAAAATTCCCAGATAGTTTATAGCCAGCCACGTGACATTCGAACGTTAAACTAAAATAAAATACCAATAAAATGTACATCAGCAAATGCAATAATGGAATCACGTTGAATGCAAATACAAATTAAAATAATACTGCTAAAATTAAATTGGGATTTTTTGATCAGCAATCAATTATTTAAGGGTAAGAAATGGCAAAGATGAATAAGTATTGCAGTCCCTACTAAGCGTCGGGTCCTCATTTTGAGTCCTTATTCAGCTTATTTTTAGAAGGGCTTTGTAAGGGTCGGGTGGGTCGGGCCAAAACAGGCTCTATTATAATTAAGATGATCAGTGGGCTATAAAAGAGCTTAATAAAGGTCGAAAACGGACCTTCGTAAATAGCATAAGTAATGTATGATTTAAATATTATAAATGACAAATATTTTTTCAACTTAATTATTATAAATGATAATAAAATTTTTATAAATTGATAAATGGGCCGGACCGGGCTTTCAAAGCCCGACCATTTAAAGCCTATATTATGTTTAAAGGACCCTTATCCAATCCAATCCATATTTACTTAAACTTAGCCCGATCCGGTCTGACCCTTATCCAGTCTATTGAACACCCTTAGCTCTGTATAATTAACACCACACAAATAATGCATTTAATAATAAGTACCACATAGCTCCGACTGTTACAATTGGAGGGACATATATCACATATGAGATATAACATATCTAAACATAATATTTAAGAGCTTGATAGCTTATATCATATTAAATGAAAATAAGTTTGGCCATTGCATTATATTTAGGTAAAATATTTATTATGATAATAATTAAAATAAATGTATACAAATATGAAATATCCTTTTTATATATATTATCTGTTAGTATTTATTGTGCATTTCATAAATAAGCTAAATTTTCATTTTGAAGATCATGTTTTAGCTTACATATTCATATTTTGCAGTCAAATTAAGTGAAACATACGAGTAAATATTGTAAATTATTGTAAATTATATCTTCAAAAAAAAAAATATTGTAAATTATAAGTATTTGAAAAAATTGACATTAATAATCCAATCTTTTGCTTATCCGCTGTGAATAATCCAATCTTTTGATTATTTTCTAATAATCCAACGTTTGCACTTAGTTCGCGATGAATAATCCAACCTTTATTTTTGTTTGCTAGCAGCATACCCTATTATAACCTATAATTAATAATATGGAATGTTGTGGGCAAATTTATCGCAAAAGTTGGATTATTAGAAAATAATCCAAAGGTGGGATTATTCATAGCGGATAAGTGAAAGATTGAATTATTAATATTAATTTTTCCTAAGTATTTTTAGACTTGAGGGCAAATAAGTAATTGTTTATGTGAAGAAAAATCGACTTTAATAATTCTCTATTATAAGTATGACCTATTTGTTCATATAATATAATTTCAACTATCAAATTATTTATAATTATAAGTAAACTCAATTATACAATTTCTACAAAAATTCTTATTAAGTAAATGAAAATGACTTAGCTTATTACAACATATTTTAAAGCTAAATCCACTACTTATGTTTTTAATTGAATTAATTTTTATAAAATATCAAAAATCAATGTAATATAAAATTAAATTTTATAATCACATTCACTTTCAATTCAAAAATATATAGTACATCTATAATTTTAATATAAATATAATTTATATAAAGTGACATAATCACCAAAATTCAACCATGTAAGGTCACTAGGGACTACAAGTAAAAAAAACCTACCACGTATGTAATGACGTACGCCAGCAACATTTCGTTAAAAATTTAATGTAGAATTTCTAAGAATTATTTGCTCCGTTAGAAATACTTATTATATTACACTTATTTATAATGTTTATTGTTCAACCTATTGTATATATTGCGCCTAACGTATAAGAAAAAAATATAGTCAAGTAGGATCTTATTTGAATCATTTAATCGCATATTTAATTATGCATAGTTCATATATATAAATAATTGATGAAGCACTAAATTGTGTAAAACATTAAATATTGCAAGTATAATAAAACAGAGAAAGTATGAATTAAAGAAAGTGAAATACGCAAAATAAAAATGTGGCAAAAGTTGATGTGGTAATTTATTAGGGACTGATAGAGTAATTGACTTTGATTACCTTGTCAATCTTTGATAGATGTAGTATTTTTTTATTTTAATCTGTCTTTTAATTTTATAAAATTTTTATTTTAGGTAATGTTACAAGAAAAGTGATATTGGGCGACAAATATATTGAGTTATGGGCGACAAAATTAAGTTTGTGACACATGCTTAATATTGGGCGATAAATACAAACTTTGTGGCACAATGTAACTTTTTGGGCGTCAAGTTATAATGTTGTGGTCCAAAGTTGAACATGGGCTAAAAAAATTACATCTTGACGCCTTTAAGTTTATTCATGTGCTACAACAAGAATTTTTTGTAGTCTAAAATGTTATATGCACTACAATTATTTAAATTGTAGCCTAAACTTACTATTCTAATAATCCAAATTATAGGTGTACGGGTCGGTTTAAATTTTAAGTGGATCGGATCGGGTCATGTCAAATGTTAAACGGGTCGAGGCAGGTCGAACACAGTTTAAATACGACTTTTTTTGACCCTTTTTTTTAAAAGTTCATAAATAGTTTTTTTTATTATACTTTATGGCCCGTTGGTTCAATTCAACTACGTATATAATAATATCATATAAAAATATAAAAAAAAGTGGTAAAATATTTTTTACAACCAATTCTTATAATTATTCGACTCGACCCTTTAGACAAAGACTTGCTAATGACCCATTATTAGCCCGACCCGCTAATAATTCGTTAAAATGTGACCCGACCGTTGACACATTGAGTTGACCTTGCCCGTTAAACACCTCTACTCAAAATAACCCCCACAAAAATTCAATTCCTTCCATACCAACTTTTACTGTCTTCCCCGTTTAATAATTCTACAATTACATCCTCAAATGATCCCGAAATTCAATTCCCGCCAAAAAAAAAATAATTAACCCCTAAAATAATGTAACTTCCTAAAACTACTATACATTTACTTCGCACTCAAAATAAAACTACCCATTATCTCGCCTAAACTCTTATTTAATTGTTTATCTCCATCCATTTAATCAACTAATTTTTATCTTTATCTTCCTCCAAATACAGTGACGGTTTGCATCTCATATTCAAAGTCACAATACGAAGCATCATTTCCTTTCTATCTCTCAACCGCTTTCATCCTCGTTTTGGAAAAGTCAATCGATTCTTGAATTAATTGTAAGTGTCTTAATCTCTTTGTTTATTCAATTTGATATCTGATTTAAAACAATATTTGTTCTTCCTGGCCTTTGTTTAAAACAATATTTCAATAAATGGGTCAATGTGATAAGGTAGCCGATCAAATTCAATCTGATATCTGGAAATTCAATTTCTTTAATTTTTGTATTAGGAATGTTTGATTTAAGCAACTTAAGCAAGAAAATAGGGTTTTCTTTAACTGTTTGAAAATCAAATTATTCATAATTCCCCTCTTAAAACAAGAAAGAAAAGAATAATGCTAGTCACATAAATTTAAGCACAAATGTGATAGATATTTCAAATTGATATTTGCCAATTTCACATTGATATTTGCCATCTTCGTTAATTTTGTTAAGTTCATTCCGGGTTCCCTATTGTTTGTATTACTCCATTCTGTTTCAAAACATCTAACCTTTTATGTATTTCTTTGTAATAATCTATAAAAGAATGCATTTGTTATCGTATTATTCTAATCGTCAATGTCATGCCATAAACTAGAGTCATTTTGTGTTCTTGTTTGTGGAATTATGTCATTTTGTTAATGAACACACACTTTAATGTTTGAGTTTGGTAGTGATAGATTTGGTATAATTTTAGGCTGATATATATGGTTTTTTTTTTCCAGGTGTTTTTAATTGGTGGTCTTATTACAAGATGCTGATGATTGATCGGATACATTTGTTGACAACTTGATGTACTATTAAGAGCTTTTTGTTGGTTCTTTTTAATGCATTTTTTCTTTCAATAGAATTAAATCATACCTAGAGAGTTTGAGTATATGTCCATGTATATAGTTTGATAGGGGAAGTAACTATTCTTTTGAGTTGTAACTTTTTCTCATGGATTTATAATATCAAAAAATATTATATTTCTATGTATTATTGTTGATTATTATATTTGTCTGTCTTTATTGTTGGTTCTTAATAATTTATTTTATTACAAGATTATAAAAGAAAGGTAAGTATGAAATAACCTATTATTAGAAACATTTATTTTCTATATTGCACCACAAATATAAGCATTGTCTAAGACCTTTATAACTAGGGATGGCAATGGGTCGGACTCGGCTCGGATTATACATACTCCGACTTTGCTCCGGATAATAGTCGAACTTTTGTTTTCAGTCCACCTCCACTCGGAGTCGGATTATGCATACTCCATGTTTGCCCCGACTCGGACTCTCGGATCTCCAACGGAGTCGGATGCAGTTTCGGATTATTATCAAACAGTATCGTTATGATATTGTACTAATGATTTTAAAGCATACAAAATTAACAAAATACATTTTTCAAATACAATCTAACAAAAAAATATGTACTTCAATTTGAATTCAATTTTAACCAGAGAAATAATCCTACTACTACTACAATTTAACAAAATTTTCTCGTATTTTGATTTGACATATTTTTTTTGTCTTGATTTCATTTGTCGTATCTTGATTCATTAATCAAAATAAAGATACCAAGTAGTTTTTCAAAATCGAAAATTACAACTAGTATAAGAGAGAGCTTGAATCAGTCACGTCTAAAGTTTTAAAGAAAACAAAATATAAGTTTAAAAGTCAAATTCAAAGTCAAATGTCCTACAGGGTCGGAGTCGGGTCGGAGTCTCGGATTTTTAATTAGGTCCACCTCCGACCCGTCTCTAACTCGGACTCGGATCATAAAGTCGGAGTCGGAGTCGGATGACTATTTACTCAGACTCGAATCGGATTATTTTCCTCGGATCGAGTCGGACTAGGGTCGGATTCGGACTGAATTGCCATCCCTATTTATAACAAGGTTTTAGAATCTTGGGCCACAAAATACTTGTTGCCCATGGTATTATATGAATGACAAAATTAAGGCAATTTCCGAAGTATCAATCATGGGCGACAAACAATTTTGAACCTTGGGCCACAAAATAATGATGCCCAGTGTTAATTAGGCGACAAGCTCAACATCGAGCGACAATCAAAATGAGCATTGGACCACACGAGTTTGACGCTCAAGGTACAATGTGGACCACAAATTAATCATGACGCCCATAGTCAAACGCCTTGGGCAACAAGCACATATTTGATGCCCACATTTATTTACATGGGCAACATCGATAGGGCAACAATTATGGTGACAAAAAATTATTTGTAGCCCAATGTATGGGCCACACTTTTCAATACTTTGTGCCACATTTTTTGTTGTCGTCCAAACTCAATTTTCTTGTAGTAATACTTCTTTTAATTTTTGTCCGTATATCTCACAATCACAATAATCCTAAATACTCCCTCTATTTGATGCAAAGAGAAAATTGGTGTTTTTTTTTTCAAAAAAAAAGTGAATCACAGTAATAAATAAAGAGATAAAATGAATTGTATGGATGAAATTATAAGAAAGTTAAAATGTATGGATGAAATTTAAAGGAAGTAGTAGGTCATTACCTAAAACTAAAAATGATGAAAATTAAATGGGACTGACCAAAATGATAAATGCTGCAAATTCAATAAAACGGACAAAGTGTACAATTTTTGGATTAAGTGGTCCTATTAATTTTTAATATTTGTGGCTATTAAATATTAATAATTTTATAAATGGTATAATCTCTTTGAGACATAGAGTAGCATGATTTTCCTTCTAGAACATGACATTCGTTTATATGAAAATTTATTTTAATTTTTATTTTTATTTTTATTTTTTTTTTGGTGCTAAGTCAAATTTGCTGATTATTTTTTGCAAAGATCCTGTTCAAATTAAGGTCGTTAATTTTTGCCCAACGATCATTTTCTTCGTAGCGTCACCTTACGAAACAATATATGTTTCGCTTGAATATTAAGATTTGACGGGAAAAAACATGCATGAGTCATAATCTTGAATTCCAGCTATTGCTTTCAGTATATGCATTTTATGTATCTTTCTCGTTGCAGAAATATTTTTTGATTCTCGAGTCGTACGTGGGATTCTTTTAGTCGCGCTTTTTATTTTGGGTATGAGTTGTCGCCATATATTCTTTCTCAGACTCTGTCAATAGTTTTCTATGAGCGGGATATAGGATAATGATGATGATGATGTCAAGGTCGATAAATAACGAGTTATTGGTAAATAAAAATATTTTTTAAGTTTTCTTTTATTGTTTTATTTTATTTATTTACTTCTACTATCCCATTTTTATTTATATGTTAGATTTTTTGCAATTTTATTCTTATAAATTCTATTTCATATTCTCTCTTATTTTCTTTACTTGTCTTATTTGATTTTGACACATTTGCCAATGTACATTTTCAATGTTAATTATCTCTAATTGTGCTTGAGTAAAAATTAGGAAAAATTGACATTAATAATACAACATTTCACTCATCCGCTATGAATTATTCCAACTTTAGATTATAATCTAATAATCCAACCTTTGTAATAAATTTGCCCATAACATACCATGTTTTACAAATAATAGGTAATAATAGGGTATGCTGCTAGCAAGCTATAATAATAGGGTATGCTGCTAGCAAACTACCATATTAGTTGAATTTAACTATTTTTTAATATCTATTAATAACGAGTAGTTTTACTGATGTGTATTAATTGTACTTAAACTCGTTCCAGTCATGTTTAATAGCATGCATGGGTCATTCCGTCAACTTATCTCTATAAAATTAGTTAAGTGGACATGCTTTTTTTATGTAATCAGCATGCGCTATCATAACATTAACTCATTGTTTTTTTATTTCTTTCATGTCTGACTTCAACGGTATATGTTAACCGCCTTAGATTCGTTACATCATATTCTAAGATTTTTCAGTTAGACCAACACTTCTAGCTTAATGGATAAAGTATTTGTATGTAGAGCACAAGGTTTGGGGTTCGACCCTTATTGGAATGTATCAATTGAAGGGATTTCAGACTGCACGCATCTCTTTTTACTCCCTATTTGGCGAATGGGTATGATTTGCCCGCATCTTTCAGGAAAAAAAAAACCTCCCACTCGGACTCTGTGCCTTGTGCGAGATAATGGGAGTGACCTTTTACTTTACTTTTACCAACACTCAATTTAGCATTTTTCATCATTTTTATAATATTTAACATATTGCAGTAATTATACGAGAAACAAAATATAATCATGTGTGATTTTATTATATTCTCGTCGCATATTTTCATAATGCTAAATTTTTATAATTTTTGTCGTGTGTAATTTTAGATAAAAACAATTCGATAAATACATTGGACAGTATAAAAGTTATGTTTGACTTTTACTAGCTAGGATTGGAGTACTATGTTTGACTCATAATTTAAGTGTCGTTGGTATATTCTTTATCTGTTTCACCAATTTTGCCTTATACTTAGAACATTTGAAGAGAAATTATAAGAGATTATTAAGTAGCAAATTAATTTCTTCATAATTTCTAAATTATAGAAATTTCTTTATAAGTAGATTGAATTAATGACATAATAATTTAGACAAGCATAAAAAATGTAAATTACGAATTCTAATAGTGTAAGAATTTAATTACCGGGGATAGGTAATCTACATTTCTATATCAATTGTAATTTTCTATATTCAATCAAATAAAAAAAGTTAATGTATAGAAATTTGATCATACGAATTAACTTTGGAGGAATCAAAAATATAATTTTTAGTTGGAATTTAATTATCTTATGTCAATCAAACGAGCTTTAAAATGGATGTGTTATTCTATGGAAAAGTGGGAGAAATATATTAATAAAATGAAAAAGAAAGTTCGATATTTAAATAAATATGATAAGTCATAACAAAAGTAAAAATAAGGTAAATTTGATAGGAAAGAGAAAGTACATAATTTTTCAAATAGGAACAAATTTTCTTGTTTATGACTTTTTATATCAAGAACAAATCAAATTTAAGGAAGGCCTATTTTATTGAAAAATTATTTGACTTTTTTATTGAGAGCTTTTATTGAATAATTATTTAAATCATTTGCGTTTGTGGCTCAATGAATTGAGTATATGTAAGTGGAGCAAAACGTTTAGAATTCAATCCCTACTATGCGCAGATTGCAAGTGACTGACGCGATATAATTATGAGAGAAACTATTAAACCAATTACCAATATTCTCTTTTTTCAGGGGAATAAATTCACTAATAAATATAAAATGCTTTTTATTTTATATATTAATAGATTATTAATTTTAAATAAATCTAGGACCATATAAATTTACAATTGATCATTTAATCCTTATCTAGTTCCTTTAGAAGGTTATCTTGAATGTGAACACATGTAGCTAAAATTATACCTCTATGATATACAAGAAACCAAATTTGATGAGGTGATAGTGAATTTAGGCACTTAAGAGGGAAAAAAATTGAAGTTTGACATAGATGTATGGTGTTTAATCAATACTTTCCCTATTCTAATTCAATCTATCACACAATTTTGCACACCTATTAATGCATTATTTTAATATTATTTTTTAAACGATTATGAAAAATTAATAAAAGGACCTTCCCAGTATCTCGCGCAAAGCAGGATTGGGATGAGGGTTTTCTTTTTCTTGAAAGATGCGGACAAATTAAACCCCCAATTGATACATGCGCCCAGTAGGGATTTAACCTCAAACCTTTTACTCTACATGCAGATGCTCTATCCATTGAGCCACAAGCGCTTTTGGTGATTATGAAAAATTATTATTAATAAAAATTACATTTATATAAATTAAAAAAAGAATAATTTGTGATTTAAAGTCATAAAGTTTGATAATTTTGCAAATTACAGCCTTAATGTTTATTTTTTTACAAATTACAGCCACCAAAGTATTAAAGCTTATAACATTTAGGTCAAATCATAGAGAATTCTGACCATTTTTAGTAGTTGGAATTTTAGATTATGTGGTCGGGATTCTGGGAATTTATTGGCCTGAACGCCGTAGCCATTGATACTTTAGTGACTGCAATTCACATAAAAAAAATATTAAGGTTGTAATTTGCAAAACTCCTGAATTGTAAAGCTATCGTTCTCAAATTATTTTTAAAAAGTTCCACTTCATTATGTTTTAACTTATAAATTGAGAATAAAAAAAAATTAAAAGTGATCGATAAATAGGACCAAAAACAAACAAAATATTCTTTCATATATATTACTCCCTTCCAATTCATTTTAAATGTCCACTTTCCTTATTTAGTAAAAATTCACTATAATTATCCACTTTCTATGTTTGGCAAAGATTTTTTACCTAAATACCCCCAACTTATATTATTTAAAATACCCCACCTACCACCTTTTCAATTATTATAATCACTTAAAATACTCCACTATTATTTTTCTTAATTTGCGTGCCAAATTCAGAGTGGACATTTAAAATGAATCGGAGGGAGCAATGAAATAGATAAGACTAAAAATTCTCATCCTCTCTTCACTTACAAAAGTCTAAAACATCAATCGAGTTTAGAGAGAAAATTAGGATGTCCACGAGTTAGCAATCATGTTTCATTTGGGGATGGAGTTTTATGATCTCACATTAAATTATGTCCACATATATATATATATATATATATATATATATATATATATATATATATATATATATATATATATATATATATATATATATATATATATATATATATATATATATATATATATATATATATATATATATATATATATATATATATATATATATATATATATATATATTTAATTGAACTAATTGTGTTTGTAGATAATCAATCAATAATTCAATAATAATATTCTAAATCCAATCACTCAAGTGTTAGGTGTTGTGATCACAATAATAATATACCAAAAGCGCTTGTGGCTCAATGGATAGAACATCTGTATTTGGAGCAGAAGGGTTGGGGTTCGACCCCTACTGAACGCAAGTATCAATTGTGGGGTTTTTTGACTGCGCACATCTCTCTTTACCCCCTCCTTGGGCGTACGGGTATGATTTATCCGCATCCTTCAAGAAAAAGAAAACCCCCACTCTGACCCAACCTTGTGCGGAATACCGAAAAGGTCCTTTACCTTTACCTAAATAATATGAATAATTTTAATAATTGGTATTTAAATCGATTTTGTGTGTGTTTGGGGCATGCTAATCTTCTTTGTATCGTTTCAATGTTATTAGCTATTATTAGTTGTGTGTATATGTTTTTACTAGCAACATAGTTATCAAATAGTTGTTACATATGTGTGGCTAGTTTAGCACATTAACTATAAAAAATATTAGTACTTCCTCCGTTCTTTTTTGTTCTTCTCGTTTAGAATATTTCATTTTGGAGAGAGAAATTTGATTAAGATTTTTAAAATATTTATAGATGATAAAATATATCCATATGAGATCTCCTTAAAATCGTTTCAAAGTATACTTTTTTATCATATATTTTTTATAATTTTTTATAATGCGTATTTAGAGATATTTAGGCTCGAAAGTTGCTTTGAAAACTGTGCAAAAAGTAAATGGGAAGAACATAAAAGAACGGAGGGAGTATATTACTATAAATATATAATGAAAACATCTATCTCGTGAAAAATATTGAAAATTAGGCTTTTGTGCTATGGTCGTAGGAGATATAGAAAACTCAGAGTTAAAAGGGTACAAAAGCAAAACACAAAATTAGATACATAATCATAAAAAAAAATTAATATTGTCTCCTTAAAAAGCATTTTATAAAAATAATAAAATTATTTATATTGTGTAAATGACATAAAATAAGAATTAAAATATTTGGAAGAAAATAAAAAAGTAAAACATACATTTTCTTAAAAAGTATTACAACAAGATAAAAAAATAGACTAAAAGAAAAGAAAGGAAAAACTAGTATTAATAATGTAAACTTTTACCTATGTGCTGTGAATAAATTTCACCTTTAAATTATTTTTTAATAATCTAAATTTTTTCACGGTAAATATTAAATTACTAAAAAATAATATAAAAATATAATTATTTACAAGTAAAATATTTGATTATTAATGTTATTTTTTTTAAAAAAAATACTTACTCTGTCCCACTATACTTACTATATTTGACTTTTTACGCAATCTAATGCTTTATTTTGATCATTTATATATTAAGCTATTCACGTTTAAAAAAATTAATATTATGAAAGTATGCGATTAGACGATTCAAACATCCCACTTGACTATATTTTTTTTTACACATTAGCCGCATTATATACAATAAGCTTCAACAATAAATAGTGTTAATAATGAAAATATAACGAATATTTCAGAACGGAGGAAGTAGTAACAATAGACGAGTACTCCCTCCGTCTCTATGAATATACAACATTTTCTATTTTCGTTCGTCCCACATAAATTGCAGCATTTCTATTTTTGGACTATGGACCACCACTTCTTTTAATCTCATCTATACATTTCAACTCTCTTTTAATTTCATCCGTATAATTTATTCTCTCTCTTCAATTATTACCACTTTTTTAATTTTCACAATTTTTCGCTTTACTACTATTTGATAGGGACGGAGGGAGTATTTGAGTAAAGGATAAGCAGAAAAAGAGAAAAGTGAGGGTAGAAATAAAGGGGCGCATGTGGGACATATAGATTTGGCACCGTATAGAAAACGTACAACTTCTTTTAGTCATCCAATTGCCGCCCCATTACTCGACACTTGGCTTCCCCACACCTGCTGTGGCTACTCATGCCTACTGCCGTTTCCTGTTTTTTATTTCAACTTACTTTTTCGCGTAAATAATACTCCCTCCGACTCTATGAGATTGCACATTTATTTCCTTTTGGGTGAAATTTAGTGGAAAGTAAAATTTAATTAGTGAATCAGACAAAAATTAGGTGGGTGATAAGAATGAGTGGTTAAAATAAGTTTGTGGATAAAATTTAAAGAAATAAAATGGGGTCGTTGCCATAAAAAAGGGTGCAAAATGAGAGAGACGGGAGAGTACTAATATTTATATACTTCCTCCATTTCATAATATTTGCTACTGAGTGTAACATATTGTGCTGTAATGCCACTATGAGTAGCAAGTATTATAAGACGGAGGAAGTAATACGCAACTCTTCTCAAATATATTTGTGAAACCTTTATATCTCCAAATAGCAAATACACATAATTAAAAAATTATAAAAAATACTAATATATTTTAAAAATACTAATATATACTACTATACTTTCTTTATTTTTTTTGTTCTTTTCATTTACTTTTTGCATAGTTTTTAATGCAAATTTTAAACCTCAATATTTCTTAATACATATAATAAAAAAAATTATAAAAAATTATAAAAAATACATACTCCCTCTATCCCACTGAATTTGCATCAATTTTAACTTTTTTTGATTTCATCCATATAATTCATTCACTCTCTTCATTTATTACCACTTTCTTACAAAAAACTCATTTTCTTTTTGAGGCAAAAAAAAGAGGACATAGTAGTAATAAAAAAGTATACATTAAAACGAATATAACACGATCTTACATAAATGTATATTATCTTTGAAATATATGTGAAAAACATTAATTAAAATTTTCTCACCTTAAAATATAATATTCGAAAAATATTAGAGAACGGAGGGAGTAAAAAAACCCATGGCATTGATTACACTCCCTAGTGGCACTACTAGTGTAATATACCCAAAATACCCTAAGCATAAAAAACCTTCAACTAAAAGAATATTCCCCTCATAAAAACAAACTACCAATAATTAAACCCACAATTTTCATCCCTTATCAAACCGCCTATAAAAGAACCTCAATCCCCTTCAAAACTCCTCAAACAACCACACCCAAAGATCAAAACCCTAAGAAATGTGTGAATCCTTCAAGAATCAATACCAATTTTGCGAGGAGATCGGCCGAGGAAGATTCGGTATCGTTTACCGTTGTTTTTCTCCTTCTTCTCTTTCATCTTTCGCCGTCAAATCCATCGATAAACGCTTGCTTCTTGACGACGAAACTGATCGTCAGTGTCTTGATAAAGAGCCTAAAATCCTTCAGATTCTTGCTCCGCATCCTTACATTCTTCAGATCCATGATATGTTTGATTCCGATAATCATCTTTTGATTGTTACTGATCTTTGCAAAGAATCTACACTTTATGATCGTATGATTTCTTCTGCTCCTTTTTCGGAACCAGACGCTTGCTCTGTTTTTACTCAGATCGTTGAAGCTATTGCTCACTGTCATCGTAACTGTATTTCTCACAGGTGAAAACTGAAAACCTATTTTTGATCTTAATCTGTTGGGAAAACTCGGAAATATTTTCGTATTTGAGGAAGTCTTGCTAACTGGATCGTTTTTCGTTTACACAGGGATATAAAGCCGGAGAATATATTGTTTGATTCGAGAAATAGAGTGAAATTGTGTGATTTTGGATCCGCTGAGTGGTTTGGAGGTGTTGAAGGAAGAGAATTAATGAGTGGAATAGTTGGAACTCCATATTATGTAGCACCAGAAGTGTTGGCAGGAAGAGAATATAATGAGAAGATTGATGTATGGAGTGCTGGTGTAATTTTGTATATAATGTTGGGTGGTGTTCCTCCTTTTTATGGCGATTCTGTTGAAGAAACTTTTGCTGCTGTTCTTCGTGCTAATCTTAGATTTCCTACAAAAATATTCCGGTCTATTTCATCTGAAGCTAAAGATTTGTTGAGGAAAATGCTCTGTAAAGATGTTTCTCGCAGATTTTCTGCTGAACAAGTTCTAAGTAAGTCAATTTCTACCTAACTTTTTCAAGTTTTTGTTGATTTTACTCTCTTTTAGGTGCATAATTTGCAGTTTTTGAGAGATAAAAATGAATTGATGGAATTTGAATATGGTTTTTCAGGGCATCCATGGGTTACAAATGGAGGAATGACATGAAACTTAACAGTTAGTACAAATTTTGTATAACTTTGAAGGAGTGTTTGTAAATAGGAGAAATAATTGTGGATCAAGATGAAGTTCAATGGTGGATGGATGGTTCCAGATTCTTCTCCAAAAAAAAAAACAAAAAAAAGGAAAATCCCAAAAAAACAAAAAAAATCCAAAAGTATAAGAAAATGAGAGCTAATGCTACTTATTGGGTAAGAGAAGAATGATTTGAAGACAAGGCAACAATAGGATAACACTAGCACCATTGATGTATCTGGTGCTTTCTATGGATAGAAAAAAAAATGTTAAAATGTAAATTAGTTGTTAATTAGTAATTAGTGATTAATAGAGTGTCGACTTTCAGAAGGTTTCAGTGTAGTTTTTATGAGCGGGATAAATTAGGTGTAATCGAAGATGAATTAATAAGGCCTCCACTAAGCACTATGTTTCCCATTTTGCCCCTTTGTTTTTGTAGAGTAAAAATGGAGGCAAATTTGAGAGATTTTCTTTTTTTTATTTAATGTGCAATTTTGTGAATGTAATGAAATGTGGAGTAATGAAATATGTCTAATTTTTATCTTATGTAAAAATATGGCTAATTTAGAAATTTACAAATTTTTACTTAAGACCGTCTATATAATAGACGTCTTAAGTTTTGATACTGGCTCAATTAATAAATTATTGGTAGTTTTACAAGTTAAAAAAGAGATATGAGTTCGTCTCAAGAGAGGCTGCTTTAGAGATTTGTACAATTAGTAGGTACTTTTATGGGCCATATATGTTTTTCATGTTTCCTACTTTTTCATGTGACATTGATTCAAAACAATTATGCTAGATTATTATATAGCACAACTAGCTTATTATCTTGGGTCCTCCTTTTGAAATTCTATTGGTATATTTGTTTGGATTTTCAATTATTGGTTTAATTAGAGAAGGAATCTCCCCTAGAATTTTGTTCATTTACAAAAATACTTTTGAACAATATTGTAGGATATGCTATGGGTTATACTTTTATACTTTTGTGAAAAAATTGAGAATGCTTGGATTAAAATTAAGTTTGATCGTCATATTCACCCTTCAGTTAATTTTGCGCATAATAACTATGATTAAGGTCTGATCGTCGATAATTTATATACGTAAAAGAAAATGCTTATAAACTTTTAGAGTAGTTAAGAAGTCAATTTCATACAAAAATATTATAGAATTTCAAGTGCTCTAAGTAAAAACATTGAAATGCACATATTTAAGTGAGTCAAATGTTCAATAAACGTATTGATTACATATTAATTAATACTATAATATATTCTCTCCGTTCCTTTTTGTTTTTCCACCTTACTAAAACGGGTAGTTTCATAAGTTTTTCCACTTTAGAATACTTTCTATTTTTGGAAAGTTTTTATCCCACTTTTTCCCCTTAAAACCCCACTTTCTTTACTTTACACTACTATTTAATTATTTTCTTTCTCATACTTCCAATGCAATCATTACATTACACTATTATTTAAGGGTAATGATATTTACAGCCCTTAGGGCTGTAAATAAAAATCAACAAATTCTATTTATTATCAATAATTTTAGGTTTCCAAGAAAATCTAGTTTGGAAAATTGGGAATAATTAATAGTTTTTGTTGTTATTTAAAATTCAAAAAAAAACTTAATGATAAAATAATAAAATATATTTAAGATTATTATGTTTCCAAAGCAAAAACAACAATAAATTACATGAAAAAAGTACAAGATTCTTTCTTATATACAACCCTTAGGGCTGTATATATCATTCTCCATTATTTAATTATTTTTCTCAAATACTTCCAATACAATCATTACTTCCCACTACTATAAAATTAAAATAATACTCACTATCACCAAAGATTCCATTTTCCTTAGTCTTGGTGAAAAACCCAAATAGGAACATGATAAAGAAACGGAGGGAGTAATAATTTGTCGAGAATGATTTTAATGAGGTAAAAGTTCTAAATGTGTTACTTAATCTCAATAAAGATAAGATATAAGTAGATTTTGATGAAAAAAAATAAAAATATGGAATAATTTAGTTGAAAAGAAAAGAATAAATTTAACAAGAAAAAGAATGATTTCATTATTGGTATACATAATAGTATTTTTTTTTTTGTTATTTTTGTGCTTTGCTTGTGAATCTTCATAACTTTGTGGAAATAGGAGTAGCTTATAGAAGTATTAGTTGACACTTGACAGTACTTGGAATCTTGGTACGGTGAGTTCTAGAATATGACCATGATTTTTTTTATTTTTTATTTTTTGCTTTTAGTTGTGTAATTATAATTTGCTTTAAAAAGGAATCCAATAAAGTTATTTTCTTATAAAATGATTTGCTACTAAATGATAATGATCATCCAACCTCCCTAACTTTTGAATATAATATATTTTATTTAATTTTCTTTTTTCATATCTAGGAATTTAAATCTATATAAACATTGTAAATAAGAATCTAATCTAATTATTATCTCAAACAAGATACTTACTCATCAAACATACGTAACGACCCGTTTGGTTAGTGATACTAAATAGCGGTAATGGAAATGATTTATAGTGTAAAATTTCAGCAAAAGTTTCACATCATTTTCATAGTAATGAAACTCTAATCACAAACAAAGTTTTTTTGTTTACAAATTTCCATTACCACCTAATACCACCCCTCCCAAGGTTATGCATTGGATAAAATTTTATAAACAAAATGAGATGATTGAAGTTGGACAAGCATCTCCATCAAAGTAGCCACGGCACTTTTCAACTAAAAATACACTAATTTTTCATTTCAATTACCACCGTTTATTACTATCTACCAAACAGGTCGTAAGAGTACAAAACTCTCACCCTATCACATTCTACCACATAAGGGTGATTTATTAACATCACAAATAACCGTTATTTACTACCCTTCTCGGATAAAAAGGAGGAGAAAACACGTGGTAATGGTAGTAGTAGCTTAAAAGCTTAACTGCCATGGCAGGATATTGGAAGTTGGAAAATGGAAGTTATGATCAGTTGAGTAACATATCATAAAACAACCCATGTGGTGGTTGACATCCTTTAATTATCTGCCCGCCCCACTACCCACGGTCAGTCCTCGATTACCTCCATCCATGTGCCTTGCTTCTTCTTTTTACCCACTTTTTTAACTTATCTGTAGTATTTGACCGCACTTTCTTATATGGATATGAGTTGCTGTTTATTTTTCTTCTCCAGACCCTGATCATAGTTTGTCTATAAATGGGACACACATGGGTATGATGATGATGGTGATTGATGACTTACTTCCTCTGTACTGAAATAATAGTCGCTACATGACGGAAATTGACACTATTCATTGTTTAAGTTTATTTTATATTACGGCTAATGCGTAAGAAAAACCATTTTTTTTCTTGAAATAGCGTAAGAAAAAACATAGTTAAGAGAGATTTCATTTGAATCGTCTAATCGAATACTTTTATAATATTAGTTTTTTTTTATAATTTTTAGATTTACATACTTCAATTTATAAATGATCATATAAAATTGAAGCTAGATTATTTATGGGCGCGTAGAATTCACCTTTTGTTTGTTGGAAAAATTACCTAAAATAATTCAATCTATTTGTGATTTTTAACAATAATTTTACCAATTTATTAACCATGAATAATCCCAACTTTAAGGGGTATTTATCTAGAGTAAACTTGGGTAATCCGATGACCTGCTAAAGTGAGTAATTCACTAAAAAAAGTAAACTGAAAATAAATTTAAAATCAGATAAAAATTTTGAAATTCTACATAAAATTTTCTAAATAGAAAAAAAATCATAATTTTTTTAACATGTTTTTAACATAATTTTTGACATTTTATTTTAATTTATCTTTTTCTTAAAAAAACTTGTTATAGCAAGTTATCAAGTCACCAGGTTTACTCTAGGAAAATACCCCTTAAAATTGAAATTATTCATAGTTAATAGATAAAATTATTATAAAAAAATCACGAATAAATTGAATTTTTCTAAGTAATATTTCCTTGTTTGTTCACTAAAAATCATAGAAAACTCAATAATTCGTTAAAAATCATGTGTTTCACCATGAGTAGTTCACTTTGACCGCAACCTCTAAGGCTATAATATGTGGTATTTCACTTTTTCAGACTTTAATTTTCGTTACAATTTACTTGCAATGTTTGCTTTTATATGCAGTTCAATGCACTAAGATCATTAATGTCTCAAATTATATTTAATAAAAAATTATAAAAATTGGATATTAATAAACTTTGCGTTGAGACGAATCAAACCAGATCTCATTTGATTATGTTTTAACTTATAGATTAAACGCTAATTGCAAACCAAGAATGACTAATGAATAGCACAATATTCCTAATCTTTCGAGTAATTCAAAACGAAAAAAGTATACATTTTATAAGTAGATACACCGAATATGATAACGACGATGAACATAGTTGTCCACATAGGATGTCATTTTCAAAGACAAAATGAGATTTAATTAAAAG
Organism: Amaranthus palmeri; assembly: GCA_019776075.1. Taxonomy (NCBI): domain Eukaryota; kingdom Viridiplantae; phylum Streptophyta; class Magnoliopsida; order Caryophyllales; family Amaranthaceae; genus Amaranthus; species Amaranthus palmeri. Next base: position 1,319,663 of record JAAKBH010000280.1, read on the forward strand.
AACAAAAAAAGGAAAATAAGAGTAGTGTACGTCAATCCCTTTTCATCAAAGTGTTTGACGAGGAATTGCACAACTGATAAGTTAATTCGCTTTTCTTTCGCATCCTCATTTCAATTTCAATAATTTACGGCTAATCTTGTCTTTATTTTTGACCTAACTTTCATTTTAATTATTCTAATATAAGTTAAACGAATTGATATTTACCCCACCTTATTGTTAGATTTAATTTTGACCTGACTTTAAAATGAATTATAGTTATATAAAAATCAAAATTACAGACTTAATATCTGCTTTTAAACAAACTCGTAATATCTAATTCGAAGTAACCTGATCGATAACTCAAATGAACACCTCTACTTCTATAATTTTAAAAAAATAGATAATGAGACTATAAAATGCAAAAGACATAAACTTTAGCAAATCATTCAAAAATATAATTGCAATTGGATAAATTATTTAATTGTGGATAAAAATATACTTTCTTGCATTTTCCTACAAGTTTTCTATAAAATTATAAGTACATGCTTGTTCAAAATTAATATGACATACTAGAATAGGGTTTTCAGTTAGAGTAAATACCGTTTTTATTCAGGTAGAATTTTAACTTCGATTTTCATGTAATCACCTTTTCCTCAGCTGACACTGTAATCCAAAAAACTAATATATCACGTACACTTTAGTGTACGTTAATTTGAAAAAAATAGAAAAAGTACATAAAAACAAATCTAGCTAACTCCAAACCATTCCATAATGTTGCACATGGCACCATACTAGGTGTAGCTATATCCTATACTCCCTCCGTCCCATTGAATTTGCATCATTTTCCATTTTAGTTCGTCCCACTTAATTTGCATCATTTCTTTTTTTGGATAGTGGCCCACCACTTTCTTTTAATCTCATCCATACATTTTAACCCTCTTTTAATATCATCCACACAATTCATTCTCTCTCCTCATTTATTATCACTTTCTTAAAAATACACAACCTTCTCTTTGATGCAATTTCAAAGGGACGGAGTAGTATGTTTCAAAGAAAGGATATATAAAGGATATTCAAGATTCAATTGATCTCTTCTTCCTCTTGAGAAGTACGGAAAAGAAAAAGACCACTAATTATATTGTTTATCTTTACAACTTCCACAAGCTAATAAAGCCAACCAAGTTGGGCAAGTCAAATGAAATGGTCCAACCCATGTGGGGCTTGAATTGATAACATGTACAATCAATTATCCCCTCTGTCCGTTTGAATTTGTATCATAAATTGATTCTGACATTTGAGAGGTTCGAAGCAAAACATTAATCATAGGCCCTAATTACTAAAAATTCTGTCTAACTCACTATAAATGTCCACTTCCTCTGGGCACGCATTTTAAAAGTGTGGTAGTTGGGGTATTTTAAGTCGTCATTATCATCATCATACCCAGTGTATCCCGCTCATAGAAGTTGGAGTATTGTAAGTGATTATAATAATTGTAAAGGTGACAGTTGAGATATTTTAAGTGATTATAATAATTGTAAAGGTGATAGTTGGGGCATTTAAAGGTGATAGGGTATTTAGGTATAAAATTTATGCCAAAAAAAGGAAAGTGGACAAATAGGGTGAATTGACCCAAAAAGAAAAGTGGGCAAATATAGTGAATCGAAGGAGTATATATTATTAATTTATTATACGTCTCTAACTATTAAATAATAAAGCGTCGAATCTCTAATTTTTGAATGAGCCCGGAGCACAGGTACCTCTTGCTCTCAGAATATAGGGTCGCCTTGACCATATAACTCAACTATGCGAAAACTGCAAATTTATTAAAGAGACAGAGTGAGTAATTGTGGTAAAAAATAATACTCTCACTTTAAATTTGAACTTTTTAATTATTTTATGTGGACAATTTTTAAGTTATGTGAGGGCAAACTCTTAAAAGAAGAGGAGAAATTTTGAATCAAACAAAGATCACAACAATGAGAAAGAGTGGAGTACACATCTACTAACATTATTTTATGTTGAATCAAATTTATACTGAATTAAAATTTATTGGATTTAGTAAGTGGATTAAATCCCAATTAAATAACTGAAAACTGACAATTATGTGTCCAAAAATCCCACTTATAATTCTTTTCTGATAAGTTGCCATTAAAAAAATACAAACCCTATTATCTGTATAAATTTGTTTGGCAGAATTTGGTGGTGTTTAATGTTAAAAAGATTCCCAGGAGTTTTTTTTTTTTTTTTTTTTTTTTTTTTTTTTTTTTAATATATATATATATATATATATATATATATATATATATATATATATATATATATATATATATATATATATATATATATATATATATATATATATATATATATATATATATATATATATATATATATATATATATATATATATATATATATATATTTGAAAGGATTCCGGAGTTTTTAGATTTCTAAATATTCCTATTCAAACAGTTTTTTTAATAAATTTTAATACAAATACAATACTTACTACATTACATTACGGTAATAGATATTATTATTCGTTTGAGTTTATTTATATATTGCAACTAATTTTTAAGAAAAAAAATATAGTTAAGTGGGAACTTATATAATATTAACTTTTAATTATTTTAAAATATCCATAATTTAATATATAAATAATCAAAATAATACACTTAATTGTGTAAAAAGTAGTATAATGTATCAAGTATACAAGAACGAAAGAAGTATTATTTACTTCTCTCATCATCCGTTCTTATTAAGTACTTTTTAAAATAATTTCAAAGTATGTGTTTGATGTTCGATATCTAAAAATATACCTCCCGGCCCGTTCCATTATACTAGCTAAAATCTTTTATTTAACTGTTTCAAATTACTTGATATATATTAATATATTTGGTAAAAAATAACTATGTACATGTCTATTTTGCCCTTAATTTTTTCTTACCCAATACTTCATTAACTTTTACACATATATCGACATGATAGAGTTAGAGATATCAATTTCTTAGTTCTTATATAAAACCCTTATTTAATGGGTAAAACAAAACCAAGGAAATATTTCATAATAAAAATTCTATTCCATATATTAAAACGAATCTAATAAGATTACATATAAATATATATTTTAATTAGATCACAAATTATTTATAAGTTTCTCTCACTAAGTAAAATATTTATTGTGGGCACATCAAATTAGAGGGAGTAGTTAATTAAAAGTGGAATCTAGAGTGTTTTATATATGTAGAATGTAGATGATTCATAAGCTGATTCATAAATTTATTAATCAATTTCTTAATGAAATATGAAATTATGATTATGAAACATGTTTCCATGTGCTATTGGACCACTTCCTGTCATGAATCTGGTACACTAATTACAATAATTAATTAAAGTACTATTTTTAGGAGTAATTTAGTAGTAGTGGATATAATATGATTTTCCATTATTGTGGATTTTTTGTATAATATGTGGGTCAATTGCTAGTTTGCACTTGCTTTTACAATTAATTTATAACAAAAACTTGGAAGAGACAGTCTTATTATGAGATTGTTAATTTGGGCCGGTCCAATTCGCACGTGTAACAATATTTAATTTTTTGGGCACTTATTAATTTTGACCTTAAAGGTATAAATTTTGAAACTTGGTACATTTAAGGTCAAAATTGATATCTTTAAGATCAAAATTGAAAAAATGCTCAGAAAATGAAAAAATAACCAGGTTATTACCCGCGCAAATTGGGTTGACCCGAATTGACGGTTTCATTATGAGGTCGTCTTGCCCAAGACCAGCAATCGAATTAACTTATATATTATAACTGAAAAATTTGACACAATATTTTTGCATATCTAATTGTATTATCCTTATTTTCTTTTATTGTTATATGCTAGAGTATATAACATATTCTAGATCTCAATTTTCAGCATAAACTTTTAATTAAGTTGGTTTCTTAATATGGTATTGTAGCTAGAGGTGTTCAATTGGGCGGGTCGACCCAAGGGGCAAGGGTCAGGTCACATTTTAACGGGTCATTAGCGGGTCGGGTCAATAATGGGGCGGGCCGTTAACGGGCCTTGGTGTAAAGGGTCGGGCCGGGTCGGGTCGGATAATTGTAAGTATTAATTGCGGAAAAAATTTTTTCCACTTTTTATAAAATTTTTAAAATGATATTATTATATACATGAGTGGATCGACCCAACGGGCCATAAAGTATAATAAAAAAACCTATTTTATGAACTTTTTAAAAAAGGGTCAAAGTGGGTCGAAGTTAAATGGCCTTGACCCGCCCTGGCCCGTTTATTATTTGACATGACCAGCCCCGCCCCGACCCATTTAAATTTTGACCCGACCCGCCCCGACCCAGCCCGTTGAACACCTCTAATTGTAGCCAGTGTGACATGAGATCAAAGGTTCGAATCTGACCACCTCTCAAATTCAAATGGAGTATTTCGCTTTAAGTTTGAGGATTGTTTGCGTTGCATCCACACTTCTAGCTCAAAAGGCTATATTATAATGACCTCAACTATCAGCTTAAATTTTTGGTAGAGTTAGTCGCTTAATAATATACTTTATTAAAAAGCTATTACATTTTTAAGAGAAATGATAATGTATATATTTCTCTGAATTTTCTAGAATGAAACTCCAATGGATATGTTTGCATAACAATTAAAAGCAAAACTCCAACTCTACTACTCTCTTGAGATAGAGTTTACACCATTTTCCTTCTTAGAATATGTTATGGATTTTGTTACAATTTTATTTTTTACACTTTTTCTTTAATTCTCATTAATATATTTAACTTATTTTTTCGTTTCATCCACACATTTCTTACCATCTTTATAAAATTTACCTCTTTTCTCCTTTTCTTTAATTTGTTTTAAAAAATTAATAAATGCAATTACAAATCCATGAAACAAAGAGAGCATACTTTTGGAAACCTTGATAGCCAAATTATAGAAATGAGACGGTAAGACCATCACCATTGAGTTGACCAAATATAATTTATTGTTTATAGTGATTATTTATAGGGTTAAAGTTTCTATGGGCGGAATACACTGGGTATGATGATATCATGAGTTACAGGGTTAAAGTAATTATTTTTTAGGAAAAATTGATATTAATAATCCAACATTTTGTTTATCCGCTGTGAATAATCCAATCTTTTGATTATTTTCTAATAATCCAACGTTTGCTCTTAGTTTGTTGTGAATAATCCAACCTTTATTTTAGTTTGCGAGCAACATACCATCCCATTACCCATTATTAGTAATAAGGTATGTTGTAGGCAAATTTATCACAAAGGTTTGATTATTAGAAAATAATCAAATGGTGGGATTATTCATAGCGGAAGGGTGAAAGGTTGGATTATTAACGTCAATTTTCTTATTTTTTATAGTATTAGAGAAATTACTTATAACCTTAAAGTTATCAATCAGAAAAATAAACTAATTACATTGATTCGTCTCATACTGAGACTGTCTCACCCAATGGCCTTTAGTTATATATATGTTCATTTATGGCAACTCTAGTTTCAAACCTAACAAGAAACAAATGGATCTAAATGATCAAGCCCAATCTAGACATCCAGTATGGGCTTTTCTTGATCAAGAAAATTACGGCCCAATAGGGTTGGATAACAAAATACTCAATCAGTTTAGATGTCCCATTTGGGATTTCACGGATTTTAAGGGTTGTATGGGGTCCATTAAAAAGGTAGTTGTTGGTATTTTAATTGATTAAATTAATTGTAAAGGTGGTAGTTGGATTATCTCATAAAAGACTTTTCATAACTTTATAGTATGACATATGAGTTTTATTTCTCTACAGTTGGAGCAATCTCGACCATATCCTTTGTTTTTGTGGATGGGTGAGTGCTTCTTCTCCATTCCTTAGATATCTTGGTATCCTAGAAATCTTGTTGGATAAATAGCCTCTAAATATATATATCCTTACACTTGTAGAATAAATCTAATTTGCTGCTATTTATTTCCTACTTAAATGTCAAACATAGCAAATAATGTAATTACTGCTACTGTTTTGACAATTCACAGCAAAAAAATTTTTTTGCTACTATTTTTAACATTACCAGCAAATAGAATAAAAAAATCTTAGTTGTTTTTCTATTGAACAATAGCAAAACGCTATAACACATGTCACTCACTTAACCCTCATTTTTTCTCTCACTTGGAAAAACCTTACACTTCCTTTTACCCTTCTATTTACTCTGATTCTCTTCGCACATAATAATTTTTATTTGCTGTGGTTCTTTATTTAACAGCAAAAAGCTTTTAGTTATTTGCTGCTCGTTTATTTTTCGCATTTCCAAATTGAGCAGCAAATAAGCACATTTGTATATAGTAGCAAATGACGTTAGTTCTGCTAGTGTTATAATTTGTATTAGTGAGAGAGTTTCATACAACAATTTGCGAGCTGTTAGCAACCAACAATTGATTTTATCAAACGTCTCTATCATCAACTAGCGTACACAATCAGTTTAACAACTAATAAAAAAGTTAATACCACAAACTTGTCAAATAAGTCAGTTGAATCAACTAACGACAAACAACAACAATCAATTGTCAAACACCCCAAATCGATGAGTTTTGCCAACTTATCGTATACGGATAACTTAGATAACCTATTATTTGGATTTTTGTACTAGACTTGAGTTGAATTGGAAAAGTATACAGAGGTCTTCATCATATATATTAAGGATAAGTTGGAAATCTATGGACATAAATTGCATGACTAATTCAATATACAAAATTACAAACACAAATTCTTACTTGAGACCGTTTTTTGTAAAGACGGCTCTTAAAAGCCCAGTCCAATTCTAAATATATATTTTTATAACTCTAAATATAAATTTGAGCAATCGTAAAATTTATCTTTTAATGGAGTTGAAAAAAAAAATCTATCACTTAGCATGTTAGTGGCTCCCCACCACTTATCCAACTTGAATACATAGTAAAAAAAAACATGATACTTAACCTGGATATAAGGGAGTTTTGAAAAGTACATTTATTCCTTCAAGTTTACCAAATGAATTATACATATATATATATATATATATATATATATATATATATATATATATATATATATATATATATATATATATATATATATATATATATATATATATATATATATATATATATATATATATATATATATATATATATATATATATATATATATATATATATATATATATATATATATATTAGTAAATCAGATTAAAAATAATTCCTCCGTTTCAAATAACTTACAATATTAAAAATATTATATTATTTATAAATTATTCATTTTTAATTTGTGATTAGTTTATAATGTATAAGTTAAAATATACTCAAATAAGATGTTATTTGATTAATCTCAATACAAATATTATTAATATTAGATTTTATAATTTTTTATTATATGCAATTAGCAATATTAGGCCGTGCTCTCCTTCACGGGTATGAGTTGCCGCCGTCCTTCCCTCCCTAGACCCTGCTCATAGTTTTCTATGAGCGGGATATGCTGGGTAGGATGATAATGATGATGATGATGCAATTAGCAATATTAAATATTAAATTAATGCATTAAATTACGTGAAAAAGCAAATATTACAAGTATCTTTAAATTGAAGAAATGGAATGGTAAATTTACACAAACTCTTTAAGAGACGGTCTCTATGAGAGATATTGTAAGTAGACATTAAAGATATAAGGTAAGTGGACATTAAGAATAATATAAATAAACATTAAAATATATTAAGTAGATAATAAGCTCTAATGGGTTTGACATGAGAGCTCAACAGACGGATATCTTACACTACGGCGAGTGCGATTGTGCGAGGACTAAGAAGGTTGAGTCGTGATCTACATTCTACTGAATAAATCAGTTAGCCAAGTTATTCTAATCAACACTAATTATTTATTGAATTTGACTTTTGACTTTTAACTTTTGACTTTTGACTTGTAGGTTCATTTTTTTTCTAATAAACACTCAACATCAACCCTTAGGAGAGACCATATCTCAGTGAAATAACCTCAAAATAAAAAATCTATATTCTTATAATTTGTAGTTTAGACTATGTAACCAATGTAGTGCGTCTCACAGTAAGGCCGCTTCATACAACAATTTGCAAACAATTAACAACCAACAATTGATTTTATCAAACATCTCTATCAACAACTACTTTACACATTCGGTTTAACAGCTAATAAAAAAAGTTAATAATACAAACTTGTCAAATAAGTCGATTCACCCAACTAAAAAAAACATCCAACAATCAATTGTCAAATACCCGACAAAACGATCAAATTTTCCAACTTATGGTATACGCATAACTTAGATAACCATAGAATAAGCACATGGGAGACTTGTAGTTTAGCGGTTTAGCCTCATCGGTCGTCTCTTGAGTCTTGGGGTCGTGAATGGTGATGTTCCTATTATTGGATTTTTGTACAAGACTTAAGAGTTGAATTGGAAAAGTATTTCTATTAATATTAATAAATATTTCTATATTTTTTATATTTAAATTTTTCAATAAAATATAGTTTTTATAAACCAATTTCTTATAAAATATGACCAATATGTATTTTTTAATACTTCAACGAAGAAATACAAACTTAAAGTACGAAAAGTAACTATGTCTCAAAATGATTAAGTAATTGAAAAGATAAAATACAGAAAAATGAGTTAAAACAGTCATTTTCGACCTAGTTCTCTTTTCTATTTTTTTATATTTTTTAATGCAAGTCAGATTACAACTCGCGAGAATTTACCTTTTAAACTAGTCAAAAAAATCTATCACTTAGTGTCTCAGTGGCTAGCTATTGTTTTAAATTAGAAATTATGCAAACTAATTAATATTGTGAAACAGATTGAAATAACAAATAATGCTAGATAATAAAACCATAAAATATCAGCCGTGATCACAATTGGTAGTACTTCATTTAATTTTCAATAATGTAATAATACTTTATACATGCAATTTTTTTTTGACTAGAAAAAATCTCTATAAATACTTGCAAATTGCAATATTGGATCATACTCTATTATCAACCACTAAAAAGAACATTCAATACTTTCAAACAAACGAGAAGCATGAAAAACAAACTCCCCATTTTTTTCAACCTTCTTTTACATTTCATAGGCTTGGTGTATTTAGTGTTGCCTAATAGTGTGGACCACGAGGCGTTATTAGCAATTAAATCTGAGATAAATTATGATCCAAATCAAGTTTTGAGTTCTTGGAATGACTCCCTTCATTATTGTGACTGGGAAGGTGTCATTTGTGGAACGAGACATCCACAACGAGTCGTGGGCATAACCCTATATTCTAAAGGATTAGGTGGAACTTTATCGCCTTATGTGGGCAACTTAAGTTTCCTTCACCGTATTTATCTATTCAATAATTCCTTTCATGGCAGCATACCTCCGACACTCGGTCGTTTATCTAAGCTACAATATCTACGTTTATCACGCAATAACTTTAACGGTTCAATCTCAGCCAATATATCTCATTGTTTACGCCTCAAGCGTCTTGGTCTATCACATAACTATCTTAGTGGAACCATTCCTTCTCAACTTTCCCTCTTAGTTAACTTAGAAATTCTATCACTTGGGGTTAATCAACTTACAGGCAACCTTCTTAACGTCATTGTCAAAAATATGTCTTCCATGCAGTTTTTAGAAGCTGGTAACAATTTTTTTCAAGAAAACATTCCGCAAAACTTTGGAGAAATACTGCCAAGGTTAATTTCCTTTGATCTTTCGGGAAATATGCTTACAGGTAATATTCCTACTTCACTTTACAATCTTTCTCATCTTCAACAAATTTTCTTCAGTAGTAATCAACTCCAAGGAACTCTTCCTTTAGACATAGGCATTCGTCTTCCTAAACTCATTGATTTCTATGTTAACAAAAATTTTTTACAAGGAAATCTCCCTGCTTCTCTCTCAAATCTTACTCGCCTTCGAAACCTAAATGTCGGTCATAATAACTTCACAGAGAAGTTGAAAATTAGCGCCATAAATATGCCAAACTTAGCAAGATTTATAATCCACTCAAACCATCTTGGGACGGCAGGAGATGGCGATCTAAACTTTATACAAACTTTTCTTAATTGTAGTAATTTAAAATTTATTGAACTTGGCAATAATAACTTTGGTGGCTCCCTTCCCGATTTTCGGGGCAACTTTTCTACTAAAATGCATGCATTACTTCTTGGTTATAATGAAATTGAAGGAAGCATTCCAACATCGTTATTCAACATGATTAACTTACAAATATTAGATTTAGATGGTAATCATTTAACAGGACAACTTTCACCTCAAATTGGAAAGCTAGCAAAATTAGAAATTTTATACTTAAGCTTCAATAATCTGACCGGAAGGATTCCTAACTCCATTGGCAATTTATCGTATTTAAGCAACTTAAATCTTAGCCACAATATCTTTCAAGGAGCAATACCCTCGACTCTTGGACAATGTAAAAATCTGCTTTACATGAACCTTGACCATAACAACCTCTCTGGATCTCTATCACCTCTTTTATTCGCACCCTCTTCTATGATTGTTGAGTTACATTTAGCAAAAAATCATCTTAGAGGAATCATCCCCACAGAAATTGGGCAATTGCAAAATTTGAATGTGTTGGATTTATCATCAAATGCATTCATCGGAAAGCTAACAACTAGTCTTAGTAAATGCACTGCCCTTGATGCACTTGATTTGGGAGGAAACTTTTTCACTGGATCTATTCCTCAATCTTTTGAATCTTTAACTAGTTTGATCAATATGGATTTGTCATATAACAATTTTTCTGGCCCGATTCCGAATTACTTAATCAAATTTCCCCTGATGAAACTGGTTTTGTCCTACAATAACTTTGTCGGCGAGGTCCCAACAAGAGGTGTTTTTGCAAATCAAAGTGCTTTTAACATTGTTGGGAACAAGAAACTTTGCGGAGGGATTCCTCAACTGCATTTGCCCAAATGTCCCCCAAAGTTTTCTAATGATGGAAAGAAGCATAGATTGTCTATAGCTGTGATTCTCATAATTGCAGTTGCTTCGTTGGTTGTTACTGTGTTGATACTTACTGTATCCTACCTAATTTTCGTCACTGGAAGGCAAAGGAGAAAATCATCTCAAGGCTCGGCATTGAGCATGGGAGAGCCCTTTTCAAAACTATCCTATGACATGCTTTCGAAAGCAACCAATGGTTTTTCAGAGGAGAACTTATTGGGCGTTGGTCATTTTGGGTCTGTTTATAAAGGTGTCCTTGACGCAGAGAGCAACATAGTTGTGGCTATTAAAGTATTCCAATTTCAACAGAGGGGTGCTGCCAAGAGTTTCATGGTTGAGTGCGAAGCATTGAGAAATACCCGCCATAGAAACCTGCTGAAAATTCATACTGTTTGTTCTAGTATTGATTTTCAAGGGAATGATTTTAAGGCATTGGTTTATGAATTCATGCCAAATGGAAATCTCCATCAATGGATTCATTCGAAGCAACAACAAAGTGGCTTAAGCCTTTCCCAGAGACTCACCATTGCCCTTGATGTGGCAAGTGCAGTGGATTATCTACACAATGATTGTGAAGTTCCAATAATTCACTGTGATTTGAAACCAAGCAACATTCTCTTAGATGCTGATATGGTTGCTCATGTTGGTGACTTCGGGTTAGCAAGGTTCGATTCACACTCTCGTACAAATAACAGCAGTACAATTACAATCAAAGGAACTGTTGGATATGCAGCCCCAGGTAAGTCCATAATAGTTTTACAAGAAAAAATTGGAGAACTTAAACTTAATTTGTTTTTTTACTGTTTTTATATTTGTGTTCTTTAATAAGATCACCGATGTTCAATTACAACAGAGTATGGTCTTGGAATGGCAGCATCTAAGGAGGGCGATATATACAGTTTTGGGATCATATTGATAGAGTTGATGACTGCTAAAAGTCCGACTGATGCAATGTTTGAAGGGGATTTAGACCTCCATAAGTATGCACAATCAGGATTGTTGTCAGATGAATTGATAAATATCATTGATCCAAGGCTACTTAATAATTGTGATAATCCAAGAAATGACAATATGATCATTGAACGCATTGGTTCTGTGATTGAAATGGGAGTGAAATGCTCAGCAGAATCTCCACAAAATCGAATGAGAATCGAGGATGCAATCTTAGAATTGAAGAAAGCAAGGGATATTTGGTTAAATGAACTAAGAATCATGGATCGATATGCATAATTATTCTTGGTACAATCTATTTATCACTTAGATTATTGCATACTTGATGTTTTAATTCCTTCTTTTTCTAACTTTACAATGTGCGAGAATACTGGATATGATGATGGTGATGATTTTTCTAACTTTACAATGATTTTGCAGGAATTTGGGTGCATAGCAGGATGTTTAAGAGATGTTAGCAAGATGGAAAACAATGAAAAATATTTAGTAGGAAAAAAAAGAATATTTGCTAAATTTCGTAAGTTTAAATTCCAGTGTTGTAGACAATTCCAATACAATTTGTCTACTTATTATTTTTGAAGAATGTCTACTTATTGAATTGTATGTATCTTTGCGTGTTAAATTTGAGTTATGTCAAGAAATTGTAGAGAAAATTCACATTGTTTATTTTTCCTCCGTTATTTAGTGTTGATCCCTTTATAATATTTCACTTTAAAAATAGAGAAGTTTACCTACGGCTTTTGAGAGACATGTGAAAAGGAATGCCAAAGTTTTAATTTCATAATACTTAGATGACTAGATTAAATTGTGCAAAAAATTGAAAAATAATTGTTTAACTTATAAAAATTATATTAGTTAGTTTGACTAGTAGACATATTGGCTTAAATAAGAAAATTATTTTGTTCGAAAAGTTATTTACCCAAAATTGGCTATTTGTTTAACTAAAATTGTGCCAAAAATAAAGAAAATTTGATCTTGTTTTAGATTGAGCTAAAATTTGGCGTCAACGGTCATATCTTGTTTAAGTAATTGTTCTTCGGGTCCCACTGTCTCATCATGAAAGATTGATTTTTGGTGCAAAATTAAATTTTGTCCCATTCTCTTTTTTTTTTTACAAATTCACATTTATCATCTTACTTGGTAATTTTTTTTACTTAAATCTTCACTACCATATTTTTAATAGATCTCACACTACCCTTAATAATCGTGTCTTAATAATGAGACAATTAAATTGTTTCGAGTGAATAAATTACTTTCCAAACCTATTCAAGAAATGACATTCATTTGATTTTATACTTTTCCTAAACTACGCATATTTGATCAAACCATGTTCTATTTAATTTTATTATTTTTTTCACAAATTCTTAAATGAACAGTTTCATTGTAATATCATTTCTATTGAGTTGGTTCATTTATATAATTAATGTATTAAAGTAATTACTTATAATTTTAAAGTAATTAATTAGAGAAATAAATTAATTATATGAGCACATTTCATTATTAACGACTTACTTTTTCTCTAAAAAATACTCACTAATTGTCTCATTTTCAATGACATATCCACACTTTGCAAGCTCATTCACCGAGCTAATACTATGCTCCAAGTTAAGTATTAGAACCATTATGGTTTGGGAATGTTGTCCATATATATACTTTCTCCGTTCCATAATACTTGCCACATTTCATTTTTTTACGCAATCTAATGCACAGTTTTGAATTTTGATCATTAATATCTTAAACTACACTTATCTAAAAATTATAAAAATTTAATATGAAAGTATGCGATTAGACGATTCAAACAAGATCCCACTTGACTATATTTTTACTTACACATTAGTCGCAATATGTAAAATAAGCTTGAACGATGAATAATGCACAAAATTGAAATGTAGCGAGTATTTCGGACGGAGGAAGTAAAAAATATTTATACTCTAAAGTTAACTAATAGGTTTAGGGTTATTGTATCATACACTTTTATTATACTTTTGAGTTAATTGATGACAAAGGGACGATAATAGAAATTAGTTGTAAAATAATATAGTTGTATCATTATTCATTAAGTTGTTGATTTATTAATCTATTTTAATTACCCATCTAACTAGCAATTTGTAATATACTAGGAGTATCATAATTATAGCCCATATACAAGTTGTGTTATGAGTTATGATTGAAAGAATCAACTTGACCTCATTTAAAGAATCACCCATCTAACTAGCAATTTGTAGTATACTAAGAGTATCATAATTATAGCCCATACAAGTTGTGTCATTGTTATGAACTTATGATTGAAAGAATCAATTTGACCTCATTTAACTAATGCAATTTTTAAACCACAAACCAATTTAATTAAAAGTTTAACCATATGATTATATATATATATATATATATATATATATATATATATATATATATATATATATATATGATAAGTCGTTTTTGCTCTGTGACGCCCCTTCTAATATATATTCAACTTGTAACATTGAAGGTTACAATGGATGAGACTCAAACTCATGACTTCTTTGTCACATTCGCTTTTGATACAATGTCAATGAAAAGCTTAAACTTATGATTGTAGCTCCATAATATGTTGTCTACTTTATCAATTTATGAGGAGAACAGTTGCATCTACACTTTTAACCCTATAACTCTTGTGTGAAAGACATAATAGAAAAATATACAACATATAATTTAAAGACTACAACTATCAGCTTAAACTTTCCATTAAATTATTTCCTTGATAATAATGCTTCGTGTAGCTTAAACTTTCATTAATTAAATGATTTCCTTGAAATAATTTCCATAACTACCTACCATCCCATTGATTCCCTTAATTTTCCCATGATCTAACTATGAGTCTATGACTATATAAGCACATTGATGATCATCATTTCCCATTCAACCCAAATAAATCAAATCACATTATAATTCATAATCTAATTCTTTAAAGAAATGGTAAGGGTTTCCTACAAAGTTTTTGTACTAATTATAATCTTACTATTTTTAGTAGATCATAATGTAATGGCTCAAATATATTCAAGGAAACAACTAAGGTCCTTGCCATATCTTGAAGACGATTATAGGGGCCCGCAACGACCTTAACGTCCAACGCCATGCTATTGCATTGCAGCGTTGGTGCGAAATACCCGTCATAGTCAGCCGGGAGGGCCGCCATCACCCGGAGGGCCGATGCACATTGCCCCTATTGCTGATTTTTTTTTCTTTTTTGATAATCTATTTTTAGTTAGCCTCGTGCTTGTTAAGGGCTGTCTTTTTCGCCCTTGTAAAAAGAGTTCAATTCTCACCAATTACCTACGGGCTACGGCCATAAGCAGGTGTATTATGTGACAAAGGGTAGCATACGCTACCCATGTTTTTTTAAAAAAATGTTTTTTTTTTTTTTTGCTATCTTGTACTTCCTATGTTCCACTATATTTGTTATATTTGATTTTTTATGCAACTCAATATGTTATTTTAATCATTTATATAACGAAATATGCACATCTAAAAATTATAAAAAGTTAATTTTATGAAAGTATACGATTAAACAATTCAAACAAGATCTCACTTGCATATAATTCTTTTACATATATATAAATTGTAATATATGAAATAAGCTTGAATAATGAATAGTGTCCATAACCATGATGTAGCGAGTATTTCAGAATAGAGGAAGTATTTCACAGAGTCAAAGTTTGATCTTCTTGTCACTTGTAATTGTAATTACTTGCAGTGTGGATGATATTTATTGCCCTTTTCATTTTATAGTGGTAGTGACATGAAATTATTATTGTGAAATTTTACTTGTATATGTCAATCTTGATTAATGAAAAAAGTTTTGAATATTCATTTTACAAACAAAACTCTATCAAAGATTTTATTAATTTAGCTCAACATGTAGGCGTTACCTGTAATTTTAAGTTATGGATCCGCCGCTACCTACCACGAATAGAAAAACTAATATTTCCAACAATTTCATACTACTGGTCCTATGCTTGAAGCTCTCCATTCTCATAATCTTCTTGCAAGAGATAAATACACAGAAACAAACCAAAATACAAAAAACAGATTAAGAAATTAAAAATTAATTGGCAATGTATTCCATCATAATCCCACCAAAATTAACCTAATAATTATATACAAACAAAAAAAAAATCAAATTTCAAGCCTAAGCCATTACAAATAATGAAACTTTGATCTGTATCAGATTAATGCATTATTTCGAACAGAGACTAAGTTATTAGATTAATTGCACAGAGACTAAGTTATTAGATTAATTGCATTATTTCGAACAGATGATTTGCAACGATTTCGAACAGATGATTTGCAACGATTTCGAAAAGATGATTTGGAATAGATGATTTCGAAATTCGAACACATAAAGAGAGAAAACACACCTGAAAAATTAGGGTTGATGATTTCCAAGAGCTTCTGATGCAAGATTGACATACCAGAGATTGATTTTGAAACTTAGGGTTGATAATTTCAAGCTGATTTTTTCATATTCTTCTACTTTTAGGGTTGATGATTTTGAAGTGATTAAGGGCCTCACAGAAAGTCTGGAAAGGAATGTTTGGATTAGGGCCCAATTTACAACTCTTTTTAACAACAAAAATTCTTATTTGAGACCGTCGTTTGTAAGGACGGTTCTCAAAAGCCCAGTCCAATTCTAAATATATATTGTTATAACTTTTTTTAACCTCTTATCCAATATTTATTTTCCTGAGACCGTCTATAGTATAGACGTCTCTCAATAGCCCAGTACATATCTTCCTTTTAACTTACATAACCACCAATTAGTTTTTTTTTTAAATTTATAAATTGGGCCAGCCTCAAAATTTAAGACGTCTATTGTATAGACGGTCTCAAATAAGAATTTGTGTTTTAATTTTTTTAAATTAAATTTTAAGCCCAATCCTTATTTAACCCACACTATATACAACCCTTAAATTAAAGGGCTCGATTAAGGACCCCAATGAAGATACAGCCCAATGTACAGGCCTACATACTACCTAGTACTACATATAATTTTTAATATCTCTAATTTTATATAATAAAAATTACTCCCTCCAACTCAAACAAGTTGTCCCATTTCTTTTTATGGGCAATTCACTCAAGTTGTCCCATTTCTATTTTTGTCTATCTTTTTTACCTAAATACCCTTACTTTTCCAATTCCCAATGGCTCAAACATATTCAAGGAAACAACTAAGGTCCTTGCCATGTTTTGAAGACGATTATAGTTATAGGCGCCCGTATCGACCTTGACGTCCAACGCCATGCTATTGCATTGCCCCTATTGTTGTGTTTTTTTTCCTTTATTAATCATCTATTTTGAGTTAGTCTGGTGCAAGTCTCCTGAGAGACCGTCTTTTTTATAGACGTCTTTCAGGCTCAATTTATTAGAGTTTAATTCTTGCTTTTATTTTATATTTTTTTTATGGGCCAAGCCAATTAGTGTTGGTCTTTCAAGTAGACCGTCTCTCACAAGAATTCGTGAATAAAGAATATTTATTATCTCTCCCATTTGCATGTATCTACCACCATAGGCGGATGTATTATATCATTATGTGACAATGTGTAACATAGGCTACCATGTATTTTTTTAAAAAAATTTTTTTTCTTTTTTTTTTTTGCTACTTTGTACTTTCTCTGTTCCACTATTTTTGCTATATTTGAATTGTTACACAATTTAATATGTTATCCTAATTATTTGTAGATTGAAATATGTACATTTAAAAATTCTAATAATTTAATTTTATGAAAGTGTGCAATCAGACGATTAAAAAAAAGATCTCGCTTGCATATATTTCTTACATATTATAAGCCATCATATATATAATAAGCTTTTACGATGAATAGTGGCAATAATCATGATGTAGCGAGTATTTCATAACGTAAGAAGTATTTCACTATATTGAACTTTGACCTCGTCGTTACTTGTAACTTGCAGTGTGGATGACATTTATTGCCCTTTTTATTTTTTAGTGGCAGTGACATAAGATTATTATTACGATATTTTACTTCTATATGTCAATTTTGAGTAATTAAAAATTTTTTTGTTGTTCATTGTACAAACAAAACTCTATCGAAGTTTTTATTAATTTACTTCGACACATTAGTGTTATCTATAATTTTGAGTTCTTATCCGGCATTACCTAATGCGAATAAAAAACTAATATTTGGATTTTTATGTATCAAATGTGTTTCCATTTTATGTTAAAGAGTTGTGTCTAAGTATTATGTCCGCCACTAAAATGCGTTAGACCAGCTTGTTTTCCAACAATATTTCTAATTTTATGGAGTATAATAAAAAATTATAAAAACTTCATATCAAATAAGATCTTATTTACACTTTTAACTTATAAATTAAAAATTAATTACAAATTAAAAATGATGAACGAATTATGCAATATTTCTATGTGAGTATGTATAAAATTCCTTAGTCACAATATTGGTTTCATAATCCTTGAGATGAGAGAAATTAAAGATGTGATGAGTTCTCTAAAATCTTATTGGCGAACAAAGTTTTATTTGATTTATATTATTGACCGGATTTTTGCTTATTCATTGTTACTAATAACGAATAAAATCTGATCATTTGTTCAAATACTGTGACATTTATTTTGGAAATTACTTTTGGATCAAGCTGAATTTTTAAATGTTTTATTAGTATATAAATTTCTTGTTTTGAAATCTTGTTTGATTCGTCTAAATGCAAATTTTATTAATATTAAATTTTTATAATTTTTAATTATGTACAATCATACAATCTATTAATTTTGATGTATTTTAGAAAAAGGCAAGTTGAATGTGAGCATGCCATTTGTTTTTTTTCCATTGGATGATATTAATGGAATTGATTTATTTGCATTTTTTAACTTTCCATATTTACACGTTTGCATTTTTGAAAAAATTTATACATTAATGAATGTAATAAATCATAATAATTCCAATTACAATGTTATATATAAATGTACAATTTAGAAAGTTATACTAAAAAGAATTTGTTGACTCAAAGAATTTGAGATATTTTCTATAAATATTATAAGTTTATTAACTAATAAAAAATTATATTTAATTATTAAATATATAGAATTAAGATATTTGTTTTGTGTTTTTTAAAAATTGACAAATCTTTTTTTTAGAAAAAAAGTTACATCAAAGTTACATTGCTTCAATAAGAAATGAGTAATTAATTAAGAGTTATATAGACATATTTACCCACTTTTGTCATAGAAATAAAAAAGATATGGTTTCACATTTAATATATTAAAAAAATTGAATTATAAAAGACAATCTTTTTTTTACCATATTAGTTTGAAGAATGGGCGGGAAAAATTTTGTTTACAGTCTGACACGTGTCAAGATTGTTTCCTCTTTAGTAATTTTTATAGAAAATTGAGGTGTTTCAAAATCTATAAACTTTTGTTTATCGACGTATTTTGCGTTTCTTTATATATAGAGGAGTATATGTTCAAATACTTACTATCCACCTAATTTATTAATATTAGTATTAGTCAAATTTCATTAAAATATTAACATATTTAAAAATTCGTGCATTGGATGATATTTAAAATATTAACATGTACAATTATATATATTTAGAATTGAATGAGTGCATTGGATGATGTGCAAAAACTAAATGGGACAACAATTGTTGTGAATTAGAGGAGGTATTACTTTTTAATTCTCACCAAAATTTACCCACTTTTCTTTTTAGTTATTTTTTTGCTACTCCCTTATGAAAATTCAACTACAAAAAATTAAAGCATGACGAAATTTAAGTTATTTATCTTCATAACATATAAATAATCTTAAAAATATAATATATATATATATATATATATATATATATATATATATATATATATATATATATATATATATATATATATATATATATATATATATATATATATATATATATATATATATATATATATATATATATATATATATATATATATATATATATATATATGTGTAGGATCAAATGAGAAGAATTTTAAAATGAGAAGGATGAGAAGGATTTTTGTTTGATTTTTTTGGTTACTATGTATCCAAAAAAGGATACTATGTTATAAAAAAGAACATTTTAAAATTGATGACATAGTTACCTTTCTGTGCAACATAGTGACTTTTACAATTATATGTTTTTGGCTCAATCGTGACCATAGGTTTTTTTATGTATGTGAAATCAAGGGTGTAGAATCCTTCTTACCCTTCTCATTTTCAATATCCTTCTCATTGGATCCCTCCCCTATATATATATATATATATATATATATATATATATATATATATATATATATATATATATATATATATATATATATATATATATATATATATATATATATATATATATATATATATATATATATATATATATATATATATATATATATATATATATAACGGCCAAATAAAATTAAAATTAAGTACTTTATTCATATTTTACATTGCTAGCTAGATAGACTAGACTACATCTATATAGTAGCTTAGAATTATAAAATTAAATTTGGTTGACGAAAAAAACTCAAATTTCTTCCTAGATGGTATGAATGGATCGAAATTGGAATAAATCAATAAATAAGATGTAGTTAAAAATACGTTTTTTGGATTTAAAAAAAAAATAAAATAATAAGATAAGATCAATGAAAAAGGTGAAGTGCGACAAAAAGGCACAGAACAATAACGAACGAGGGGTAAAGGGGGTAAAAGGCACAGAACAAAAAAATTTGGTATGTTAGTTAATAAACTAAAGTCGGTATATATTATTCTAGGAAAGTACCCCACTAAATTTATTCATGGTTAATCAATTGTTGGTATTATTGTAGGAAAATCAACAAAAAGTTGTATTATTCACGGTATATTTCCTAGAAAAGAAAAATAGACAGTCTTATATGAGACCAATTCATTACGAGATGAGCTTTATTAAATATTTTTATCAAAATATTTATTTCAAAATTATAAATAATCACTATATAATTATAAATGCATGCATTATTTGATCTAAATAAGAAAATTCTACAAAGCAATTTCGTAGAAATAATATTTCAAGCGAATATAATGGGACATCCAAAACTAAAAAACTAATATTTGAACAAGTAGGAATCAGATTTATGATATTATTGGAGTCGGAATTCATGTTGTTGAATTTTTTCTAAGATCTGATTCAAAGTCGGAGTCAGAGTATATAAAAATTTAAAGTCCGACTTCTATTTCACAGATTCAAATCGGTTTATTTTTCGCAGATGAATCGGACCATGGTCGAAATCATAGTAAGTGCCCTCCCTAGTCCATATATTTGTTTCTTCAACATCTATATAGTAAAATTAGTTGTTAATTGTTGTTTACTACTCTTCTATTTCTGATAAACCTCGTTTTAATCATTTATTTGGGCATAATATTAATTGACTATTTCGTGATTTTCGTGCATTCATATTGCTTTTGGTTGGTTTCACGCTCTTTTGTAGGGTAGCATGTTTGTTGCTTATTTTTGCAGAATGATCAACTATTACAAGCTTTAAAACATGCTATGAAGATGCCCCCAAATTTCCCAGAGGCTTAGAGGTGGCATGCATCAATGCTGAGGAAGAAATGAGACCAAGAAGTGGAGAAGAGTATAAGTCGAGCAAAGCAATAAGCATTATTAATGAAAGGTCAACTTAAGTGCAAATGGAGGTCAAATCACTTAGGTTTTGGTGGATATCTTGATGTGAGACAGAAGTTAGGTTCGTTAGCTTTGAATTGACTGGATACACGTCGAATACAAAATTATAACAAAGGAGTTATCGCATTTTCAAAATGACATAAAAGAGAGAACGATTAATCGTTCAAACCCGAAACCTAATGAATTTAACCAATTGGCTTCCAAGGCCCAATTTCAGACTTTCAAAAACAAAACAGAAGGCATCACCTTCGCTCACGAGAGTGAGGTAGGTGAAAGTTAAGTAGGTTTCCCTAAGTCCGATCAAGGAAAGGGTAACTTACCTCTATCGCAATCTGCTCCCCTTAAAACAACATGAGACCAACCAAGGCTAAGCTATTAGCTCAACCATCAAAATGTGAGCTAATCCCCACCCATTTGTCATAATTTAGTTAATCACTTTTTCATTCCCCGTTTTTAGTTTATAATTATAAAATTCCTTTTAATACGCAAACAAATTTGCATATCCATGCTCCTTGCTTTCGACCTGTATGTGCTACAACACCGTGCACTTACGGTAACTCATTCTTACTATAGGTTGATCCAATTTTTTATTTCTTAAAATTTAATGAAAAAACTATTTTTATTTAGTTAACTGATATGTAAATTTAAATTTAGGCCGCTTGTATGGGCCCGTCTCACGGTGAAACGGTTTCATACAAGACTTGGTGAAAAAACAATGAAAACTGAATTTCCACTTGTACAAAAAGCGATAAATTTTAAATAGTTTGTGCTGACTCAAACAAAATCATCTCACGATGAGACGCCCTCAATAAAAAGTTAGTGATAAACCCAAATATAACATATTTTAATCCAATATTGTTGGTAGGGTGTAGTATGATTTCTGAAGTCAAATGAACTCCATTTAAGGGGATAGTTTTACAAAGTAAGTTAGACTTTTCCACCAAACATCACTCTTATGGTGTGACAGCGAGACCCAAAGAATACTTGCTCAAAATGGAGACTTTCTTTCAAGTCTTTGAGAGTTTATTTTTTATTCTAAAATAGGTGTTAAAATCTCAAAATGGCTAATTGAGAAAAATAATGGAAATAATCGTAAAAGTAACCTTACCGATTTAAGTTGTACACCTATTTCACTCATTTTTTTTTTATTTGTTTTTTTTTTTTGAAGTTAATAATCTTAATCAATCAATATAATTTGTAAATAACTATAAAAAGCAAAAAATTTATTAATAAAATAAACAAAACATAAAAAGATAAATTACAATTCAAAAATGTCACTCAATCAAATCTCTCTACATAGATGTGATTTGCCAAATTGACAAATAAGAGTTAACTTAGAGTTATTAAATAAATAATCTAATCTGAAAAATGATATTTCCTCCGTTCCAATATAGTTAACAACATACGAAAAATAAACATTATTCACTTATTTCCCAGTAATTTGTGATTAATAAGTAATCTATAAGTTAAAACATAGTCAAGTGAGATCTTGTTTGATTCGTCTCAACGTAAAGATTATTAATATCAAATTTTTATAATTTTATATTATACATAATTATAGATATTAAGGATTGAATTAATGCATTGGATTGCGTGAAAAAGACAAATATTACAAGTATTTTGAAACGGAGGTAGTATTGACTTTCTAAGTGAAATAACATTTGATTCTCTTTAGTTATGGCTAGAGCAGGCTATGCAGCATGAGCAACTGCTATTGAACTCCATCATTTTGAGGACTTAATTTTTTTTTAAATATACACTTTTTAAACTATATAATAAAAATATATTTTTATTAAAATTTAAAAGTGCAACACACGTTAGTCATTGTATAGTTCATGTCAATAATTTTTATAAATAATATTCCCTCCTATTCACCTTAAGTGTCTCATTTCCTTATTGGATCAAGTTACCCTAAATGTCTCATTTTTATTTTGGGTATGTTAACTTTACCAATTTATTCCTACTAAATTTAACTTTTTTACACCTTTATACCTACTAACCCCACTTTACACCTATAAAAATTCAAAAACTCTACATTTTTCTCTTACACATGTGGTCCCATTTGACTCTCCTTAAAATCCGTGAAAAGTCAAATGGGACTCCTATGGTGAATAGGAGGGAGTAGTAGTTAATCATTATACTCCCTCCGAATCAGTTTAGATGTTTCATTTTTTTATTTGGCAAAATCATACCAATTGTCTCATTTTCATTTTTGTCTATCTTTTTTTTTTAACCTAAATACCCCCACTTTTCTCATTCCCAATACCCAACTACCACCTTTACAATTAATTTAATCAATTAAAATACCCAACTTCCACCTTTTTAATGGACTCCACTTAACCTTTAAAATCCGTGAAATCCCAAATGGGACATCTAAACTGATTCGGAAGGAGTATTTATTAATGACTACATAGCATTGTTTTTCAATTACTTCTATTATTTTTGGGTTGGTAGTTAGTCGGTATTGTTTTAAACTTCTTTTGAAGAGAAAAATATTGAATTTAAAGAGCTAAAAACACATGTTGTTAATATGTCGTAATTATTTGGTTAAATGGGTAAAATATTGTCTTATCTAATCGGAAAAACAAAAAAAGTTTTAAAAAAAAACATGCACGATTGTATTTTAAGTTTTTAATCAGGACTCCTAAAATATCCGAGATGACGACCCTGTTTTTTGCACATTATTAGTTAAACTAGTATTGATAAATAACATCCGAACAAAATGATTAACTTTTTAGCCAATATTTTTAACTAGTCAAATCAATTAATAATTTTTTATTAGTTAAACAATTATTTTTCAATTTTTTGCGCAACTAATGCAGGCATTGTTATTAATAGATTGATTTATGTAGCGGACCTAATTATTATGAGAACTCTGGCATTGTGTATTTGTGTTTTAGAATGGTTAATCAAATACTACATATTATAGGTGTTTTCTTTAACAATTTCTTGACATTGCCCAAATTTAACATGCAAAAATACATAAAAATTTGTTAAGCATTTATTGATAAAAGCAACTATGCCTAACATCACAACAACATAAGTACATTCTTAAGAAATAAAAACCACTTAATTAGTATACAACGCTGAAGATATAATTTAAAACCTCCAAATAACAAAACAAACTTATGAAATTAAGAAAATATTCTTCTCTGTTTTTTTATTTTGCCAACATCTTTTAAATATCCAGCTATGCAAACTAAATTCCTGCAAAATCATTGAAAAGTTAGAAAACGATAGAAGTGAAACATGAAATATGTTATAATCTAAATGAAAATTGGATTTATACCAATAATAAATATGCATATCGATCCATGATTCTTAGTTCTTTTAGCCAAATATCCCTTGTTTTCTTCAACTCTGAGATTGCATCCTCAATTCTCATTCGATTTTGTGGAGATTCTGTTGAACATTTCGCTCCAATTTCCATCACAGACCCAATGCACTCAATGATCATATTGTCGTTTCTTGGACAGCCACAATTATTTAGTAGCCTTGGATCAAGGATATTCATCAATTCATCTGACAGCAATCCCGATTGTGCATACTTATGGAAGCCTAAATCTCCTTCAAACATTGCATCAATTTAATATAGTCATTGTTGTTGATAGATTGATTCATGTAGCCGATTAAAATATTATAAAATTAAAACTTTGATATTATTGTTTTTGAAAAGGTTAATTAAGTAGTTCGTCATATTTCATGTGTATATTCTCTAACGATTTCTTAACATTACTCAAACTTAACGGGCAAAAGTAAGTACCAGATTGTTTAGTATTTAGTTATAAAGTCAACAATGCTTAATATTACAACAATAAGAGTAAATTCTTAAGAAATAATAATCACTTAAAATCTAGACAAATTGTATTGAAATTCTCTATAACACTAAAATTTAAACTTATTCTTAGGGTCTAATAAATATTCTTCTTTGTTTTTCATCTACCCACATCTCATAAACATCTTGCTATGCATCCAAATTCCTGCAAAATTATTGTAAAGTAAGATAAAGAAAGAATTATAACTTAAAGTATGTAATAATCTAAATGATAAATAGATTATACCAAGAATAATTATGCATATCGATCCATGATTCTTTGTTCATTCATCCAAATATCCCTCGTTTTCGTCAACTCTGAGATTGCATCCTCGATTCTCATTCGATTTTGTGGAGATTCTGCTGAACATTTCACTCCCGTTTCTATCACACACCCAATGCACTCAATGATCATATTGTCAGTTCTTGGACTACCACAATTATTTAGTAGCCTTGGATCAATGATATTCATCAATTCATCTGACAACAATCCTGATTGTGCATACTTATGGAGGCCTAAATCCCCTTCAAACATTGCATCAATCGGACTTTTAGCTGTCATCAACTCTATCAATACGATCCCAAAACTGTATATATCGCCCTCCTTAGATGCCGCCATTCCAAGACCATACTCTGTTGTACACGAACATCAATGAACTTATTTAAAAATCCAAATATAAAGACGATAAAAAAAAAATTAAGTTCGAGTTCTCCAAATTTTTCTGAGTTAAAGTATTATCGAATTACCTGGGGCAGAATATCCAACGGTTCCTTTAACTGTAATTGTACTGCTGTTATTTGTACGGGAGTGTGAATCGAACCTTGCTAATCCGAAGTCACCAACATGAGCAACCATATCAGCATCTAAGAGAATGTTGCTTGGTTTCAAATCACAATGAATTATTGGAACTTCACAATCATTGTGCAAATAATCCACTGCACAAGCCACATCAACAGCAATGGTGAGTCTCTGGGAAAGGCTTAAGCCACTTTGCCGTTGATCAGAATGAATCCATTGATGGAGATTTCCATTTGGCATGAACTCATAAACCAATGCCTTAAAATCATTCCCTTGAAAATCAGTACTAGCACAAACAGTACGGATTTTCAGCAGGTTTCGATGGCGAGTATTTCTCAATGCTTCACACTCAACCATGAAACTCTTGGCAGCTCCCCTTTGTTTAAATTCAAATACTTTAACAGCCACAACCATGTTGCTCTCTGCGTCAAGGACACCTTTATAAACAGATCCAAAATGACCAATGCCCAATAGGTTCTGCTCTGAAAATCCATTAGTTGCTTTCAAAAGCATGTCATAGGATAGTTTTGAGAAGGGCTCTCCCACGCTCAATGTCGAGCCTTGAGATGATTTTCTCCTTTTTCTCGTAGAGACAAAAATGTGGTACAATACTACAAGTATCGACACAGTAACAAGCAACGAAGCAACTGCAATTATGAGAATCACAGCTATAGAGAATCTATGCTTCTTTCCATTTTTTGAAAACTTTGGGGGACATCTTGGCAAATGCAGTTGAGGAATCCCTCCGCAAAGTTTCTTGTTTCCACTAATGTTAAAAGCACTTTGATTTGCAAATACACCTCTTGTTGGCACCTCGCCGAAAAAGTTATTGTAAGACAAATCTAGTGCCATCAGTGGAAATTTGATTAAGTAATCGGGAATCGGCCCAGAAAAATTGTTATATGACAATTGTAAATAGTTCAAACTAGTTAAAGATTTATAAGATTGAGGAATAGATCCGGTGAAAAAGTTTCCTCCCAATTCAAGTGTATCAAGAGCAGTGCATTTACTAAGGCTACTTGGTAGCGCTCCGATGAAGGCATTTGATGATAAACCCAACTTATTCAAATTTTCCAATTGCCCGATTTCTGTGGGGATTATTCCACTTAGATAATTTCTTTCTAAGGTTAACACAACAATCATAGAAGAAGGTGCAAATAAAATAGGTGATAGAGGTCCAGAGAGGTTGTTATCGTTAAGGTACATATAAAGCAAATATTTACATTGTCCTAGACTCGAGGGTATTGCTCCTTGAAATCTATTATTATAAAAACTTAGCTTGCTTAAATACGATAAATTTCCAATGGAGTCGGGAATTCTTCCAGACAGATTATTGTCGCCTAAGTCTAAAATTTCTAATTTTGCTAGCTTTCCAATTTGAGGTGAAAGTTGTCCTGTTAAATGATTTCCCCTCAGACCTAAAATTTGTAAGTTAAACAGGTTGAATAACCCTGTTGGAATGCTTCCAACAATTTTATTATATGTAAGATCTAATACATACATTTTAGTGGAAAAGTTTCCCAAAAAATCGGGAAGGGAGCCACCAAAGTTATTATAAGCAATTCCAACACCATGTAAATTAGTACAGTTAAGAAAAGTTTGTAAAAAGTTTAGATCTCCATCTTTTGTCGTCCCAAGATAGTTTACTGCGACATTAAAAGCAAGTAAGTTTGGCATATTTATGGCGCTGAACTTTAACTTTCCAGTGAAATTATTATTACCGAGACTTAGATACTGAAGGAGAGTAAGATTTGAGAGAGAAGCAGGGATATTTCCTTGTAAAAAATTACCGTCAACATAGAAATCAATGAGTTGAGGAAGACGAATGCCTATATCTAAAGGAAAAGTTCCTTGGAGTTGATTATTATTCAATGCTATAGATTGAAGATGAGAAAGATTGTAAAATGAATTAGGAATATCACCTGAAAGCTTATTATTTATAAAACGAAAAAACATTAACCTAGGGAGCATTTCTCCAATATTTTGTGGAATGCTTCCTTGTAATAAATTATCACCGACATCCAAAATCTGCAGGGAAGTCATATTCTTGACAACCACATTAAGAATGTCGCCAGTAAGGTTGTTTTTAAAAAATGATAGATGTTTTAAGTTAACTAAGAGGGAAAGTTGAGAAGGAATGGTTCCACTAAGTTGGTTATGTCCTAAACTAAGAAATTTGAGGCTTAAGCAATGAGATATATTAGTTGGGATCAAACCTTCAAAGCTATTGTAGGGTAAACCTAAATAATATAGCTTAGATAAACGACCCAATTGAGGAGGTATGTTACCTCGAAAGGAATTGTTGTATAGAGAAATGTAGTGAAGGAAGCTTAAGTTGCCCACATAAGGCGATAAAGCCCCCCCCAAACCTTTGGATTGTAGAAGTATGCCCACAACTCGTTTTGGATGTTTCGTTCCACAAATGACACCTTCCCAGTCACAATAATGAAGGGAGTCATTCCAAGAACTCAAAACGTGATTAGGATCATAGTTGATCCCAGACTTTATAGCTAATAACGCCTCGTGTTCCACATTAGTAGGCAACACTAAATACACCAAGCCTATGAAATGTAAAACAAGGTTGAATAAAATGGGGAGTTTGCTTTTCATGCTTCTCATTTGATTGAAAATGTATTGAATATTTTTTAGTGGGTGATTGAAAATGTATGATCGCAATTTGCAAGTATTTATAGAGATTTTTTCTAGTCCTAAATATTGCATGTATAAAGATTACATTATCGTAAATCACGAGTTCAAAGTCTCACTATTATTTTTTTGACTTTGATTTTGCATTATACTGCATCCGTTCCTTTTTATTTGTCTACTTTAAGTTTATCCATTTTAAGAGAGAGAAATTTAAATTAGATTTTTGAAGTATATAGTGAAGATAAAATATATTCATATGAGATCTTGTTAGATTTGTCTTGATGTAAAGTTTTTTAATATATAATTTTTATAATTTTTATGATGCGCATATTTAGAGATATTAAAGCTTAAAATATGCTAAAAATGCGTGTAAAAGGTAAAGTGGACATACAAAAAGTAACGGAGAGAGTATGACATAAAATCTCATATATAGTACTATAATTCATTTGGTAAACTTTAAGGGATAGAAAGAGTGTTATTTAAAAATTCTTTTATTTAGGTTAAGTGTTTTGTTAGTTTATAGTTTATACTATGTATTAAAAGTCGATAAGTGGTGGGTAGACGATAGAATTTTTCAGTTTAAAATATAAAATAGTTAATGATTTTGAACGATTTTAGACAGAAAAAGTTAATGTAGGTTACGGTTGTTCGTAAAACGCTCAATAATACGAGGGTAATATTGATAATAATAGTTAGGAGTACTATCTTCAAAAAAAAAAGTTAGGAATACTATAGATAAAATGCAAAAATTCAAGGGTACCATTATACTTGTTATATATGAATTTTTACGTAATGATGTTAATGTAATGAAATATTCTTATTTGTTACTTTCTCCGTTCCATTTTTTTGTTATATTTTATTTTTTACGAATTCAATGTGTTATTTTGATCATTTATATATTGAACTACACACATTTAAAAATTTTAAAAACTTAATATTATATGAAAATATGCGATTAGACTATTCAAACAAGATCTCACTTGACTATATTTTAACTTATACATTAATCACATATTCCCTCCGAATCATTTTAGATATCTCATTTCCTTATTTGACAAAATCATATCAATTGTCTCATTTCCTTTTTTGTCTATCTTTTTTTTACCTAAATACCCCCAATACACAACAAAGGAAGTACAAGGAAAACGTGTTAGTGATGTTCAATCAGTTGGAGTGTTGGATACTTTGCTTTTGTCGTCAACGGTCGTCTTGTTCGGCGTCGAGATAGGATGTCCCATTATATGCGCTAGAAATATTATTTATTGTTGAATTATTAGCTTTTAAATGTCCTATTTACTTTTAAAATTTTATTTTTCGAGACAAAGATATTACTTCCTCTGTTGGAAATACTTCACATGTGAGACAAGATCTCATATCGATAAAAAAAGTGGGTTGTGGACTTGCATATATACTTGGTGAGCTAATCCTCCTATTGCCATATGGTTTTGGGAAACAATGAACCTCATCGAGTGTATGTGCAAGTCAACGCTCTTAACCCGTGAGTTTGTGGGCCCGAGCCCATGGGTGTCTCGTGTCCCCACGAGTGGGCCACGGTGAGATTATGTGACGAATTGTCACGGCCTAATATCCTCCGTTCCGAAATACTCGCTACATTTTGATTTTGTACACTATCATCTTTCAAGCTTATTTTACATATTGCGACTAATGTGTAAGTAAAAATATAGTCAAATGGATCTTGTTTGAATCGTCTAATCGCATACTTTCATAATATCTTATTTTTATAATTTTTAGATAAGTGTAGTTTAAGATATTAATGATCAAAATTGTGCATTGAATTGCGTAAAAAAGTAAAATGTAGCAAGTATTATGAAACGGAGAAAGTATAATTCAACTCCGTCAGAGATCCAAGGTTCAAGTCGGGACAAAGCAGGAAAACAAAAATTTGAATCCAAGTCGAAGGTGAAGGTGAAGGTGAAAAATATTTGACTTTTATTTAGAGCCAAGTCGAAGTGCAAATCCGATCTAAAACCGACTCATTACCATCAATATTCTTGAATAGCATGAAAGACCAATCAAATTTGCGCAACCTAAAAAATTATTATGAGTTATGTTGAAAAGTCCTCCCACCGTAAGAGTAGTATTTGGTGCAAAAGTGTAAATTAAGTTGGAAATGATTAATTTGTTGAATTTATCTAATTTTCTTATGCTTTTGTAAGGATAAATTTGTTAAACACAGGTAATGAAAACAAATTTTCCAAAACTTTTTGACCAAAAAAATTGTTACTTTGGACAAACTTTTTGGACAAATTTTTCAAAAAAGGTACTCTCGGAAAAAATGTCACTTTCAAAAAATACTTTGGACAATCTTTCCAATAATTTAGTTTTATACACTTATAAATCTACCGAATCTCCTTTAGACTTTAACTATATTTCCTAACTTATAAGTTGGAATAAAATGCATCTTAAAAGTAAATCATATACTCCCTCCGTCCAATTTTTATTGTCCACTTTTCCTTATTTGATTATCCCATTCTGATTATTCACTTTCTATTTTTGGCAAAGATTTTTTTATCCAAATAATCTAAACTACCCGAACTTATATTATTAAAAATACCCCATCTACCACCTTTTCAATTATTATAATCACTCAAATACCACAACTACCACTTTTACAATTATTATAATCACTTAAAATACTTCACTACCATTTTTCTTAATTTGCGTGCCCACTCAAAAGTGGACAATAAGAACTTTGGAGGCTCCCTTCCCGATTTTCTAGGAAACTTTTCCACTAAATTGTATGCATTAGATCTTGCACATAATAAAATTGTTGGAAGCATTCCAACAGGGTTTTATAACCTGTTTAACTTACAAGAATTAGAACTGAGGGGAAATCATTTAACAGGACAACTTTCACCTCAAATTGGAAAGCTAGCAAAATTAGAATTTTTAGACTTAAGCGACAATAATCTGTCTGGAAGAATTCCCGACTCCATTGGAAATTTATCGTATTTAAGCTATCTAAGTTTTTTTAATAATAGATTTCAAGGAGTAATACCCTCGAGTCTAGGACAATGTAAATATTTGCTTTATATGCACCTTCACTATAACAGCCTCTCTGGACCTCTGTCACCTCTTTTATTCACACCCTCTTCTATGATTATTCAGTTATATTTATATAAAAACCATCTTAGAGGAATCATCCCCATGGAAATTGGGCAATTGATAAATTTGAATCAGTTGGACTTATCATCAAATGCATTCATTGGAGAGCTACCAAGTAGCCTTAGTAAATGCACTGCCCTTGATGTACTTGCTTTGAGAGAAAACTTTTTCACCGGATCTATCCCTCAATCTTTTAAATCTTTAACTAGTTTAAGCTATATAGATTTGTCATATAACAATTTTTCTGGCTCAATTCCCGATTACTTGATCAAATTTCCACTTATGGCACTAGATTTGTCTTACAATAACTTTTTTGGCAAGGTGCCAACAGGAGGTGTATTTTCAAATCAAAGTGCTTTTAACATTAGTGGAAACAAGAAACTTTGCGGAGGGAATCCTCTACTGCATTTGCCAAGATGTCCCCCTAAGTTTTCGAAAAATGAAAAGAAGCATAGAATATTTGTAGCTGTGATTCTCATAATTGTAGTTGCTTTGTTGGTTGTTACTGTATCGATAATTACAGTATACTGTATTTTTGTCTCTAAAAGAAAAAGGAGCAAATCATCACAAGACTCAACATTGAGAATGGGAGAGCCCTTCTCAAAACTATCTTATGGCATGCTTTTGAAAGCAACCAATGGATTTTCGGAGGAAAACTTATTGGGCATTGGTCATTTTGGGTCTGTTTATAAAGGTGTCCTTGACGCAGAGAGCAACATGGTTGTGGCTGTTAAAGTATTCCAATTTCAACAGAGGGGTGCTGCCAAGAGTTTCATGGTTGAGTGCGAAGCATTGAGAAATACCCGCCATAGAAACCTGCTGAAAATTCATACTGTTTGTTCTAGTATTGATTTTCAAGGGAACGAATTTAAGGCATTGGTTTATGAATTCATGCCAAATGGAAATCTCCATCAATGGATTCATTCGAAGCAACAACAAAGTGGCTTAAGCCTTTCCCAGAGACTCACCATTGTCCTTGATGTGGCATGTGCAGTGGATTATCTACACAATGATTGTGAAGTTCCAATAATTCATTGTGATTTGAAACCAAGCAACATTCTCTTAGATGCTGATATGGTTGCTCATGTTGGTGACTTCGGGTTAGCAAGGTTTGATTCACACTCCCGTACAAATAACAGCAGTACAATTACAGTTAAAGGAACCGTTGGATATTCTGCCCCAGGTAATTCCATAATACTTTAACTCGAAAAATTTTGAAGAAGTCGAACTTAATTTATTATTTTACCGTCTTTATATTTGGATTTTTTAATAAGTTCATCGATGTTCGTGTACAACAGAGTATGGTCTTGGAATGGCGGCTTCTAAGGAGGGCGATATATACAGTTTTGGGATCATATTGATAGAGTTGATGACTGCTAAAAGTCCAATTGATGCAATGTTTGAAGGGGATTTAGACCTCCATAAGTATGCACAATCAGGATTGCTGTCAGATGAAGCGATGAATATCATTGATCCAAGGCTACTAAATAATTGTGGTAGTCCAAGAAATAATCATATGATCATTGAGTGCGTTGGGTCTGTGATGGAAGTGGGAGTGAAATGTTCAGCAGAATCTCCACAAAATCGAATGAAAATCGAAGATGCAATCTCAGAATTGAAGAAAATACGAGATATTTGGATGAAAGAACAAAGAGTCATGGATCGATATGCTTAATTCTTGGTACAATCTATTTATCATTTAGTTTATTGCATAACTTTATGTTTTCTTTCTTTTTCTAATTTTCCAATGATTTTGCAGGAAATTTGGTGCATAACAAGATATTAAGAGATGTTGGCAAGATAAAAATAAAGAAGAATATTTATTAGACCTTAAGAATATTTGCTAATATCATAAGTTTAAATTTTAGTGTTGTAGAAATTCCGATACAATTTGTCAACTTATTAAGTGTTTATTATTTCTTAAGAATGTACTCTTATTGTTGTAATAATAAACATAGTTGATTTTATCACTAAATGCTAAATAAATTGTGGTACTTACTTTTTGCCCGTCAAATTGGAGAAATGCCAACAATTTGTTAGAAAAAAACACACATAATATACTCTCTCTGATTTTTTAATGTTCTATTTATTTAAAATAATTCATTTTAAGAAGAGAGACGTTTAACTATAGTTTTTGAGAGATATATATAGAATGGAACGTCAAAGTGTTTATTTTATAATACTTTCATCGGCTACATGAACCAATTTATCATCAAAAATATCTATATTAAATTGTGCAAAAGATTAAAATATAACTGTTTAATTTATAAAATTTACTAGTTGGTTTGACCATGTAGAAATATTTGCTTAAAAAAGAGAATTATTTTATTCGAAAAATTATTTACCGAAAATTTAACTAGTTGTGTAACTAAAAGTGTATTTTAAGTAAAGAATATCGAATTTTATTTCAATTCGAAAATAAATACTTCACCAATTTTCGGAAAAGATCATTAGTTTGATACAACTCATATTTAGACTTGCATGGACGACTCACTTTGGCGTCAACGGTCATGTCTTGTTCATGTAATTGTTGTTTGATGTATAATTCAAAATTTAAATAATAAAAAAAAAAAAACAAATACAGCTATGTAAAATTTCTATCCAACGACTTTAATGTATTATTGGGAATAATTTCAATGTTCAAATAGATACATAAAAAAACAAAATAGTCCATTCATTTACATTTAATGTTGTCATTTGTTTAATTTTTATTAGTACGTATCCTTTTGTTGTGTATCTTTATTTAGTTCATTACTATACATGGTTAATATGGACGTGTGTTGCAGCCTTGCAGGCTTTTAGATAGTTGCAGGTGTCTCTCTTTTTGAAGACCTTTTTGAGCCGAGGGACTCTTTGACCCTACTCTCGTGTATGGGTATGAGTTGTCGTCTATCGTCCCTCTCTAGACCCTGACCATAGTTTGTCTATGAGCGGCATACACTAGGTAGGATGATGATGATTAGTCCATTCCTTTTCATTTAATGTTATCATTTTTAACTGTTTTAATTAAGGTAATGTTTAGCAACATATAGAATTCATTTGAAAATTGAGAAATTAAATTTTGATATTCAAATTCAAGAATTGTAAACGACGCCTATATACTTGGAATTTGCAAATTTTGATACTTGACCACATTTTAACATTGTTATTGCAATTCTATGGAATTGACCCAATTTAACATTTTCAAATTCAAGATTTGCAAAACATAATATTTAGTCCAATTCAACATTCGAAGAATTCCAAGTTGCCAAGCATACCATAAATATAGTCGAGGTATAACTTTTAAATATCGATGAAAAATCATATATACTTCCTCCGTTCCATAATACTTGCTACATTTCATTTTGTTACGCAATCCAATACACAATTTTGATCATTAATATCTTAAACTACACTTATCTAAAAATTATAAAAATTTAATATTATGAAAATATGCGATTAGACGATTCAAACAAGATCCCACTTGACTGTACTTTTACTTACACATTAATTGCAATATGTAAAATAAGCTTGAACAATAAATAGTGCACAAAAACGAAATGTAGCGAGCATTTTGGAACGGAGGAAGTACATCTGTCTCGGTACTTAAATAGAATATTTTTTGTAGGAACATCAATAAGATAATACTGAGCAAGTAGAATTTTGTATTAACATAGAGGAGGGAGGTTTTTCCTAATACTCTTATAAAAAAGGTTGAATTCGGATTAATTTTCTCTCTTACATTTTACATATATGGATCGATTTTGCGGCATACCTTAGAATAAAAAAAAACCTTTTACACAATTAAGAATAATTTAAAAATAGGCAAATAGCTGTTAGAGTATATAACATATTCTGGGGCCTCAACTATCAACTTAAGCTTTTGGTTGAGTTAGTTCCTTGACATAGTATCAGAGCTGATGGTTAAGGCCCCAGGATATGTTATATACTCTAACAATAACCTTAAAGTTCAATTGTTTTATATTCCCCTATGAATATACAACTATAAGGAAATTAGAGCATGACGAAGTTGAAGCTTTTTTTTCTGCATAACATATAAATAATCTAAAAAATAAAAAATCAACAATTAAGTATTTTTGTTCATACAAGTTTTGTATGAGATTGTATTCATGACATGATGCTATATAATTAGATTTATTTTAATTGATCATTTTAAGACAATAAATATACATTGAGTGAGCCCAATAGAGATAGTTTTACCGTGAGACCGTCTCATTTGAGAATTTGCTGGAAGTTTTCTATGACATCGATTCACCATGAGACAAGCCCATATAATTAGTAAATTTCTTCAATTAATTATTTTAAAATTATAAATAATTAATATAAAATTATAAGTATAATCATTATTTGAATAAGAAAATTCAACAAAGCAATTTCATAGAAATATTATTACTTAAGAATATTATGGGACTTCTATCTAAAACCCGAACACGACGTCGTTGACGACAAACTCAAAGTTTTTCCAACACATCACATAGAAAACTACAAAGCAATTTCATAAAAGTAATATTTATAAAATTCTACAAATCAATTTCGTAGAAATAGTATGTTTATCTTAGACAACAACATTTCATTTCAATAAATTAAGTGGCCCATATTTAATGTGGGATTTTAAGATGTCAGATGTACGTAATATTATCCTTGTTTGTAATAAATGATAACACTAGTAAAGAATTGTTTTCGATTGACATAAACAACATTTACAGCTTCACATAAATAAGTAGTGCACTTAATATTAAAAATCAATCCATTATAGTCCGATATAATCAAAAACTAAAAAAAAAAAAATACTACTTCCTCTAATTCAGTTGTGTTGTCCCATTTGTTTTTGGGCGCTACACGTATCACTCTTAATTAGTATTTTACTCTTAATCTATAAGTTAAAATATAGTCATGTGGGATCTTGTTTGATTCGTCTCAATACAAAGATTATTAATATCAATTTTTTATAATTTTTGATTAAGAATAATTAGAGATATTAAGGGTTAAAATGTTATCTCGACAAATATGAAAAAATAAATGGGACAACTGAATTGAATTGGAGGGAGTATAAATTTTTGGTCCCAACGAAATAAGTGAAATAACAAATAAGGGTAATAAGGTTTTTAAATAAAGATAATATATATAACCATTAACACCATAAATCCATAATATTAGATGTAGATAAAAAATTGCTACTTCTATATACTTTTGCCTTTTAATTAAATTTGAGCAAGGTAAAGAAATTTCTGAAGAAAATTTTCTGTTTAAATGTCTTATTTGCTTTTAGCACGTTTATCAATGCATTAACTTACTTTTAAATATATCTAATTGTGTATAGTTAAAATTTATAAAAACTGGACATTAATACACCTTATGTTGAGATGAATTAAATAACATTTTATTTAACTATATTTTAATTTATAAATTAAAAATAAATTACAAATTAAAAGTGGTTGACGAATAATATTTAAAAAGTAAATGACACATTTGAAAGCTAATAATTCAACAATAAATAATATTTCTAGCGCAGATAATGGGGCATCCTAATTCCTATCTAGATACCGAACAAGACGACCGTTGACGACAAAAGCTAAGTATCCAACACTCCAACTGATTGAACATCACTAACACGTTTTCCTTGTACTTCCTTTGTTGTCACTATTTATCGTTCAGCTTATTTTATACTCATTTTGAATCATTTTAAATGTCTCATTTGAGTTTTTACGGTTATTAAGGTTGTCCATTAAAAATGTGGTAGTTAGGTATTTTAATTGATTAAATTAATTGTAAAGGTGATAGTTTTGTATTGGGAATTGGAAAAGTGAGGATATTTAGGTAAAAAAAAATAGACAAAAAAGGAAATGAGACAATTGATATGATTTTGCCAAATAAGGAAATGAGACATCTAAAATGATTCGGAGGGAGTATGTGATTAATGTATAAGGTAAAATATAGTCAAATGAGATCTTGTTTAAATTGTTTAATCGCGTATTTTCAAATAATATTAAGTTTTTAAAATATTTAACTGTGTATAGTTCAATATATAAATGATCAAAATAACACATTGAATTTGTAAAACAAAAAAATAAAACAAGGATAATGGAACGGAGAAAGTAACAAATAAGAATATTTCATTACATTAATATCATTACGTAAAAAGTCAAATATAACAAGTATAATGGTACCCTTGAATTTTGGCATTTTATTAGTGGTATTCCTATCTTTTTTTTTTTAAGATAGTACTCCTAACTTTTTATTATCAATAGTACCCTCGTATTATTGAGCATTTTACGAACAATCGTAACCTATATTAACTTTTTCTGTCTAAAATTATTCAAAACCATTAACTATTTTATATTTTAAAGAAAATTATACTCCCTCCGGTCCAGTTTACTAGTCCCATTTTAGCTTTTCACATATGTCGAGACAACATTTTAACCCTTAATATCTTTAATTATTCTTAATCAAAAATTATAAAAAATTGATATTAATAATCCTTGTATTGAGACGAATCAAATAATATCCCACATGTTTTTACTTATAGATTAAGAGTAAAATAAAAATTAAGAGTGATGAGTAAATAGAATTGACGCAAACTAATTAAAAGTGTGAAAATGTTAAATGAAAGGAACCACAAAATATTACCGGTGATTACACCTCTTAGTACTTCATTGAATTTTTTATTTTTTAGACTACAAAAATTCTCTATATATATTCTTCCTAATAGCAGTATTCCATCATAATTTTGTTAACAAGTATCAACCACTAAAAAGAAAATTGAATACATTTTCAATACATTCATTCATATAAGAAGCATGAAAATCAAACTCACCATTTTATTCAACCTACTTTTACATTTCATAGGCTTGGTGTATTTAGTTTTGCCTACTAGTGTGGAACACGAGGCGTTATTAGCTATTAAATCTGAGATAAATTATGATCCTAATCACGTTTTGAGTTCTTGGAATGACTCCCTTCATTATTGTGACTGGGAAGGTGTCATTTGTGGAACGAGACATCCACAAAGAGTTGTGGGAATAGTCCTAGAATCCAAAGGTTTAGGGGGGACTTTATCAAATTATGTGGGAAACTTAAGTTTCCTGCACTACATGTCTCTATACAATAATTCTTTTCGAGGCAACATACCTCCTACACTCGGTCGTTTATCAAAGCTACAACATCTAATTTTAGAATATAACAGCTTTAATGGTCCGGTCTCAGCCAATATATCTCATTGCTTGA
This sequence comes from Amaranthus palmeri, assembly GCA_019776075.1. Classification (NCBI taxonomy): domain Eukaryota; kingdom Viridiplantae; phylum Streptophyta; class Magnoliopsida; order Caryophyllales; family Amaranthaceae; genus Amaranthus; species Amaranthus palmeri. The sequence continues at coordinate 1,358,896 of JAAKBH010000280.1, forward strand.
ACCTCAAGGTACTTACTCTAGCACATAACCATTTTAGTGGAACCATTCCTTCTCAACTTTCCCTCTTAGTTAACTTAGAATTTCTATCATTTTTTGGAAACCAACTTACAGGCAACCTTCTTAACGTAATTGTCAAGAATATGTCTTCCCTGCAAACTTTAGAGGTTGGTAACAATTTATTTCAAGAAAGAATTCCGCAAAACATTGGAGAAATACTACCAAGGTTAACTTTAATTGATTTTTCGAGAAATAAGCTTTCAGGTAATATTCCTAATTCATTTTACAATCTTTCTCATCTTCAAAGAATTGGATTGAGCGAAAATCAACTCCAAGGAACTCTTCCTTTAGACATAGGCATTCGTCTTCCTCAACTCATTGATTTTTTTGTTGACGGTAATTTTTTACAAGGAAATATCCCTGCTTCTCTCTCAAATCTTACTCTCCTTCAGAATCTATTTCTCGATAATAATAACTTCACTGGAAAGTTAAAGTTCAGCGCCATAAATATGCCAAACTTACTTAATTTTTTTGTCTCAAATAACTATCTTGGGACGACAGAAGATGGTGATCTAAACTTTATACAAACTTTTCTTAACTGTACTAATTTACATCGTGTTGGAATTGCTTCTAATAACTTTGGTGGCTCCCTTCCCGATTTTTTGGGAAACTTTTCCACTAAAATGTATGTATTAGATCTTCAATATAATAAAATTGTTGGAACCATTCCAATAGGGCTATTCAACCTATTTAACTTACAAGCATTAATTCTGAGCAGAAATCAGTTAATAGGACAACTTTCACCTCAAATTGGAAAGCTAGCAAAATTAGAAATGTTAGAATTAAGCTTCAATAATCTGACAGGAAGGATTCCCGACTCCATTGGAAATCTATCGTATTTAAGCATTCTAGGTTTTTATAATAATAGATTTCAAGGAGCAATACCCTCGAGTCTAGGACAATGTAAAAATTTGCTTCGTTTGTACCTTGACCATAACAACCTCTCTGGACCTATATCACCTCTTTTATTCGCCCCTTCTTCTATGATTGTTGATTTACAATTGGAAAACAATTATCTTAGTGGAATCATCCCCACAGAAATTGGGCAATTGCAAAATTTGAATGTTTTGGGTTTATCATCGAATACCTTCATCGGAGAGCTACCAGTTAGCCTTAGTAAATGCACTGCCCTTGATGTACTTGATTTGAGAGGAAACTTTTTCACCGGATCTATATCTCAATCTTTTAAATCGTTAACTAGTTTGAGCTATATAGATTTGTCATATAACAATTTTTCTGGTTCGATTCCCGATTACTTAATCAAATTTCCACTAATCGCATTGAATTTGTCTTACAATAACTTTGTCGGCGAGGTCCCAACAAGAGGTGTTTTTGCAAACCAAAGTGCTTTTAACATTGTTGGGAACAAGAAACTTTGCGGAGGGATTCCTCAACTGCATTTGCCCAGATGTCCCCCAAAGTTTTCTAATGATGGAAAGAAGCATAGATTCTCTATAGCTGTGATTCTCATAATTGCAGTTGCTTCGTTGGTTGTTACCGTGTCGATACTTACAGTATCCTACCTAATTTTCGTCTCTGGAAGACAAAGGAGAAAATCATCTGAAGGCTCGGCATTGAGCGTGGGAGAACCCTTCTCAAAACTATCCTATGAAATGCTTTCGAAAGCAACCAATGGATTTTCAGAGGAGAACTTATTGGGCATTGGTCATTTTGGATCTGTTTATAAAGGTATCCTTGACGCAGAGAGCAACATAGTTGTGGCAGTTAAAGTATTCCAATTTCAACAGAAGGGAGCTGCCAAGAGTTTTATGGTTGAGTGTGAAGCATTGAGAAATACCCGCCATAGAAACCTGCTGAAAATTCGTACTGTTTGTTCTAGTATTGATTTTAAAGGGAATGATTTTAAGGCATTGGTTTATGAGTTCATGCCAAATGGAAATCTTCATCAATGGATTCATTCTAATCAACAACAAAGTGGCTTAAGCCTTTTCCAGAGACTCACCATTGCCCTTGATGTTGCATGTGCAGTGGATTATCTACACAATGATTGTGAAGTTCCAATAATTCATTGTGATTTGAAACCAAGCAACATTCTCTTAGATGCCGATATGGTTGCTCATGTTGGTGACTTCGGGTTAGCAAGGTTTGATTCACATCCCCGTAAAAATAACAGCAGTACAATTACAGTTAAAGGAACCATTGGATATGCTGCCCCAGGTAAGTCAATAATAATTTTACAAGAAAAAATTAGAGAATTTAAACTTAATTTGTTTTTTTACTGTTTTTATATTTGGGCTCTTTTATAAGATCACTAATGTTCAATTACAACAGAGTATGGTCTTGGAATGTCGGCATCTAAGGAGGGCGATATATACAGTTTTGGGATCATATTGATAGAGTTGATGACTGCTAAAAGTCCAATTGATGCAATGTTTGAAGGGGATTTAAACCTCCATAAGTATGCACAATCAGGATTGCTGTCAAATGAATTGATGAAAATCATTGATCCAAGGCTACTTAATAATTGTGGTAGTCCAAGAACTGACAATATGATCATTGAGTGCGTTGGGTCTGTGATGGATGTGGGAGTGAAATGTTCAGCAGAATCTCCACAAAATCGAATGAAAATCGAAGATGCAATCTCAGAATTGAAGAAAATACGAGATATTTGGATGAAAGAACAAAGAGTCATGGATCGATATGCTTAATTCTTGGTACAATCTATTTATCATTTAGTTTATTGCATACTTTATGTTTTCTTTCTTTTTCTAATTTTCCAATGATTTTGCAGGAAATTTGGTGCATAACAAGATATTAAGAGATGTTGGCAAGATAAAAATAAAGAAGAATATTTATTAGACCTTAAGAATATTTGCTAATATCATAAGTTTAAATTTTAGTGTTGTAGAAATTCCGATACAATTTGTCAACTTATTAAGTGGTTATTATTTCTTTTTTTTTTTGAATAATACCTGATTCATTAAGAATGTACTTACTTTTTTGAATAATACAATTTGTCAACTTATTAACTGGTTATTATTATTTCTTAAGAATGTACTCTTATTGTTGTAATAATAAACATAGTTGATTTTATCACTAAATGCTAAACAAATTGTGGTACTTACTTTTTGCCCGTCAAATTGGAGAAATGCCAACAATTTGTTAGAAAAAAACACACATAATATACTCTCTCTGATTTTTTAATGTTCTATTTATTTAAAATAATTCAGTTTAAGAAAAGACACGTTTAACTATGGTTTTTGAGAGATATATATAGAATGGAACGTCAAAGTGTTTATTTTATAATACTTTCATCGGCTACATGAACCAATTTATCATCAAAAATATCTATATTAAATTGTGCAAAAGATTAAAATATAACTGTTTAATTTATAAAATTTACTAGTTGGTTTGACCATGTAGAAATATTTGCTTAAAAAAGAGAATTATTTTATTCGAAAAATAATTTACCGAAAATTTAACTAGTTGTGTAACTAAAAGTGTATTTTAAGTAAAGAAAATCGAATTTTATTTCAATTCGAAAATAAATACTTCACCAATTTTCGGAAAAGATCATTAGTTTGATACAACTCATATTTAGACTTGCATGGACGACTCACTTTGGCGTCAACGGTCATGTCTTGTTCATGTAATTGTTGTTTGATGTATAATTCAAAATTTAAATAATAAAAAAAAAAACAAATACAGCTATCCTCCAAAAAAAAAAAAAATACAGCTATGTAAAAACTCTATCCAACGACTTTAATGTATTATTGGGAATAATTTTAATGTTCAAATAGGAGTACATAAATAAACAAAATAGTCCATTCATTTACATTTAATGTTGTCATTTGTTTAATTTTTATTAGTACGTATCCTTTTGTTGTGTATCTTTATTTAGTTCATTACTATACACTGGGACTCTTTGACCCTACTCTCGTGTATGGATATGAGCTGTCGTCTATCCTCCCTCTCCAGACCCTGACCATAGTTTGTCTATGAGCGGCATACACTGGGTAGGATGATGATGATTAATCCATTCATTTTCATTAAATGTTATCATTTTTAACTGTTTTAATTAAGGTTATTGTTATATACTCTAACAATAACCTTAAAGTTCAATTGTTTTCTATTCCCTTATGAATATACAACGAACTATAAGGAAATTAGAGCATCAAGAAGTTGAAGTTTTTTTTTCTGCATAACATATGAATAATCTAAATAATAACAAATCAACAATTAAGTGTTTTGTTTATACAAGTCTTGTATGAGATTGTATTCGTGAAATGATGCTATATAATTAGTTTTATTTTAATTGATCATTTTAAGACAATAAATATACATTGATCAGTGAGCCCAATAGAGATAGTTTTACCGTGAGATCGTCTCATTTGAGAATTTGCTGGAAGTTTTCTATAACACCGATTCACTATGAGACAAGCCCATATAATCAACAAATTTATTTAGTTATTTACTTTAAGATTATAAGTAATCACTATAAAATAATAAGTGTAATCATTATTTGAATAAGAAAATTCAACAAAGCAATTTCATAGAAATAATATTACAAAAGAATATAATGGGACTTCTATCTAAAACCCGAACACGACGTCGTTGACGACAAACTCAAAGTTTTTCCAACACATCACATAGAAACTACAAAGCAATTTCATAGAAATAATATTTCATAGTAATAATATGTTTATCTTAGACAACAACATTTCATTTCAATAAATTAAGTGGCCCATATTTAATGTGGGATTTTAAGATGTAAGTTGTACGTAATATTATCCTTGTTTGTAATAAATAATAACTAGTAAAGAATTGTTTTCGATTGACATAAACAATATTTACAGCTTCACATAAATAAGAAGTGCACTTAATATTAAAAATCAATCCATTATAGTCCCATATAATCAAAAACTAAAAAAAATACTACTCCCTCTAATTCAATCGTGTTGTCCCATTTATTTTGGGCGCTATTAACGTATCACTCTTAATTTGTATTTTACTTTTAATCTATAAGTTAAAATATAGTCATGTGGGATCTTGTTTGATTCGTCTCAATACAAAGATTATTAATATCAATTTTTTACAATTTTTGATTAAGAATAATTAGAGATATTAAGGGTTAAAATGTTATCTCGACAAATGTGAAAAAATAAATGGGACAACTGAATTGAATTGGAGGGAGTATAAATTTTTGGTCCCAACGAAATAAGTGAAATAACAAATAAGGGTAATAAGGTTTTTAAATAAAGATAATATATATAACCATTAACACCATAATAATGTAATCCTATTGTTGTAATATTAGATGTAGATAAAAAATTGCTACTTCTATATACTTGCCTTTTAATTAAATTTGAGCAACGTAAAGAAATTTTTGAAGAAAATTTCCTGTTTAAATGTCTTATTTGCTTTTAGCACGTTTATCAATGCATTAACTTACTTTTACATATATCTAATTGTGTATAGTTAAAATTTATAAAAACTGGACATTAATACACCTTATGTTAGGATAAATCAAACAAGATCTCATTTGACTATATTTTAATTTATAAATTAAAAATAAATTGCAAATTAAAAATGATTGACGAATAATATTTAAAAAGTAAATGGGACATTTGAAAGCTAATAATTCAACAATAAATAATATTTCTAGCGCATATAATGGGGCATCCTAATTCCTATCTAGACACCGAACAAGACGACCGTTGACGACAAAAGCTAAGTATCCAACACTCCAACTGATTCAACATCACTAACACGTTTTCCTTGTACTTCCTTTGTCGTGTATTGGGGGTATTTAGGTAAAAAAAAAGATAGACAAAAAAGTAAATGAGACAATTGATATGATTTTGTCAAATAAGGAAATGAGATATCTAAAATGATTCGGAGGGAATATGTGATTAATGTATAAGGTAAAATATAGTCAAGTGAGATCTTGTTTGAATAGTCTAATCGCATATTTTCATATAATATTAAGTTTTTAAAATTTTTAAATGTGTGTAGTTCAATATATAAATGATCAAAATAACACATTGAATTCTTAAAAAATAAAATATAACAAAAAAATGGAACGGAGAAAGTAACAAATAAGAATATTTCATTACATTAACATCATTACGTAAAAATTCATATATAACAAGTATAATGGTACCCTTGAATTTTTGCATTTTATCTATAGTATTCCTAACTTTTTTTTTTGAAGATAGTACTCCTAACTATTATTATTAATAGTACCCTCGTATTATTCAGCACTTTATGAACAACCGTAACCTACATTAACTTTTTCTGTCTAAAATCGTTCAAAATCATTAACTATTTTATATTTTAAACTGAAAAATTCTATCGTCTACCCACCACTTATCGACTTTTAATACATAGTATAAACTATAAACTAACAAAACACTTAATCTAAATAAAAGAATTTTTAAATAACACTCTTTCTATCCCTTAAAGTTTAACAAATGAATTATAGTACTATATATGAGATTTTATGTCATACTCTCTCCGTTACTTTTTTATGTCCACTTTACCTTTTGCACGCATTTTTTAGCATATTTTAAGCTTTAATATCTCTAAATATACGCATCATAAAAATTATAAAAATTATATATTAAAAAACTTTATATCAAGACAAATCTAACAAGATCTCATATGAATATATTTTATTTTCACTATATACTTCAAAAATCTAATTTAAATTTCTCTCTCTTAAAATGGATAAACTTAAAGTAGACAAATAAAAAGGAACGGATGCAGTATAATGCAAAATCAAAGTCAAAAAAATAATAGTGAGACTTTGAACTCGTGATTTACGATAATGTAATCTTTATACATGCAATATTTAGGACTAGAAAAAATCTCTATAGGCTTCAAAAAAAAAAAAAAAAAAAAAAGAAAAAAGAAAAAATCTCTATAAATACTTGCAAATTGCGATCATACTAGACAATAACCCACTAAAAAATATTCAATACATTTTCAATCAAATGAGAAGCATGAAAAGCAAACTCCCCATTTTATTCAACCTTCTTTTACATTTTATAGGCTTGGTGTATTTAGTTTTGCCTACTAGTGTGGAACACGAGGCGTTATTAGCTATAAAATCTGAGATAAATTATGATCCTAATCACGTTTTGAGTTCTTGGAATGACTCCCTTCATTATTGTGACTGGGAAGGTGTCATTTGTGGAACGAGACATCCACAAAGAGTTGTGGGAATAGTCCTAGAATCCAAAGGTTTAGGGGGGATTTTGTCAAATTATGTGGGCAACTTAAGTTTCCTTCACAACATTTCTCTATTCAACAATTCCTTTCAGGGCAACATGCCTCCTACACTCGGTCGTTTATCTAAGTTGCAATATTTACGTTTATCACGGAATTACTTTAATGGTTCGATCTCAGCCAATATATCTCATTGTTTAAGCCTTAAGGGTCTTGGTCTACAATCTAACCATCTTAGTGGAACCGTTCCTTATCAACTTTCTCTCTTAGTTAACTTAGAAATTCTAACACTTTTTGAAAACAACCTTACAGGTGACCTTCTTAATGTGGTTGTCAAGAATATGACTTCCCTGCAGATTTTAAGTGTCGCTAATAATTTATTACAAGGAAGCATTCCACAAAACATTGGAGAAATGCTCCCTAGGTTAATTTTTTTTGATTTTGCAAGAAATAAACTTTCAGGTGATATTCCTAATTCATTTTACAATCTTTCTCATCTTCAAATTATAGGATTGAGTATTAATCAACTCCAAGGAACTCTTCCTTTAGACATAGGCATTCGTCTTCCTCAACTCATTGAATTCTTTGTTTACGGTAATTTTTTACAAGGAAATATCCCTGCTTCTCTCTCAAATCTTACTCTCCTTCAGAAACTAAGTCTCGGTCATAATAACTTCACTGGAAAGTTAAAGTTTAGCGCCATAAATATCCCAAACTTACAATATTTTGGAGCTCAATCAAATAATCTTGGTACGGCAGGAGATGACGATCTAAACTTTATACAAACTTTTCTTAACTGTAGTAATTTAGAAATTGTTGAACTCAGTAATAATAACTTTGGTGGCTCCCTTCCTGATTTTCTGGGTAACTATTCCACTAAAATGCATGTTTTAGATCTTGTATATAATAAAATTGTTGGAAGCATTCCAACAGGGTTATTCAACCTGCTTAACTTAAAAGGATTAGGTCTAGGGGGAAATCATTTAACAGGACAACTTTCACCTCAAATTGGAAAGCTAGCAAAATTAGAAATTTTAAACTTAGCCGACAATAAATTGTCTGGAAGAATTCCCGACTCCATTGGAAATTTATCGTATTTAAGCAAGCTAAGTTTTTCTAATAATAGCTTTCACGGAGCAATACCCTCGAGTCTAGGACAATGTAAAAATTTGCTTTATATGTACCTTGACCATAACAACCTCTCTGGACCTATATCACCTGTTTTATTCGCCTCTTCTTCTATGATTGTTGAGTTATATTTGGAAAACAATTATCTAAGTGGAATCATCCCCACAGAAATTGGGCAATTGCAAAATTTGAATGAGTTGGTCTTATCATCAAATGCCTTCATCGGAGCGCTACCAAGTAGCCTTAGTAAATGCATTGCTCTTAATATACTTGAATTAGGAGGAAACTTTTTCACCGGATCTATTCCTCAATCTTATAAATCTTTAACTAGTTTGAGCGAAATGGATTTGTCATATAACAATTTTTCTGGCCTAATTCCGAATTACTTAATCAAATTTCCACTGAAGACACTAAATTTGTCTTACAATAACTTTGCTGGCGAGGTTCCAACAAGAGGTGTTTTTGCAAATCAAAGTGCTTTTAACATTGTTGAGAACAAGAAACTTTGCGGAGGGATTCCTCAACTGCATTTGCCCAGATGTCCCCCAAAGTTTTCTAATGATGGAAAGAAGCATAGATTGTCTGTAGCAGTGATTCTCATAATTGCAGTTGCTTCGTTGGTTGTTACTGTGTTGATACTTACAGCATCCTACCTAATTTTCGTCTCTAGAAGGCAAAGGAGAAAATCATTTCAAGGCTCGGCATTGAGCGTGGGAGAGCCCTTCTCAAAACTATCCTATGACATGCTTTCGAAAGCAACCAATGGATTTTCAAAGGAGAACTTATTGGGCGTTGGTCATTTTGGGTCTGTTTATAAAGGTATCCTTGACGCAGAGAGCAACATAGTTGTGGCAGTTAAAGTATTCCAATTTCAACAGAGGGGAGCTGCCAAGAGTTTCATGGTTGAGTGCGAAGCATTGAGAAATACCCGCCATAGAAACCTGCTGAAAATTCGTACTGTTTGTTCTAGTATTGATTTTCAAGGGAATGATTTTAAGGCATTGGTTTATGAGTTCATGCCAAATGGAAATCTCCATCAATGGATTCATTCTAATCAAGAGCAAAGTGGCTTAAGCCTTTCCCAGAGACTCACCATTGCCCTTGATGTGGCATGTGCAGTGGATTATCTACACAATGATTGTGAAGTTCCAATAATTCATTGTGATTTGAAACCAAGCAACATTCTCTTAGATGCTGAAATGGTTGCTCATGTTGGTGACTTCGGGTTAGCAAGGTTTGATTCACATTCCCGTACAAATAACAGCAGTACAATTACAATCAAAGGAACTGTTGGATATGCAGCCCCAGGTAACTCCATAATACTTTTACTTAAAAAAATTTGTCTTTATATTTGGTTTTTTAATAAGTTCACCGATGTTCATGTACAACAGAGTATGGTTTTGGAATGGCGGCATCTAAGGAGGGCGATATATACAGTTTTGGGATCGTATTGATAGAGTTGATGACTGCTAAAAGTCCGACTGATGCAATGTTTGAAAGGGATTTAAACCTCCATAAGTATGCACAATCGGGATTGTTCTCAGATGAATTGATGAATATCATTGATCCAAGGCTACTTAATAATTGTGGTAGTCCAAGAACTGACAATATGATCATTGAGTGCATTGGTTCTGTGATGGAAATGGGAGTGAAATGTTCAGCAGAATCTCCTCAAAATCGAATGAGAATCGAGAATGCAATCTCAGAATTGAAGAAAACAAGGGATATTTGGCTAAAACAATTAAGACTCATGGATCGATATGCTTGGTACAATCTATTTATCATTTGCATACTTTAAGTTTTAATTTTTTTCTTTATCTAATTTTACAATAATTTTGCAGAAATTTGGATGCATAGCAAGATGTTTATGAGATGTTGGCTAGATGAAAAACAAAGAAGAATATTTATTAGAGCTTAAGAATAAGTTTAAATTTTAGTGTTATAGAGAATTTCAATACAATTTGTCTAGATTTTAAGTGATTGTTATTTCTTAAGAATTTACTCTTATCGTTGTAGCAATCTCGGCTTTTTTTATAATTTTATAGTATGACTCATGAATTTTATTCCTCTGTAGTTGGAGCAATTTCGAACATATCCTTTGTATTTGTAGAATGGGAACTCGAGTGCTTCTTCTCCAATCGTTAAATATCTTGGTTCTCTAGAAATCTTGTTGAATAAATCAGTTAGCCAAGTTATTCTAACCAACACTAAGTATGTTATTAAATTTGACTTTTGACTTTTGGATTATAGGTTCATATTTTTCTAATAAACACTCAATATCAACCCTTATGAGAGACTATCTCTCAGTAAGATAACCTCAAAATAAGGAGTCTATATTAGTATAGTTTGTACTAGTTAGACTATTTAACCTATGTATTGAGTGCGTCTTACGGTAAGACCGCTTCATACACCAATGCGAACAATAAATAACCAACAATTGATTTTATCAAACATCTCTATCAACAATTACCTCACACAGTCGGTTTAACAGCTAATAAAAAAGTTAATACTACAAAATTATCAAATAAGTCGATTGTATCAACTAACAAAAAACATCCAACAATCAATTGTCAAACACGACCTCATGATCAATTTTTCCAACTTATGGTATACGCATAGCTTAGATAACCTATTATTGGATTTTTTTTTTTTTTTTTGATTGTACAAGAGTTAGAGTTGAATTGGAAAAGTATATATGGAGGTCTTGATCAAATATATTAATGATAAGTTGAAAAAGTGTGGACATAAATGGTATGACTAATTCAATATACAAATTGTCTACTTCATGTAGTTTAATGCATAGGTTATGTTTAGTTTATTTTTTAAAAAATTAAGTAATCACTAAAAATTCATATTAATAAATATTTCTATATTTTTTATATTTAAACTTTTCAATGAAATATACTTTTTTAGTTTTTATAAACCAATTTCTTATAATATATGACCAATCTGCCTTTTTTAATGCTTCAACGAAGAAATATAAATTTAAAGTACGAAAAGTAACTAGTGTCTCCAAATGATCGATAATGTAACTGAAAAAAATAAAATACAGAAAAATGAGTCATAAAAGTCATTTTCAACCTAGTTTTCTTTTCTAGTTTTTATATTTTTTAATGCAAGTCAAATTGCAACTCGCGAGAATTTACCTTTTAAAACTAGTCGAAAAAAAATATCTATCACTTTGTATAAAATAAAGATACTTAACCCGAATAATAGAGGGATTTAAAAACTACTTCTATCCCTTCAAATTTACCGAATGAATTATTCTCAATATATGGTATAAAATTAAAGTGATGAGAAAAATACTTCAGAAAATTATAGAAACGAATATCTTACCTAGGATGCGTGCGACTGTGCAGGGACCAAAAATACCTAATCAATAACCGTGATTTGTAAAAAAAACAAGCAAAATGATATTAAAATAAATAAAATTAAAAAAGATAAATTAAAATAACAAAACTCTCACCCTATTATACTCTACCACATAAGGATTATCAACCTTACAAATAATCGTTATTTACTAAAAAAAATCTATTAAATACTGATGTCCCATCAATTGCTACTATTCTATGTAGACTTTGGATAGTATATGAAGGTTCTTGATTCTTTAGTCCCCATGTTTCATCATACTTGGTGCATATATTTAAAGATAAATTAAATTGTATGAATGAAATTAAAATAGAATTATATAATTATAAATTATTTATTGTTTATGCATTTGAATTAGTAGTAAAGAGAAAGGAGAGTAATAATAATGAAAATACATAAAATTTTGTATGAGACGATCTTACCGTGAGACATGTCTCATACTTGGTTCAATTAGCCAAATAAAAAAAACTTTAGTTTAATTGCTACAAAAGTTAAATTAACTAATAAGAATCAACTAACAATCAATTGTCAAATATCCCACAATACGATTCATGAGCAGTCAACAACCAATAGTTGATTTTATCAACCATCATCTCTATCATCAACTAGCTACGCCAACGGTTTAATAACTAATAAAAAAGTTACACTACAACATAATTTGCTTTTAGTGGGATATATTTAGCGACATTTAATTTAAATGTCGCTATTTCAAATTTCGTATAGTGCATATAGAGTATTAGTGACATATATTAGAGTCTTTAACAGCATATTAAAAAGTCACACTGAATCTTTTAGCGACGTAGGATCTAGTGACATTTCTCACAAACGTCACTATAAACTACAGTGGCAATTACATATGCCACTAAAGACCAAATTAAATGTCGCTAAATCATATTATAGTGAAATTTAAAATAAAACCCAATAAATATTACACTAAAAATATGAATCCGTGACATTTTTTAAATGTCAAATCTAATGTCGCAAAAAACTAAATTTGTTGTAATGTTAATATATACTACAAAATTATCAAACAAGTTAATTATACCAACTAATAAGAATTAACCAACAATCAATTGTCAAATACCCGACAAACGATAGAATTTTGGCAACTTATGGTATACGCATAACTTAAATACACATAGAAGAAGCACATGGGATTGGAAAAGTATATACAGAGTGTGACATAAATTGCATGACTAATTCAATATACAAACTGTATAAGTGTATACTTCATGTAATTTAATGCATAGCGTCATTTTAAGTTTTTTTTTTAATAATAATCAGTAAATATTAGTTTTAATAAATACTTTTATATATTTATCTTTAAATTTTTAATAAAAAATATTTTTTTGTTTCTATAAACCAATTTCTTATAAAATATGACCAATATGCTTCTTTTAATACTTCATCGAAGAAATATAAACTCAAAATACGAAATGTAAATAGTGTCTCATTTAATAATATAGCGAAAAAATAAAATATTAAAAAATAAGTCAAAATAGTCGTGTTCGACCTTTTTCTTTTATACTTTTAATTTTTTTTAATCCGGGTGGAATTAAATCCCATGAATATCATTTAAACTAGTCGAAAAAAAAATTAAACATATCACTTAGCATCTTAGTGGCTACCCACCATAATAGATAGTATAAAAAAAAAAATAAGATACTTATTCTGAATAAAAGAAAGTTTTAAAAAATACTTCTATCCCTTCAAGTTACCAAATGAATTTTTCTTTATATACAAGAGTTTTTAAATTATATTCTTTTCGAATAATTTTAAATGTCTTATTTCTTTATTTGACAAATTCATATTAATTGTCTCATTTTTATTTTTTGTCTTTCTTTTTTTTTACCTAAATACTCCCACTGGCCACTTTTACTACTCACAATACTTAACTACCACCTTTATCCCACTTTTCCTATTCTCAAAACTCCAACTATCACCTTTACAATTAATATAATCAATTAAAATACCCAACAATCACTTTTTAATGGACCCCACACCACCCTTAATAAACATAAAACTCAAATGGGACATCTAAAATGATTCGAATGGAGTATTATGCAAAATTAAAGTGACCATAAAAAAATAATAAAATTGTAGAAACGGATATCTTACACTAGGACAAGTGCGACTGTGCGAGGACTAGAAGGTTGACCGTTATCTAGATTCAACTGAAATTAATTATATGTAGACTTTAGTAGTATATGAAGGCTCTTATTTCTTTGGTCTCCATGTTTCATCATATTTAAGTGCAGATTAATTTGTATGGATGAAATTAAAATAGAGTTATTAATTATTTGTTATTCAGTCTATTTAAATTAGTAGAAAAGAGAAAGGAGAGTGATAATAATGAAAAAATATAGTATTTAGTACTCCCTCCGAATCATTGTAGAGGTCTCATTTCCTTATTTGACAAATTCATACTTATCAAATTTCCAATTTTCTTTTTTATTTATCTTTTTTTACCTAAATACCCCCACTTTTCCAATTCTCAATACCCAACTACCACCTTTACAACTAATTTAATTAATTAAAATACTCAACTATCACCTTTTTACTGGACCCCACACCACCCTTAATAACGTAAAAACTCAAATGAGACATTTAAAATGATTCGGAGGGAGTAATAAATAAAAAAATTTAAATTGTGTAGAAAAAATTAAAAAAATTATTATCATACAGTATACTAATTTATAAGCATTTGTGTCATTTGTCACTCTATAGAAGCATTTGTTCCAAGTGTCAAAACCACAAGTATTTGTGTCATTTATCACTTCATATCATACAATTGTTCCAAGTGTCACTTCATAATATGGAAGTATTTTTACATTTTCAAATTAAATTGAAACTTTTCTGATACTCTTCCATTTAATCAAACAATAATAATCCAACAACTACTTAATGGATAACCCTATGTATTCTTGCATTTTCTTATTAGATTTTATTATTATAATTAAACTACTCTTCTCCTTTACCTATTCTATGCATATCATATCAACATTTAGTTTTCACATTAATAATATTAGAACTACCATTTGAAGTACTCCTCTCGCTCCTTCCCATTAATTTTGTTTCTTTTTCTCTTCATAATACGATACTATTATATTGATGGTTATAATTAATATATAACTTTCAAATTATTATCATTATATATATATGTGTGTGTGCGTGTGCGCGCGTTTTAATAATCAATTAATAAATATTGCTTCATAGTAAGTATTAATATAAAATTTTTGAACATAAATCGTGCATAGCACGGGTATAATCCTAATAATATATAATTGAGATTAAAAGAGAGTGATTAGCTATTGTTTAAAAATAGAATTCACGCAAACTAATTAAAAGTGTGAAAATATTAAATGAAAGGAATCACAAAATATTACCGGTGATTAGACCTCTTATTACTTTATTGAATTTTTAATTTTTTAGACTACAAAAATTCTCTATATATATTCTTCCTAATTGCAGTATTCAATCATAATCTATTAACAAGTATCAACCACTAAAAAGAAAATTGAATACATTTTCAATACATTCATTGAAATGAGAAGCATGAAAATCAAACTCACCATTTTATTCAACCTTGTTTTACATTTGATAGGATTACTATACTTAGTGTTGCCTAATAGTGTGGAACACAAGGCGTTATTAGCAATTAAGTCTAAGATCAATTATGATCCCAATCAAGTTTTGAGTTCTTGGAATGACTCCCTTCATTACTGTGACTGGGAAGGTGTCATTTGTGGAACGAGACATCCACAACGAGTCGTGGGCATACTTCTACAATCCAAAGGTTTAGGGGGGACTTTGTCGCCTTATGTTGGCAACTTAAGTTTCCTTCACTATATTTCTCTATACAACAATTCCTTTCGAGGCAACATACCTCCTACACTCGATCGTTTATCTAAGTTGCAATATCTACGTTTATCATCCAATTACTTTAATGGTTCGATCTCAGCCAATATATCTCATTGTTTAAGCCTCAAGGGTCTTGATCTATCTTTTAACCATCTTAGTGGAATCGTTCCTTATCAACTTTCACTCTTAGTTAACTTAGAACTTCTAGCACTTGCTGAAAACAACCTTAAAGGCGACCTCCTTAACGTGGTTGTCAAGAATATGTCTTCCCTGCAGCTTTTAGAGGCCAGTGATAATTTATTTCAAGGAAGCATTCCACAAAACATTGGACAAATGCTCCCAAGATTAACTAGTTTTGGCTTTGTAGGAAATAAGCTTTCAGGTAATATTCCTAATTCATTTTACAATCTTTCTCATCTTCAACAAATTGGATTGAGCAGTAATCAACTCCAAGGAACTCTTCCTTTAGACATAGGCATTCGTCTTCCTCAACTCACTGATCTCTTTGTAGACCGGAATTTTTTACAAGGAAATCTACCTTCTTCTCTCTCAAATCTTACTCTCCTACTGAACCTAGTTGTCTATTCTAATAAGTTCACGGGGAAGTTGAAGTTTAGCGCCATAAATATGCCAAACTTATTTTCTTTTGATGTCGCATTTAACTATCTTGGGACGACAGAAGATGGCGATCTAAACTTTATACAAACTTTTATTAACTGTACTAATTTAGATGGTGTTGTAATTGCACATAATAACTTTGGTGGCTCCCTTCCAGATTTTCGAGGAACCTTTTCCACTAAATTGAGTAAATTAGATCTTCGAAATAATAAAATTGTTGGAAGCATTCCAACAGGGTTATTCAACCTGTTTAATTTACAAATTTTATCTCTGAGTGGAAATCATTTTACAGGACAACTTTCACCTCAAATCGAAAAGCTATCAAAATTAGAAAGTTTAGACTTAAGTATCAATAATCTGTCTGGTAGGATTCCCAACTCCATTGGAAATTTATCGTATTTAAGTTTTCTAGGTCTTTCTTATAATAGATTTCAAGGAGCAATACCCTCGAGTTTAGGACAATGTGAATATTTGCTTTATATGCACCTTGACCATAATAACCTCTCTGGACCTATATCACCTCCTTTATTTGCCCCTTCTCCTATGATTGTTGAGTTAAATTTAGAAAACAATTATCTAAGAGGAATCATCCCCACAGAAATTGGGCAATTGCAAAATTTGAATGAGTTGGTCTTATCATCAAATGCCTTCATCGGAGCGCTACCAAGTAGCCTTAGTAAATGCACTGCTCTTGATACACTTGAATTGGGAGGAAACTTTTTCACCGGATCTATTCCTCAATCTTATAAATCTTTAACTAGTTTGAACTATTTAAAATTGTCCTATAACAATTTTTCTGGCCCAATTTCGGATTACTTAATCAAATTTCCACTTATGAAACTGGATTTGTCTTACAATAACTTTGTCGGCGAGGTCCCAACTAGAGGTGTATTTGCAAATCAAAGTGCTTTTAACATTAGTGGAAACAAGAAACTTTGCGGAGGGATTCCTCAACTGCATTTGCCAAGATGTCCCCCAAAGTTTTCAAAAAATGGAAAGAAGCATAGATTCTCTATAGCTGTGATTCTCATAATTGCAGTTGCTTCGTTGCTTGTTACTGTGTCGATACTTGTAGTATTGTACCACATTTTTGTCTCTACGAGAAAAAGGAGAAAATCATCTCAAGGCTCGACATTGAGCGTGGGAGAGCCCTTCTCAAAACTATCCTATGACATACTTTTGAAAGCAACTAATGGATTTTCAGAGCATAACCTATTGGGCATTGGTCATTTTGGATCTGTTTATAAAGGTGTCCTTGACGCAGAGAGCAACATGGTTGTGGCTGTTAAAGTATTTCAATTTAAACAAAGGGGAGCTGACAAGAGTTTTATGGTTGAGTGCGAAGCATTGAGAAATACTCGCCATCGAAACCTGCTGAAAATTCATACTGTTTGTTCTAGTACTGATTTTCAAGGGAATGATTTTAAGGCATTGGTTTATGAGTTCATGCCAAATGGAAATCTCCATCAATGGATTCATTCTAATCAAGAGCAATGTGGCTTAAGCCTTTCCCAGAGACTCACCATTGCCCTTGATTTGGCATGTGCAGTGGATTATCTACACAATGATTGTGAAGTTCCAATAATTCATTGTGATTTGAAACCAAGCAACATTCTCCTAGATGTTGATATGGTTGCTCATGTTGGTGACTTCGGGTTAGCAAGGTTCGATTCACACTCCCGTACAAATAACAGCAGTACAATTACAGTTAAAGGAACCGTTGGATATTCTGCCCCAGGTAATTCCATAATACTTTAACTCGAAAAAATTTGGAAAACCCGAACTTAATTTATTTTTTTACCGTTTTTATATTTGGATTTTTAATAAGTTCATCAATATTCGTGTACAACAGAGTATGGTTTTGGATTGGCGGCATCTAAGGAGGGCGATATATACAGTTTTGGGATCATATTGATAGAGTTGATGACTGCTAAAAGTCCGACTGATGCAATGTTTGAAGGGGATTTAGACCTCCATAAGTATGCACAATCAGGATTGTTGTCAGATGAATTGATAAATATCATTGATCCAAGGCTACTTAATAATTGTGATAATCCAAGAAATGACAATATGATCATTGAATGCATTGGTTCTGTGATTGAAATGGGAGTGAAATGCTCAGCAGAATCTCCACAAAATCGAATGAGAATCAAGGATGCAATCTCAGAATTGAAGAAAGCAAGGGATATTTGGTTAAATGAACTAAGAATCATGGATCGATATGCATAATAATTATTCTTGGTACAATCTATTTATCACTTAGATTATTGCATAATTGATGTTTTAATTTTTTCTTTTCCTAACTTTACAATGATTTTGCAGGAATTTGGGTGCATAGCAGGATGTTCAAGAGATGTTAGCAAGATGGAAAACAATGAAAAATATTTAGTAGAACCTAAGAATATTTGCTAAATTTCGTAAGTTTAAATTCCAGTGTTGTAGACAATTCCAATTTCCAATACAATTTGTCTACTTATTATTTTTGAAGAATGTCTACTTATTGAATTGTATTGAATTGTATGTATCTTTGCGTGTTAAATTTGAGTTATGTCAAGAAATTGTAGAGAAAATTCACATTGTTTATTTTTCCTCCGTTATTTAGTGTTGATCCATTTATAATATTTCACTTTAAAAATAGAGAAGTTTACCTACGACTTTTGAGAGACATATGGAAAGGAACGTTAAAGTTTTAATTTCATAACACTTAGATCGACTACATAAACCAATCCATCAACAACAATGTGATAGATGACTAGATTAAATTGTGCAAAAAATTGAAAAATTATTGTTTATTTATGAAAATTATATTAGTTAGTTTGACTAGTAGACATATTGGCTTAAATAAGAAAATTATTTTGTTCGAAAAGTTATTTACCCAAAATTGGCTATTTGTTTAACTAATATTGTTCCAAAAATAAAGAAAATTTGTTCTTGTTTTAGATTGAGCTAATATTTGGCGTCAACTAGGGGTGTTCAATGGGCCGGGCCCCCATTTTGAGCCTTTATCCGGCCCGTTTTTAGAAGGGCTTAGTAAGGGCCGGGTCGAAAATGGGTCGGGCCGGAAACGGGCTTTACTTTATGTAAAATGAAGCGGGCTATAAAAGGGCTCAATAAGGGCCGAAAACGGGCCTTTGTAAATAACATAATTAATGTATAATTTAAATATTATAAATGACAATGTTAATGAAATTATTAATTTTTTTATTGTAAATGATAATTTAATTGTTATAAATTGAAAAAATGGGGATTAAAAATATTTTTAGTAGTAAAAATGGGCCGGATTGGGCCGTACCGGGCTTTCAAAGCCCTGCCCATTTAAAGCCCATATTAATTTTAAAGGGCCCTTATCCGGCCCAGCCCGGCCCTTATCCAGCCCATTGAACACCCCTAGCGTCAACGGTCATATCTTGTTTAAGGAATTGTTCTTCGGGTTCCACTGTCTCATCATGAAAGAGTGATTTTTGGTGCAAAATTAAATTCTGTCCCCCAACTACCATATTTTTAATGGATCTCACACCACCTTTAATAATCGTGTCTTAATAATAGGACAATTAAATTGTTTTCCAAAACTATTCAAGAAATGACATTCATTTGATTTTATACTTTTCCTAAACTACGCATATCTGATCAAACCACGTTCTATTTAATTTTATTATTTTTTTCACAAATTCTTAAATGAACGGTTTCATTGTAATATCATTTCTATTGAGTTGGTTCATTTATAATTAATTTGTTAAAGTAATTACTTATAATTTTAAAGTAATCAATTAGAGAAATAAACTAATTATATGAGCACACGACTAAAATTTTTCTCTAAAAAATACTAACTAATTGTCTCATTTTCAATGACATCCACACTTTGTCTTTTTTTTGTTTTGGTACTTCTCTGTCCCAATAAATTTCATTATTTGACACATTTATGTGAGTGATTTTGGAGTAAAACGATGTCTACTTCAATAGGAAAAAGAGAGTAACATTTTTCCATCAAATTATTTACACAATTGTAATAAAATTATCATATTTCTCTTACTTTTCCGTTATCCACCTATCTTCACTTTTTTAGAAAAAAATCATCGTTATCATCGTTCTAATTTTGTTTCGCCCATAGGAACTATAATCACTGTCTGGGGAGGAATGAAGGCGACAACACATACTCATAAAGGAAAAAGTGGTCAAAGAATCCCTCAACTAAAAGATCTATAAAAAAATACTTGGGACAAAAAAAATTAGTAAAGCTCAGTTTGCAAGCTCATTCACCGAGCTAATACTATGCTCCAAGTTAAGTATTAGAACCATTATGGTTTGGGAATGTTGTCCATATATATACTTTCTCCGTTCCATAATACTTGCCACATTTCATTTTTTTACGCAATCTAATGCACAGTTTTGAATTTTGATCATTAATATCTTAAACTACACTTATCTAAAAATTATAAAAATTTAATATGAAAGTATGCGATTAGACGATTCAAACAAGATCCCATTTGACTATATTTTCTTACACATTAGTCGCAATATGTAAAATAAGCTTGAACGATGAATAATGCACAAAATTGAAATGTAGCGAGTATTTCGGACGGAGGAAGTAAAAAATATTTATACTCTAAAGTTAACTAATAGGTTTAGGGTTATTGTATCATACACTTTTATTATACTTTTGAGTTAATTGATGACAAAGGGACGATAATAGAAATTAGTTGTAAAATAATATAGTTGTATCATTATTCATTAAGTTGTTGATTTATTAATCTATTTTAATTACCCATCTAACTAGCAATTTGTAATATACTAGGAGTATCATAATTATAGCCCATATACAAGTTGTGTTATGAGTTATAATTGAAAGAATCAACTTGACCTCATTTAAAGAATCACCCATCTAACTAGCAATTTGTATTATACTAAGAGTATCATAATTATAGCCCATACAAGTTGTGTCATTGTTATGAACTTATGATTGAAAGAATCAATTTGACCTCATTTAACTAATGCAATTTTTAAACCACAAACCAATTTAATTAAAAGTTTAACCATATGATTATAGTTATATATATATATATATATATATATATATATATATATATATATATATATATATATATATATATATATATATATATATATATATATATATATATATATATATATATATATATATATATGATAAGTCGTTTTTGCTCTGTGACGCCCCTTCTAATATATATTCAACTTGTAACATTGAAGGTTACAATGGATGAGACTCAAACTCATGACTTCTTTGTCACATTCGCTTTTGATACAATGTCAATGAAAAGCTTAAACTTATGATTGTAGCTCCATAATATGTTGTCTACTTTATCAATTTATGAGGAGAACAGTTGCATCTACACTTTTAACCCTATAACTCTTGTGTGAAAGACATAATAGAAAAATATACAACATATAATTTAAAGACTACAACTATCAGCTTAAACTTTCCATTAAATTATTTCCTTGATAATAATGCTTCGTGTAGCTTAAACTTTCATTAATTAAATGATTTCCTTGAAATAATTTCCATAACTACCTACCATCCCATTGATTCCCTTAATTTTCCCATGATCTAACTATGAGTCTATGACTATATAAGCACATTGATGATCATCATTTCCCATTCAACCCAAATAAATCAAATCACATTATAATTCATAATCTAATTCTTTAAAGAAATGGTAAGGGTTTCCTACAAAGTTTTTGTACTAATTATAATCTTACTATTTTTAGTAGATCATAATGTAATGGCTCAAACATATTCAAGGAAACAACTAAGGTCCTTGCCATGTTTTGAAGACGATTATAGGCCCCCGCATCGACGTTGACGTCCAACGCCATGCTATTGCATTGCAGCGTTGGTGCGAAATACCCGCCATAGTCAGGCGGGAGGGCCGCCGTCACCCGGAGGGCCAAATCCTGATGCACATTGCCCCTATTGCTGATTTTTTTTTTTTTCTTTTTTGATAATCTATTTTTAGTTAGCCTCGTGCTTGTTAAGGGCTGTCTTTTTCGCCCTTGTAAAAAGAGTTCAATTCTCACCAATTACCTACGGGCTACGGCCATAAGCAGGTGTATTATGTGAAAGGGTAGCATACGCTACCCATGTTTTTTTAAAAAAATGTTTTTTTTTTTGCTATCTTGTACTTCCTATGTTCCACTATATTTGTTATATTTGATTTTTTACGCAACTCAATATGTTATTTTAATCATTTATATAACGAAATATGCACATCTAAAAATTATAAAAAGTTAATTTTATGAAAGTATACGATTAAACAATTCAAACAAGATCTCACTTGCATATAATTCTTTTACATATATATAAATTGTAATATATGAAATAAGCTTGAATAATGAATAGTGTCCATAACCATGATGTAGCGAGTATTTCAGAATAGAGGAAGTATTTCACTGAGTCAAAGTTTGATCTTCTTGTCACTTGTAATTGTAATTACTTGCGGTGTGGATGATATTTATTGCCCTTTTCATTTTATAGTGGTAGTAGTGACATGAAATTATTATTGCGAAATTTTACTTGTATATGTCAATCTTGATTAATGAAAAAAGTTTTGAATATTCATTTTACAAACAAAACTCTATCAAAGATTTTATTAATTTAGCTCAACATGTAGGCGTTACCTGTAATTTTAAGTTATGGATCCGCCGCTACCTACCACGAATAGAAAAACTAATATTTGTATTTTTATATATCAAATTTCCATTTTATGTTAAAGAGTTGTGTCTTAAGTATCAAATTTCCAATTATTTCATACTACTGGTCCTATGCTTGAAGCTCTCCAATTCCATTCTCATAATCTTCTTGCAAGAGATAAATACACAGAAACAAACCAAAGAAAAAACAGATTAAGAAATAGAAAATTAATTGGCAATATATTCCATCATAATCCCAACAAAACTAACCTAATAATTATATACAAACAAAAAAAATCAAATTTCAAGCCTAAGCCATTACAAATAATGAAACTTTGATCTGTATCAGATTAATGCATTATTTCGAACAGAGACTAAGTTATTAGATTAATTGCACAGAGACTAAGTTATTAGATTAATTGCATTATTTCGAACAGATGATTTGCAACGATTTCGAACAGATGATTTGCAACGATTTCGAAAAGATGATTTCGAATAGATGATTTCGAAATTCGAACACATAAAGAGAGAAAACACACCTGAAAAATTAGGGTTGATGATTTCCAAGAGCTTCTGATGCAAGATTGACATACCAGAGATTGATTTTGAAACTTAGGGTTGATAATTTCAAGCTGATTTTTTCATATTCTTCTACTTTTAGGGTTGATGATTTTGAAGTGATAAGGGCCTTACAGAAAGTCTGGAAAGGAATGTTGGGATTAGGGCCCAATTTACAACTCTTTTTAACAACATAAATTCTTATTTGAGACCGTCGTTTGTAAGGACGGTTCTCAAAAGCCCAGTCCAATTCTAAATATATATTGTTATAACTCTTTTTAACCTCTTATCCAATTTTTATTTTCCTGAGACCGTCTATAGTATAGACGTCTCTCAATAGCCCAGTACATATCTTCCTTTTAACTTACATAACCACCAATTAGTTTTTTTTTTTTTAATTTATAAATTGGGCCAGCCTCAAAATTTAAGACATCTATTGTATAAACGGTCTCAAATAAGAATTTGTGTTTTAATTTTTTTAAATTAAATTTTAAGCCCAATTCTTATTTAACCCACACTATATACAACCCTTAAATTAAAGGGCTGGATTAAGGACCCCAATGAAGATACAGCCCAATGTACAGGCCTACATACTACCTAGTACTACATATAATTTTTAATATCTCTAATTTTATATAATAAAAATTACTCCCTCTAACTCAAACAAGTTGTCTTTTTTTTACCTAAATACCCTTACTTTTCCAATTCCTAATAGCCAACTACCACATTTACAATTAATTTAATCAATTAAAATATCCAACTACCCCCACTTTTACTACTCCCAATATCCAACTACCACTTTTATAATTAATTTAATCAATTAAAATACTCCGCCATTCCATTCTTAAAAACCGTGTCCAATCCAAATGAGACATCTTGGTTGAGTTGGAGGGAGTATAAAAATTTGATATTAATAATATTAAAACTGTGACGAATCAAATAAAATCATACTTAATTATATTTTAATTTATAAATTAAAAACTAATCACAAATTAAATATGATAAATAAATTGTGCAAATATTTCTATTGTTACGAGAAATTTAAAACGGAGTATGTATAAAATTCCTTAGTCACAATATTGGTAACATAATCCTTGTGATGAGAAAGAGGTGATGAGTTCTAGGGAATCTTCTTGGCGAAAAAAAAATTTTATTTGTCTATTTGACTGGATTTTCGCTTGTTCATTGTTACTAATAATAAATAAAAAAAATAGAGGATCTAATTATCAATACGTACAGTGACATTTATTTTGGAAATTACTTTTGAATCTGGTTGAATTTTTTAATTTTTATTAGTATATAAATTTTTGGTTTTGAAATCTTCTCACCGAAAAACAATCTCACAAAAATAGTTGAAATGTGATGAGTTGGTAGTGTAGTGGGCCGTAGTGATGGATCCAAGTCCAAATCCAAGCCTTACTAAATATAGAGGATCTAATCTAAATAGAAAAAATATATATAAATATTACTAAAACAAAACACAGCTGAAATTATCACTTTTAAAAATTGCCTAAATATCACTTTTTCAATAAAGATTTTCCCTCTAAATGATGATGTTGTTGTTTGACTTTTCCACTTTTTAATTATGATTATAATATTATTTATGTTGATTGATTTTTTTTACTTTTTTGGTCAAATTATTTAATGTATTAAAAAATCACAAAATTTTATTTTTTTTCAATTATTTATAAAATCTTTATAATGCTATTTATTAAATGAATGTAGCACATTTTGAGATGGTTAAAATATAAAGCCGTAAATTTTTAATATTTTTATTTATACAAATATGTCAGAAAAATTAATATAGTGCAGTAATAATAATAAATCAAAATTCGATTTTTTTTTTCTTGTAAAACCCTATACCCTCTCTCTGATTCAATTCATCAGGCTACGGTTTCAACTCTCAGTGAATTATCTGTCAGAAAAATTAAGCCTTTCCCAGAGACTCACCTTTGTCGTTGATGTGGCATGTGCAGTGGATTATCTGCATAATGATTGTGAAGTCCAATCATTCATTGTGATTTGAAACCAAGCAACATTCTCTTAGATGCTGATATCGTTGCTCATGTTGGTGACTTCAGGTTAGCAAGGTTCGATTCACATTTCCGTACAAATAACAACAATACAATTACAATTAAAGAACCGGTGGATATGCTGCCCCAGGAAAGCCCATAATACTTTTACTAGAAAAAAAATTAGAGAACTTAAACATAATTTATTTTATTTTACTGTCTTTATATTTTGGTTTTTTAAAGTTCACCATGTTCGTGTACAACAAAGTATGGTCTTGGAATGGCGGCATCTAAGGAGGGCGATATATACAGTTTTGGGATCGTGTTGATAGAGTTGAACACTGCTAAAAGTCTGATTGATACAATGTTTGAAGGGGATTTAAACCTCCATAAGTATGCACAATCGGGAATGTTGTCAGATGAACTAATGAATATCATTGATCCAAGGCTACTAAACAATTGTGGTAGTCCAAGAAATGACAATATGAACATTGAGTGCATTGGTTCTGTGATTGAAAATGGGAGTGAAATGTTCAATAGAATCTCAGAATTAAAAAAACAAGAGATATTTGGATTAAAGAACAAAGAATCATGGATCGATATGTATAATTACTCTTGGTATAATCTATTTTATCCTTTAGATTATTGCATACTTTATGTTTTCTTTCTTTTTCTAATTTTCTAATGATTTTGCTGGAAATTTGGTGCATAAATACAAGATATTAGGAGATGTTGGCAAGATAAAAAATAAAGAAGAATATTTATTAGACTTTAAGAATATTAGCTAATAAGTTTAAATTTCATTTTTGTAGGAATTCCGATACAATTTGTAAGTGGTCATTATTTCTTAAGAATGTACTCTTATTGTTGTAATATTTAACATAGTTGATTTTATCACTAAATGCTAAACAAATTGGTGATAATATACTACTCCCTCCAATTTTTAATGTTCTTTTTACTTAGAATATTTCTGTTTAAGAAGAGAGACGTTTAACTACAGTTTTCGAGAGATATATATGGAATGTACTGCAACATAATTTGATTTTAGTGGGATATATTTGGCGATATTTGATTTAATTGTCGCTATTTTAAATTTCTTATAACTGATCATATAGAGGATTTAGTGACATTTATTAGCTCCTTTGGCAGTATAATAAAAAATTACACTAAAGCTTTTTACGACATAGGATAATGTGAAATTTCTCACAAATGTCACTATAGACTATAGTGACAATTACATATCCCATTACAAACCAAATAAAGTGTCGCTATCACTTTATAGTGGAACTTACACTAAAAATATAAATTAGTGACATTTTTTCATTGTCAATAAATCCAACGTCGCAAAAAGTTAAATTTGTTGTAGTGATGGAATGCCAAAGTTTTAATTTCATAATACTTGGATCGGCTACATGAACTAATTTGTCAACAACAATATCT
This sequence comes from Amaranthus palmeri, assembly GCA_019776075.1. Lineage (NCBI taxonomy): Eukaryota > Viridiplantae > Streptophyta > Magnoliopsida > Caryophyllales > Amaranthaceae > Amaranthus > Amaranthus palmeri. The sequence continues at coordinate 1,385,793 of JAAKBH010000280.1, forward strand.
ATATTAAATATAACTATTTAAGTAAAAATGACCTAAAATAAAGAAAATCAAATTTTGTTTCACTTCGAAAATAAATACTTCACCACCTTTCGGAAAAGATCATTCGTTTGATACAACTCATATTTAGCCTTGCATGGAAGACTCATTTTGGCGTCAACGGTCATGTCTTGTTTAAGTAATTGTTCTGGTGAGATCATCTTTGTTGCGTTAACCCATGTACATTTAATATGTTAAAATAATTAATAATAATTTTAAAGTGATTAATTAGAAAAATAGACTAATTATATGAGTACGTCTCATGATAAAATGGTCTCATATAAGACGAATTATAGTTTTATTATCGACTAACTTTTTCACTAATAAATACTCAGTTTGTTTTTTAGATTTTCTCATCTATTATTATATTCCATTCCACTAAAATTGCCTCATTAATACCACTTAAAACATCTTTACTCTTTATTTTTCTTTCTCTTAGTTAGGTCTTTTAAGGCCCACGTGTAAATTAAAACTAACGGGAGTGATAAACGTTACAATTAGTGTTTTGAGAGACCGTCTCTTAAGCCCATTAAAAATTAATAATTACTTACATATTTAATGCTTATTTACATTATTCTTAATATTTACTTACCGTATTATTAATGTCTATTTTAAATATATTAAATGTCTATTCACATAATTTTTAATGCCTACTTACAAAATTTTAAAAAACATATAATAGACCGACTCAATTAGAGACGGTCTCTCACAAAAAATTGTGTTATGACATAATATGAATTCAGTGGAATACCTTCGAATAAATAAACCTTTAAAAAATTAAGAGTAATTTAAAAATACGAAAATAACCTTAAAGTTCAATTGTTTGCTATTCCCTTATCAATATTCAATATACAACTATAAGGAAATTAGAGCATGATCAAAGTTTAGTTTTTTTTTTTTTTCTTTCATAACATATAAATAATCTTAAAAATAATAAATCAACAATTAAGTATTTTGTTCACACAACAAGTATTATATGAGATTGTATCCATGAGATGATGCTATATAATTAGTTTTTTTTAATTGATCATTTTAAGACAATAAATATACATTGGGTCAGTTCAATAGAGATAATTTCACCATGATGTCGTCTCATTTGAGAATTTGTAGGAAGTTTTCTATCATGACTGTTTCACCGGGCATTAGACGAGCCCATATATTCAACAAATTTATTTAATTATTTACTTTAAGATTATAAGTAATCACTATAAAATAATAAGTGTAATCATTATTTGAATAAGAAAATTCAACAAAGCAATTTCATAGAAATAATATTACTAAAGAATATAATGGGACTTCTATCTAAAACCCAAACACGACGTCGTTGACGACAAACTCAAAGTTTTTCCAACACATCACATAGAAAACTACAAAGCAATTTCATAGAAATAATATTTATAAAATTCTACAAAACAATTTCATAGATATAGTATGTTTATCTTAGACAACAACATTTCATTTCTATAAGTTAAAATATAGTCATGTGGGATCTTGTTTGATTCGTTTCAATACAAGGATTATTATATCAATTTTTATAATTTTTGATTAAGAATAATTAGAAATATAATTAAGAGTTAAAATGTTGCCTCGGCAATGTGAAAAAGTAAATGGGACAACTGAATTGAATTGGAGGAGTATAAATTTTTGGTCCCAACGAAATAAGTGAAATAACAAATAAGGGTAATAAGGTTTTTAAATAAAGATAATATATATAACCATTAACACCATAATAATGTACTCCTATTGTTGTAATATTAGATGTAGATAAAAAATTGCTACTTCTATATACTTGCCTTTTAATTAAATTTGAGCAACGTAAAGAAATTTTTGAAGAAAATTTCCAGTTTAAATGTCTTATTTGCTTTTAGCATGTTTATCAATGCATTAACTTACTTTTAAATATATCTAATTGTGTATAGTTAAAATTTATAAAAACTGGACATTAATACACCTTATGTTGAGATGAATCAAATAAAATTTCATTTGACTATCTTTTAATTTATAGATTAAAAATAAATTACAAATTAAAAGTAGTTGACGAATAATATTTAAAAAGTAAATGGGACATTTGAAAGCTAATAATTCAACAATAAATAATATTTCTAGCGCATATAATGTAAAATATACTCAAGTGAGATCTTGTTTAAATTATCTAATCGCATATTTTCAAATAATATTAAGTTTTTAAAATATTTAAATGTGTATAGTTCAATATATAAATGATCAAAATAACACATTGAATTTGCAAAACAAAAAAAATAAAACAAGGATAATGGAACGAGAAAGAAACAAATAAGAATATTTCATTACATTAATATCATTACGTAAAAAGTTAAATATAGCAAGTATAATCGTACCCTTGAATTTTGGCCTTTTTTTAGTGGTATTCCTATCTTTTTTTTTTAAGATAGTACTCCTAACTTTTTATTATCAATAGTACCCTCGTATTATTGAGTATTTTACGAACAATCGTAACCAATATTAACTTTTTCTGTCTAAAATCGTTCAAAACCATTAACTATTTTATATTTTAAAGAAAATTATACTCCCTCCGGTCCAGTTTACTAGTCCCATTTTAGCTTTTCACACATGTCGAGACAACATTTTAACCCTTAATATCTCTAATTATTCTTAATCAAAAATTATAAAAAAATTGATATTAATAATCCTTGTATTGAAACGAATCAAACAAAATCCCACATGACTATGTTTTAACTTATAGATTAAGAGTAAAATACAAATTAAAAATAATGAATGAATAGTGCTAAAAGTCAAATGAGACTAGTAAACTGGACCGGAGAGAGTATAATGCAAAATTAAAGTGACGATAAAAAATAATAAAATGATAGAAACGAATATCTTACATTAGGACGAGTGCGACTGTGCGAGGGCTAGAAGGTTGACCCGTGATCTACATTCTATGTAGACTTTTGTACTATATGAACGCTCTTGGTTGTTTGGTCCCACATGTTCCTTTGCATATATTAAAATATAAATTAATTTGTATGGATGAAATTAAAATATAGTTATATAATTATTTATTATTTTTTTTGAAAATTATAATTATTTAGTATTTAGTCTATTTTTGAAAATCTGGAATAATACTAAGTCGACCTCCTCTCTCTCTCCTCCCTCTGTCTCCTACCATTTTCCTTTTCTTCTTCATCTTTACTCATAAATACCTTAAGTTGGGGCTATCATCAACCTTTTGGTTGATGGTAAGCCCCTAATTTCTCCGTCTTAAGCTTTTTAACTATGATTAGAATAATTTTGTGTCCTCTCCCTATAGGAGGGTTGTTCTACCCATTTATTGGGTTTGTTCTACCCATATATTGGGTTTTAGTCTCTCTCCTCGTGAGAGTTTGGAGTTATGTATTTTGGTCTCTTGTTGATTTATTGGTAGAGCTTAATGCGATAGTACAACAGACGCAAAAATTGCAATTACTATCAACTACATCAATTTCAATTCTATCTCAAGACTACAACAGATCGAAAGACCCCCTCGTAAAAGGCTGTATCAAACAGCGATGTGGAAGAGGATGTTCAGAATTGTCAGATCTGATACACAACGATCGTGGTTTTGTTAATTTAGAATTAATTTTGGTTAAAGTTGTTATGTATTTGCTAATTTTTAACTTTGATGTAGATGTCGTATGACTCTTTATTAATGAATCAGGTATTATTCAAAAAAAAAAAAGAGAAAGGCGAGTGATAACAATGAAAATATGAATATTTGATAATAAATAAAAAAACATTAAATTGTGTCGATGAACTTAAACTAATAATTATTAGTATAATGTATAATTGAGATTAAAAGAAAGTGATTAGCTATTGTTTAAAAATAGAATTGACGCAAACTAATTAAAAGTGTGAAAATATTAAATGAAAGGAACCACAAAATATTACCGGTGATTAGACCTCTTAGTACTTCATTGAATTTTTAATTTTTTAGACTACAAAAATTCTCTATATATATATTCTTCCTAATTGCAGTATTCAATCATAATCTTGTTAACAAGTATCAACCACTAAAAAGAAAATTGAATACATTTTCAATACATTCATTCATATAAGAAGCATGAAAATCAAACTCACCATTTTATTCAACCTTCTTTTACATTTCATAGGCTTGGTGTATTTAGTTTTGCCTACTAGTGTGGAACACGAGGCGTTGTTAGCTATTAAATCTGAGATAAATTATGATCCTAATCACGTTTTGAGTTCTTGGAATGACTCCCTTCATTATTGTGACTGGGAAGGTGTCATTTGTGGAACGAGACATCCACAAAGAGTTGTGGGAATAGTCCTAGAATCCAAAGGTTTAGGGGGGACTTTATTAAATTATGTGGGAAACTTAAGTTTCCTGCACTACATGTCTCTATACAATAATTCTTTTCGAGGCAACATACCTCCTACACTCGGTCGTTTATCAAAGCTACAACATCTAATTTTAGAATATAACAGCTTTACTGGTCCGGTCTCAGCCAATATATCTCATTGCTTGAACCTCAAGGTACTTACTCTAGCACATAACCATTTTAGTGGAACCATTCCTTCTCAACTTTCCCTCTTAGTTAACTTAGAATTTCTATCATTTTTTGGAAACCAACTTACAGGCAACCTTCTTAACGTAATTGTCAAGAATATGTCTTCCCTGCAAACTTTAGAGGTTGGTAACAATTTATTTCAAGAAAGAATTCCGCAAAACATTGGAGAAATACTACCAAGGTTAACTTTAATTGATTTTTCGAGAAATAAGCTTTCAGGTAATATTCCTAATTCATTTTACAATCTTTCTCATCTTCAAAGAATTGGATTGAGCGAAAATCAACTCCAAGGAACTCTTCCTTTAGACATAGGCATTCGTCTTCCTCAACTCATTGATTTTTTTGTTGACGGTAATTTTTTACAAGGAAATATCCCTGCTTCTCTCTCAAATCTTACTCTCCTTCAGAATGTTGAACATTTAGTGTATAATAATAATAATCCTGAGTATTTAATCACCAAAGAACTACTAAGGTAGTGGGACAGTTTAAGTCCGTAATATATCGATTAAAGCTATAATAATAGTGGGACAATATACGTATTAATTTACGGGGTCCAAATAGGTGTTTTGAGATAACACAAGAAAAAGAGGGAAAAAGAGACAGAAGGTATGCGCCGAGTCGGCGCTACCTAGGGTAGCCTCGTCGCCGACTCGGCGCCAGGCTACTGGAAAATCACTATTTTGGCAGAACCTTAGCGCCGAGTCGGCGCCCACTTTTGTGGGCTCGTCGCCGACTCGGCGATAGCCTTCTGGAGGTGACCGTTGCCTTTTTCTTCCCGTTTTCTTGTGTTTAATGCCTAGGATCCTCTCTTAATTCTCTTAATTCTCATAATTTCTGAGATAATGAGGGAGTATAATGCTAATTCATTAGCAATATTGATTATGATTGCATTGAATCATAATCAATAGGGTGATTAAGGCTAAGGCACCTCTATTAGTATAAATAGAGGTCCTTGGGTGTTGGTGTTCTTGTACCTTTCACTTAAATATTCTGAATTCCTTTCTTAAGCTCTCTCATTTGTTCTTTGCATACAAAAGAGTAATTAACTTTTGTTAGTGCAATTCCACAACTCTTTGTTTTCTTAAACACATTGTTATTTCATAATACAACCTAAGTACTAAGGTTGTGTTGTAATCGATTGTATCTCGTTGTGAATTTCCAAACAACAACCCAAGTACCTTTGTGGGGGAAATATCACAAAAGGATAGTGAGCACACGCCTTCGGTTTGTATCAAGTTTCCGGGTAACGTTCATCGTTACACAATAATCTTCATTTACTTGTTACATTGTAATCATCTTGTAAGTTTAATTTTTGTCATCAAACAAAGGGGTTTATACAAATTCCCGAGTTGTAATTTGTATTGCATTATATACATTTCGTAATACAGAATCTATTTCTCGATAATAATAACTTCACTGGAAAGTTAAAGTTCAGCGCCATAAATATGCCAAACTTACTTAATTTTTTTGTCTCAAATAACTATCTTGGGACGACAGAAGATGGTGATCTAAACTTTATACAAACTTTTCTTAACTGTACTAATTTACATCGTGTTGGAATTGCTTCTAATAACTTTGGTGGCTCCCTTCCCGATTTTTTGGGAAACTTTTCCACTAAAATGTATGTATTAGATCTTCAATATAATAAAATTGTTGGAACCATTCCAATAGGGCTATTCAACCTATTTAACTTACAAGCATTAATTCTGAGCAGAAATCAGTTAATAGGACAACTTTCACCTCAAATTGGAAAGCTAGCAAAATTAGAAATGTTAGAATTAAGCTTCAATAATCTGACTGGAAGGATTCCCGACTCCATTGGAAATCTATCGTATTTAAGCATTCTAGGTTTTTATAATAATAGATTTCAAGGAGCAATACCCTCGAGTCTAGGACAATGTAAAAATTTGCTTCGTTTGTACCTTGACCATAACAACCTCTCTGGACCTATATCACCTCTTTTATTCGCCCCTTCTTCTATGATTGTTGATTTACAATTGGAAAACAATTATCTTGGTGGAATCATCCCCACAGAAATTGGGCAATTGCAAAATTTGAATGTTTTGGGTTTATCATCGAATACCTTCATCGGAGAGCTACCAGTTAGCCTTAGTAAATGCACTGCCCTTGATGTACTTGATTTGAGAGGAAACTTTTTCACCGGATCTATATCTCAATCTTTTAAATCGTTAACTAGTTTGAGCTATATAGATTTGTCATATAACAATTTTTCTGGTTCGATTCCCGATTACTTAATCAAATTTCCACTAATCGCATTGAATTTGTCTTACAATAACTTTGTCGGCGAGGTCCCAACAAGAGGTGTTTTTGCAAACCAAAGTGCTTTTAACATTGTTGGGAACAAGAAACTTTGCGGAGGGATTCCTCAACTGCATTTGCCCAGATGTCCCCCAAAGTTTTCTAATGATGGAAAGAAGCATAGATTCTCTATAGCTGTGATTCTCATAATTGCAGTTGCTTCGTTGGTTGTTACCGTGTCGATACTTACAGTATCCTACCTAATTTTCGTCTCTGGAAGACAAAGGAGAAAATCATCTGAAGGCTCGGCATTGAGCGTGGGAGAACCCTTCTCAAAACTATCCTATGAAATGCTTTCGAAAGCAACCAATGGATTTTCAGAGGAGAACTTATTGGGCATTGGTCATTTTGGATCTGTTTATAAAGGTATCCTTGACGCAGAGAGCAACATAGTTGTGGCAGTTAAAGTATTCCAATTTCAACAGAAGGGAGCTGCCAAGAGTTTTATGGTTGAGTGTGAAGCATTGAGAAATACCCGCCATAGAAACCTGCTGAAAATTCGTACTGTTTGTTCTAGTATTGATTTTAAAGGGAATGATTTTAAGGCATTGGTTTATGAGTTCATGCCAAATGGAAATCTCCATCAATGGATTCATTCTAATCAACAACAAAGTGGCTTAAGCCTTTTCCAGAGACTCACCATTGTCCTTGATGTTGCATGTGCAGTGGATTATCTACACAATGATTGTGAAGTTCCAATAATTCATTGTGATTTGAAACCAAGCAACATTCTCTTAGATGCCGATATGGTTGCTCATGTTGGTGACTTCGGGTTAGCAAGGTTTGATTCACATCCCCGTAAAAATAACAGCAGTACAATTACAGTTAAAGGAACCATTGGATATGCTGCCCCAGGTAAGTCAATAATAATTTTACAAGAAAAAATTAGAGAATTTAAACTTAATTTGTTTTTTTACTGTCTTTATATTTGGGCTCTTTTATAAGATCACTAATGTTCAATTACAACAGAGTATGGTCTTGGAATGTCGGCATCTAAGGAGGGCGATATATACAGTTTTGGGATCATATTGATAGAGTTGATGACTGCTAAAAGTCCAATTGATGCAATGTTTGAAGGGGATTTAGACCTCCATAAGTATGCACAATCAGGATTGTTGTCAGATGAAGCGATGAATATCATTGATCCAAGGCTACTAAATAATTGTGGTAGTCCAAGAAATGACAATATAATCATTCAGTGCATTGGGTCTGTGATGGAAATGGGAGTGAAATGTTCAGCAAAATCTCCACAAAATCGAATGAAAATCGAGGCTGCAATCTCAGAATTGAAGAAAATACGAGATATTTGGATGAAAGAACAAAGAGTCATGGATCGATATGCTTAATTCTTGGTACAATCTATTTATCATTTAGTTTATTGCATACTTTATGTTTTCTTTCTTTTTCTAATTTTCCAATGATTTTGCAGGAAATTTGGTGCATAACAAGATATTAAGAGATGTTGGCAAGATAAAAATAAAGAAGAATATTTATTAGAGCTTAAGAATATTTGCTAATATCATAAGTTTAAATTTTAGTGTTGTAGAAATTCCGATACAATTTGTCAACTTATTAAGTGGTTATTATTTCTTTTTTTTTTTTTTTTGAATAATACCTGATTCATTAAGAATGTACTTACTTTTTTGAATAATACAATTTGTCAACTTATTAACTGGTTATTATTATTTCTTAAGAATGTACTCTTATTGTTGTAATAATAAACATAGTTGATTTTATCACTAAATGCTAAACAAATTGTGGTACTTACTTTTTGCCCGTCAAATTGGAGAAATGCCAACAATTTGTTAGAAAAAAACACACATAATATACTCTCTCTGATTTTTTAATGTTCTATTTATTTAAAATAATTCAGTTTAAGAAGAGAGACGTTTAACTATAGTTTTTGAGAGATATATATAGAATGGAACGTCAAAGTGTTTATTTTATAATACTTTCATCGGCTACATGAACCAATTTATCATCAAAAATATCTATATTAAATTGTGCAAAAGATTAAAATATAACTGTTTAATTTATAAAATTTACTAGTTGGTTTGACCATGTAGAAATATTTGCTTAAAAAAGAGAATTATTTTAGTCGAAAAATTATTTACAGAAAATTTAACTAGTTGTGTAACTAAAAGTGTATTTTTAAGTAAAGAAAATCGAATTTTATTTCAATTCGAAAATAAATACTTCACCAATTTTCGGAAAAGATCATTAGTTTGATACAACTCATATTTAGACTTGCATGGACGACTCACTTTGGCGTCAACGGTCATGTCTTGTTCATGTAATTGTTGTTTGATGTATAATTCAAAATTTAAATAATAAAAAAAAAACAAATACAGCTATCCTCCAAAAAAAAAAAAAATACAGCTATGTAAAAACTCTATCCAACGACTTTAATGTATTATTGGGAATAATTTTAATGTTCAAATAGGAGTACATAAATAAACAAAATAGTCCATTCATTTACATTTAATGTTGTCATTTGTTTAATTTTTATTAGTACGTATCCTTTTGTTGTGTATCTTTATTTAGTTCATTACTATACACTGGGACTCTTTGACCCTACTCTCGTGTATGGATATGAGCTGTCGTCTATCCTCCCTCTCCAGACCCTGACCATAGTTTGTCTATGAGCGGCATACACTGGGTAGGATGATGATGATTAATCCATTCATTTTCATTAAATGTTATCATTTTTAACTGTTTTAATTAAGGTTATTGTTATATACTCTAACAATAACCTTAAAGTTCAATTGTTTTCTATTCCCTTATGAATATACAACGAACTATAAGGAAATTAGAGCATCAAGAAGTTGAAGTTTTTTTTTTTTCTGCATAACATATGAATAATCTAAATAATAATAAATCAACAATTAAGTGTTTTGTTCATACAAGTCTTGTATGAGATTGTATTCGTGAAATGATGCTATATAATTAGTTTTATTTTAATTGATTATTTTAAGACAATAAATATACATTGATCAGTGAGCCTAATAGACATAGTTTTACCGTGAGATCGTCTCATTTGAGAATTTGCTGGAAGTTTTCTATAACACCGATTCACCATGAGACAAGCCCATATAATCAACAAATTTATTTAATTATTTACTTTAAGATTATTTGTTATAAAATAATAAAGTGTAATCATTATTTGAATATAAGAAAATTCAACAAAGCAATTTCATAGAAATAATATTACAAAAGAATATAATGGGACTTCTATCTAAAACCCGAACACGACGTCGTTGACGACAAACTCAAAGTTTTTCCAACACATCACATAGAAAACTACAAAGCAATTTCATAAAAGTAATATTTATAAAATTCTACAAATCAATTTCGTAGAAATAGTATGTTTATCTTAGACAACAACATTTCATTTCAATAAATTAAGTGGCCCATATTTAATGTGGGATTTTAAGATGTGAGTTGTACGTAATATTATCCTTGTTTGTAATAAATAATAACTAGTAAAGAATTGTTTTCGATTGACATAAACAATATTTACAGCTTCACATAAATAAGAAGTGCACTTAATATTAAAAATCAATCCATTATAGTCCGATATAATCAAAAACTAAAAAAAATACTACTCCCTCTAATTCAGCAGCAATGATCTGACTGGAAGGATTCCCGACTCCATTGGAAATTTATCGTATTTAAGCACTCTAGATTTTTCTAATAATAGATTTCAAGGAGCAATACCCTCGAGTCTAGGACAATGTAAAAATTTGCTTTATATGTACCTTGACCATAACAACCTCTCTGGACCTCTATCACCTCTTTTATTTGCACCCTCTTCTATGATTGTTGAGTTAGATCTAGCCAATAATCATTTTAGAGGTATCATCCCCACAGAAATTGGGCGATTGCAAAATTTGAATAAGTTGGGCTTAGTATCAAATAACTTCATCGGAGAGCTACCAACTAGCCTGAGTAAATGCACTTCCCTTAATCTACTTTATTTGGTAGGAAACTTTTTCACTGGATCTATTCCTCAATCTTTTGAATCTTTAACTAGTTTGAGCTATATGAAATTGTCATTTAACAATTTTTCTGGCCCCATTCCGGATTACTTAATCAAATTTCCTCTGATGGCACTGGATTTGTCTTACAATAACTTTGTCGGCGAGGTCCCAACAAAAGGTATTTTTGCAAATCAAAGTGCTTTTAACATTGTTGGGAACAAGAAACTTTGCGGAGGGATTCCTCAACTGCATTTGCCAAGATGTCCACAAAAGTTTTCTAAAAATGGAACGAAGCATAGATTGACTATAGCTGTGATTCTCATAATTGCAGTTGCTTCGTTGGTTGTTACTGTGTCGATACTTACAGTAGCGTACCTAATTTTTGTCTCTAAAAGAAAAAGGATCAAATCATCTCAAGGCTCGGCATTCAGCCTAGGAGAGCCCTTCTCCAAATTATCCTATGAAATGCTTTCGAAAGCAACCAATGGATTTTCAGAGGAGAACTTATTGGGCATTGGTCATTTTGGGTCTGTTTATAAAGGTGTCCTTGACGCAGAGAGCAACATAGTTGTGGCTGTTAAAGTATTCCAATTTCAACAGAGGGGAGCTGCCAAGAGTTTCATGGTTGAGTGCGAAGCATTGAGAAATACCCGCCATAGAAACCTGCTGAAAATTCGTACTGTTTGTTCTAGTACTGATTTTCAAGGGAATGATTTCAAGGCTTTGGTTTATGAATTCATGCCAAATGGAAATCTCCATCAATGGATTCATTCGAAGCAACAACAAAGTGGCTTAAGCCTTTCCCAGAGACTCACCATTGCCCTAGATGTGGCATGTGCAGTGGATTATCTACACAATGATTGTGAAGTTCCAATAATTCATTGTGATTTGAAACCAAGCAACATTCTCTTAGATGCTGATATGGTTGCTCATGTTGGTGACTTCGGGTTAGCAAGGTTCGATTCACACTCCCGTACAAATAACAGCAGTACAATTACAATCAAAGGAACTGTTGGATATGCAGCCCCAGGTAATTCCATAATACTTTTACTTAAAAAAATTTGTCTTTATATTTGGTTTTTTAATAAGTTCAACGATGTTCATGTACAACAGAGTATGGTTTAGGAATGGCGGCATCTAAGGAGGGCGATATATACAGTTTTGGGATCGTATTGATAGAATTGATGACTGCTAAATGTCCGATTGATGCAATGTTTGAAGGAGATTTAGACCTCCATAAGTATGCACAATCGGGATTGTTGTCAGATGAATTGATGAATATCATTGATCCAAGGCTACTAAATAATTGTGGTAGTCCAAGAAATGACAATATGATCATTGAGTGCATTGGGTGTGTGATGGAAACGGGAGTGAAATGTTCAGCAGAATCTCCACAAAATCGAATGAGAATCGAGGATGCAATCTCAGAGTTGAAGAAAACGAGGGATATTTGGATGAATGAACAAAGAATCATGGATCGATATGCATAATTATTCTTGGTATAATCTATTTATCATTTAGATTATTACATACTTTAAGTTATAATTCTTTCTTTATCTTACTTTACAATGATTTTACAGGAATTTGGATGCATAGAAAGATGTTTATGAGATGTGGGTAGATGAAAAACAAAGAAGAATATTTATTAGACCCTAAGAATAAGTTTAAATTTTAGTGTTATAGAGAATTTCAATACAATATTTGTCTAGATTTTAAGTGATTATTGTTTCTTAAGAATTTACTCTTATTGTTGTAATATTAAGCATTATTGATTTTATGAGTAAGTACTAAACAAATTGGTATGTACTTTTGTTTGTTAAGTTTGAGTAAAGTTAAGAAATCGTTAGTGAATATACACATGAAATATGACGAACTACTTAATTAACTTATTCAAAAACAATAATATCAAAGTTTTAATTTTATAATATTTTAATCGGCTACATGAATCAATCTATCAACAACAATGACTATATTAAATTGTGCAATAAAATCAATTTAAAGTTGTAACGTTTCAATGACTTTGGGTATTAATTATTATTGTTCTTGAGTAAGTGACCCTCAAATTGAAATTATTCATGATTAATCAAAAGTTAGAATTATTGTAGAAAAATCAATAAAAAGTTATAATGTTTCAATGACTTTGTCCCACTATTTTTATTTTTAATCATTTAGGTATTTTATTTTTATTTTATAAAATAAAACATATTTAATTGAGATCTTATTTAATTTGTATAACGCAAGAAATATTAATATCAACTTTATATAATTTTTGGTTATGATTAAGATATTAAGCATTCAATATAATATGTGTTCTTTCAAAAAAAAAAAAAACTTTCAAAAAAAAATATAATATGTGTTGGCTAATGTAATTAAATGGAATGGAACAAAACCCTAAAAATCCCAATCTAAAATTCAATTTTCTTTCGTCTAAAACCCTAAACCACTGTCTGATTCAATTCATCAGTTTGTTCTACAATTTCAACTCTACTGGAAGCTTCAAAGTAAAAGGTAAATTTCATCCCAATTTCGTTTCTTCTCTTGAGTTTTCATGGGTGTTTTTTATTTGAGTAATCAAAATTAGTTTAAGAAGACGATCGATTGTTTGGCGGCGCCGCCGCCGTAATGAGAGACGGAACAATTATTGGAATGTCAGTTGTATTTTGAATTTGATTGAGCAGGAAGCACATATCGAAGGCTTGCAGGTGTAGTATAGAACCCTGTTGAGCTCAAATCATGTGCGATATCATAGTCTCATCTCTAGTCTTATGATTATCCTCTATATTTGCATTATATATCAGGATTTTGCTGCGTGATGAACATTAATTTGTCAATTTTAGGAAATGTGTATTGCTTGTTTTTATTGGGATGAAATTGATGTTTCTTACCTTAGAACATTATATACTTATATAATTTGTTTGAGCGATATAACAATTGATTGTCAATGGGTTTATAGTTTTTTGGTTTTGAATTACTGTGCATGTATTATTTGTTATTAAAGGTCACTTGGAAACAATTATTTTGTTTTTACAAGGGTAAGATAAGAATTAGATAGGTGTACATTAAACTCCAAACTTGTGAGATTGTAGATTAGAGCCAATTAATGACATTGGGATACTGAGTAGGTATTTATAGTAATGATTTAAACCCTATAGCGGCTTTAATCGGAAGTGAGGTTTTTTCATCCCTAGCACTTAGTTTGGATTGAGGGAAATTGATGAAAAGAAAGGAGAGGGTTTCAAGATATATTTTGTTTGGATGCCAATTTTAGGGATAATAATTTGGAAGAAAAGGATATGAAGGGATTAAGTATTTAAGTCCCTTACGTTTGTTAATAAATTTATCCGAATACGGAAAAATTTGGAAGTAAACTGATATCAACTAGTCCTGTGACAAAACGTCTCATTTAAATGGCCTCAAACCATGGAATCCATATTCTCTTAGTTTGTATTAATTGGGTTATTTTAACCATGTATGGGGTATGTATCAAATGAGGCCGCCGTATACAATAATTTGTGAAATGTTATTTCTCTTCATCTTCTCATAGTTTGTTACTACAGCTTTATTATTCTCTTCGACTTCAATTGGTACATATCAGAACATATTCTTCGGTTAATATTCATAATGTAAATGTGTCCTTTTGATTCTACTTGAGTTTGATTATCTCATGAAATCCTTGTTTGGATTTAGCTTAAACAGATTCAAGATTGCAATGGCAAAGCCAAACCCCAAGGTTTTCTTTGACATTCTGGTTGGGAAGTCTAAGGCTGGTCGAGTTGTTATGGAGCTTTTTGCTGATGTTACTCCCAAAACTGCCGACAACTTCCGTGCCCTGTGCACCGGAGAGAAAGGAATCGGAAAATGTGGGAAGCCCCTCCATTACAAGGGCTCGGCTTTCCACCGAATCATTCCAAACTTTATGTGCCAAGGTGGAGATTTTACCAAGGGAAACGGGACAGGAGGAGAATCTATATATGGAACCAAGTTTGCTGATGAAAACTTCAAATTGAAACATACAGGCCCTGGTATTCTTTCGATGGCTAATGCAGGACCAAATACTAACGGTTCTCAGTTCTTCATTTGCACCGCAAAGACATCATGGCTCGATGGAAAGCACGTGGTTTTCGGTAAAGTAGTTGATGGTTATGACGTGGTGAAACAGATGGAGGCAGTAGGCACCGAAGGTGGTAGAACTACTGCCCCAGTGATCATTGAAGACTGTGGCGAGCTACCCGAGAACTGATCGAGCTTATAGTGCGAAATGTACGTTGCACTACCCTTTCATATTTTTCGATGGGTGCACGTAAGGAGCTTTAGAGAGAAATAACACCAGACTTTTGGTAGTTGCCCTGTTCTGTATGGTTATGCTTTAGGATCTAGATTTTTGTTTGCTAAATGCTACCTTATAAGGCTTTGTGGTTCATCATTGATTGTCAAGAACTTAGTTTTATTTTTGTATCAATTTCAACATATCTTTAGGTGGCATAATTTGCACAATGACCATCCCTAAACTTACTTACCCACTCCACCTTCACTCCTACATCCAATAGGCACATTCCCAATTTCTTTATCCACTAGCTTCCACCTCCTCCCCCGTTTGCAACCTCTCCGATCACTACCGACACCTTCATGGATTCGCCTTCGATCGCCATAGGTGAGGAGAAGTGCATAGTAAGCTCTAAAAGATGTACACCACGATACTGACATTGCTGAGCAATTAGCAAAGAGTTACTCTTGTGAGATATTGTCTCTCGATGAGATGACCTCAACAAAAGATTCCATATTCTCATAACATGTATTAGATGGGCTATTTAACCTGTTTATAAGACGAGTCTCTCGTTGACCTCGTTGAGATTGCATACAATAATTTATAATTGGCAAATACTTGTAGTGAAAAAATTTTGGGGTTCAATAAGTTGGTGGGGCTCACTAATGACTAAGTGGTGCTTACAATTTGTAATTGTTAATGATCATTTGGAGACATTAAAGACTTATGGATGAATATTAAGCCTAAGGCCCTAAAACTAAAATACAAAGAACAACAAATTTTTTTTTAATTATTTAACTTTAATATAAGATAAAAGTTAAAAACATTAGGTTGTGCAAATGGATTAGAATCGAGTTTGATGGGCTTAGGAAACTTAATAATATATTGCTAATTTCGACTCAACACAACCAAATTGCTTTTACAAATCAATTTTGAATGACCTATTTACTTACTTAAATGTGTCAAACATCTCAACCCGAATCAATTTCGAATTCGGTTAGCATATTCAGCCACTTTGTGCTAACTCTACTCTTAGAGTCGTCAACAATCCCTCCTCGACTTCTTAACTATCATCAAATCAGCTAAACTTCTACTCAGTCCGACAAAACCCTAAAATAACGGCTTGAGCTCCCAACAATAAAATGGTTCAGGGCTTGCATTAACCACAATTTTTCGATGAAGCGCTAATAATGACTCCGAAAAATAAGGCTAAAATCAGAAATGTAATACAACTAGAATTACAGTATATACAGTTGAAGAGAACAGTCTATCCTCTCATTGAGCAGGGCTACATTTCAAATAGCGAAAACCGATTTAGTGTAAAAGATACAGGCTACTAGAAGTTTAAATCAGATCAACCGAGCCATTGTTGACAACGGCGTTCACCATTACCCCCAACAGCACGTCGAATGCTAATCTTCTCATTCGAGTACTTCTCCTGAAGAGATTCAAAGGCAGTCACATCAAGCTTACCAGAAACAGACTTCCCTTGTTTCCTACGAGTATGTTGATCCCGTATTGAAGTCCACAGTTTCCCGATGGCATCCCTTTGTTGACGAGTAAACCTCAATACATTATCATAGGCATGTTTCACGAGTATGTCGATGACAGTTTGACACCTGCAAATACAATGTTCATTGTTGTTAGCACCAATGCCGATTGCGGTAATGAATGGTGATGTGGTAATAGGAGTGATACGTTTATCATAACGCCTAAATATCGGGCAAAACCAAAAGATATCTCTTGATACAGCCCAAAACGAGGATTTTTACACCTATATAACGCGGGAAATATCGGTTTGTTGTTTTTAAAAACCTTTACTATACGGCCGACGTAATGCGATACGGCCTTATTTTTACACTAAGCCAACATCATCAAATGAAGTACATATTGCTTTATAGCAAATGAGGGGCAAAAACAAACCATGGGATTTTATATCGCTTAGCGGCAATCTCCAAACAGTTTATTAAGGCTTCTCTTTGAAGCTTCAGGAATATCATCTCCTCTTCTTCCTCTTGTTTCTCTTTAGCTTTGTCAATTTTTTTGGGTTTACTCGAGATAAGAGCATCAAGCCCAAAGGGATCAGATTCTTCTTCCAAGGTACTCTTGTTAGAAATTGTCTCTTGGTCTGACCCAACGTCTTTACTTGCCCGTTCTTTCTCATCTAGCAGTGCTGCAGCTTCCTTGGCATCTTCTTCCTTCGTTGCAACCGGAAGATTGGATATCAAATCTTTAATACGCCCAGCTGCTTTTGAAAACTGCACGAAGCCAGAAAAAAAAAGAATTTGTTAACCAGAAAATGGCACACAGCATAACAATCACAAGCTCAAGAAAGTAGATAAATCCCCTGAAGCTTCATATTGTCAGAAAAGCGAAAACAAAGTGAGAAATTCCAACCAAAAACTGCAATCTTAAGGACACTACTGAAAGCTTTATTAATTCATCTCTGATAATACATCAATAACTATGATGCAAGACCTCACTTTTAAAAGATGTCACTCTTATTCCAACTTATCCCATCCTCACATATTCATAAATAATTCCGGAACACGTGCATGGCTTCCAATAATGTCCATTCCATTACATAACTCCAATACGATCGAGTAGATCCCTTACCCTTGACTGTTTATAAATGACCCTTAATTGCAAACATTTTCACATTTATAAAAAAACAGCACACATAATTTGATGAGCTATTTTATTGTAGTCCACTATTTTAAAGAAAAGTTTCCACAAACAAAATTTATCTAAACAATTCTAACAATTTATACCTATTAACATACATAACGCTGAAGTGGTTCACTAATCTCCATGCATCAAAGGGTACACAAACGATTTTTGGAGCAAAATCCAATAGTGAAACAAAGATAGCACTAGAAACCAAGCCTTATATAATCACGACATACAATGGGCAATGGCATATCCTAGGTTTTAGTTAACAACACATAGTAAGTAGTAACATGGCCCACTATGTCTACCACTAACAAACAAATATGAGCATGTTCATTTACTGATGTCCACAAACTCGACTATAATCTAAGAACCAAACCAAACATATTCTTTGAAAGACTTGATCCAGCAGAAATAAGATGACTTGAAAAAAGGTGCAGTCCCGCAACAAACGCAACCTTATATGAAATATTAAACACTTACCTAATTTGAAAACATCCCACGTGATTAAGGCCATTGAGTTTTTTAGTCACTCCAAAATTTCTAAGTGGCTCCATATATGAATTTGATACTCAAGTAGAACTTAATTAGATAAATTTTAGCAGCTTCCTCATGACCATTAGCTTCATCTTCCATTTAAGTTTTAAGTATTATACAAAGGGAAGGGCTGGAATTGGAAAGGCCTCGCATCATGATAAAGAAATCTTAAAGTTGCATATTAATCAGAACGCAACAACTCATAGTTCAAATAATGATATCTATAGCAGTGCAAATGCTGGAATTGATCACAAACGCTAGCGAAACAAGCAACTAAGGAACAGTTCTTTGGAGAAAAAATGCTTACCACAAAGCTATCATCAGTAAACAGGTCATTTGCCACCACGGCATGGATAGTCCATGCAGTTAGTCGATTCTTCTGCTTCTTATTCAGACACTGCACAGGAACAATGCAAGGAGAGTCAACTCTAAAAGAAAAAATATCAAATCAGAAAACACCTATCACAAACAATGAATATAACTACCCGCTAAAGTGAAGTGGATAACATACTTCTTTTGCATCTTGTGCAGCCGAAAACAATGCATGATAATCTGATCGAACAGAAGCATCATTACAAGAAGTAGACGAAAGCATTGCTGCTTCCAGCAAGGCGAAAAATTGATCAGCTGTTTCAGGTTTGACACTTCCAGCCTCAATCAACTGTATAGCCAACTTTGAAGCTTTGTTGAACTTAGCGGGGTTCCCAATATGTGATGCTATCTTCTGCATGGCCTCCACAATTTGCGATACAGATGCATCCGTAGTGGTTTTGAAGCTCAATTTCTTTTTAGATCCATTATCTGACAAGAATACAACAATTAGTGCCTTACCACTAAAATGCTTTAAATAAAACACCAATAAATGTCTACTAAGTATGGTCATTAAGTTGGTTCCAATGTAACAATACCAAGCTCCCTCCACATTGACTATGTAAACAAGACGGGTAAAAAATGGAGCTTTCATGGAATTATCAATCAATCATTCAATAAATAAAGGACTTGAGAACCTTAGAAAATAAGAGAAACTAAAGAAAGCTAGTAATAGCCTATACTCCTACAATCCCTTTCAATTTGCTATGTTAGCAAACGAAAGTGAGCGTTTTTTAGTATACTTATAGCAAATCCAAAGGGATAGAGGAGTACAAAAGACGGGAAATATTCACAATCCTGCCCAAGACCAAGAAACTCCTCAGTATCCAGACATCACAGATAAAGGTGAATGAACCTTTTCTAGCTTCAAATGCCAGACCAATGGAGCATGTGCAGTCAACATTGTAAGTCACCAACCATCAGATCTTAAAGGAGTTCTAGCCTTTAACACCAATTCAACAAACCCAGTTCATGGATATCTTTAAAAACAGCTCCCTTTCTCATAAAACATTATGCCAAAGGATATAAACTGTGTCATACATGTTCTCATTTTCAGACTATTAATCAACACCTTATCTAGTTCTTGATAAAAATTACTCCATTATTCCTTTTACCTAAAGTAGCTCTGCCAATCAAGAAGGAATCAGACTGGCAACATTAAAGCGACAACAAACCCTTGATTACATAGCTTTATCCATTAGCATATCAAGTATCATCCACAATCATATCATTCTAAACACAATCAACGTCAAAACCATCAAGTCTTAAACTTTTTTGTACTAATCAATAAACAAAAAACCCAAATCCCGAACCAACAAAGCCCTTAAATTGAAGTCAGAAACAACTGCCGAAATCGTATTGACTGACAAAAACCATCATAACTAACAATCAGAATGCAAAATTCAATCACCAATCAATCATTATACGCAATTTTTATTACAAATACATATACAAATCAAGATTGGAGAAAAGGGGGACAAAAATTACCATTTGGGGAGGTCGATTCCGGAGGGACGGGTCGTTTAAGGGCGCTTTTTAAGGCGCTTTTAAGAGGAGGTGGAGGGAGGGGAATTGAGTCCTTAGTAGTATTAATTTCATTGATTTTGACAGATTTGTGAGGTTGCAGAGATTGTTCTTGAGAAGGAGATGAATGATAAGTAGGAGGCGGTAAGTCGCCAAACAAGTCGCCACCCATTTTCTCGCCGGAATCTCTCTACTTATTTCAGATTGAGTTGTCTGATTTAGAAACTTTCGGACTGGAATTCTGGAAATTATGGAGTTTGGAATCAAAAAGTAGAATTGAACCTGCTTTAATTGAGTTCTTCAGCTTCCTTGTTAACCGTTTCTAGATTTTCATACGAATCGACTCTGCAATTTGATCCCAATTTGACAGTGAAGCTGTCGAAAATTAACCCTAAATCGAAATGTTCTGCATATAAAGTTCGATTTTATAAATATTTAAGCGTACATCGGTCAAATAGTATATACTTCCTCCGTTCCGAAATACTCGCTACATTTCATTTTTGTGCACTATTCATCGTTCAAGCTTATTATACATATTACGACTAATGTGTAAGTAAAAATATAGTCAAGTGGGATATTGTTTGAATCGTCTAATCGCATACTTTTATAATATTAAATTTGGGTTTTTTATGAAAAACAGCCTTAAAGTTTACACTTTTTATGAATTACAGCCTCAAAGTTTTTTTTTTATGAATTACAGCCTCAAAGTTTCAAAAGTGACCACAATTACGGCCAAGTGACCGTTGACCACTCTTATCACCGTTGACCAGCCCTTCTTCCCAGTCACTAACCAAGGATGGTTAACCCTTTAACCAACCCAAATTCAAACTCAACGTTCATTCATTACTCTGTAACTACATTTCATTTCTTTGGTTAACTGTCACTTTCATCATCATCATCTCCATTGCTGTCCCTTCTTCTTCCCTTGATACGAAGCCATTGATACGAAGCTTGGAAAAAGGTAAGTTCTTCTCTCTTCTTTTTTACTTTATTAAGTACAGTTTGCGTTTTTATGGTGATTTAGGTTCAAATTCGACACTTTCCTCTGAATTTCGACATTTAGGGTTTGTTAATGTCGTTTAAAATTCCTCTTTTTTTTTGATAGATTTCTAGGGTTTATGTGCTGGTTCTGTGTTGGTAGATGTTTAGGGTTTATGTGCTGGTTATTGAAATGCTCTTTGATTTTTTATATACAGATGACAATTTCAAACGAATTTCTACAAGTAGCTGTATTTCATGGTGGTAATTTTTACATTTTAGATGATGTTGTACAGTATCTTGGGGGGTCTGTGAAAACTGTGATAATTCCTTATTGTAGTTATGACTTTGAGGCTTTATATTTCATAGTCAGAAGAAGACTTCATTTGGAAAGTCCTTTTAAGTTGTTTTATGTTCAAGATGGTAAAAGTATGAAAGAGGGACTTAGGTTGATAACAGATGATGATGAGGCTGTTAGATGTTTGGACACTTTAGATGTTAATTCAGGATTTATTACTGTGTACTTGGTCATGGATGAAGGGAGCCCACCTAAGGGGACCACACAAAAAGAGAATCTTAGTGGAAGCCCAAGAAATGACCCACTTCCAGATATTGAAATCTTGGAAGTATTAAACATTCCCCCACTTGCTTCTCAACCACCACCATCAAATAAACCTTCAAAGCTCCCCATAAGGAAACCCAAAACTGGAATACCTCTTTCCACACCATCACCACCTCCACAAAGACAAGCTAAGTCTACTCCTAGAGTCAAACATGTTGCAAGACCAACTTGGACTCCTAGATTCAAGAAAACTGTTAGTCAACCAACTGTAGATCCACAACCACCTGTAGATCCAGCACCTCCACCTTCTGTTAGTAAACCCAGGGCTGCCAAAGCTAAAGCCCAAGCACCTCCAGCACCTTCACCATCATATAGTAAAACCAGGGCTGCCAAAGCTGCTGCCCAACCACCTCCAGCACCTTCACCATCTTCTATTAAAACCAGGGCTGCTGCCAAAGCTAAATCCCAACCACCTCCAGCATCTTCACCTTCTGTGACCAAACCCAGGGCTGCAAAAGATAAAGGCAAAGCACCTGCAGCACCTTCTGTTAGTAAACCCAAGAAAGGAAAGGGTAAGCAAAAGATCAAGACTAAGCCCAAACCCAAGCCAAAGCCCAAAGCTAGGAAATTAGTCTTTGAGGATGATGAATCTGATGATTCTGAGATAGATCTTGGGGAGGATGATTTTGATGACATTAAGGATGCTGATTTGTTTTCTG
The DNA here is from genome assembly GCA_019776075.1 of Amaranthus palmeri. NCBI lineage: Eukaryota > Viridiplantae > Streptophyta > Magnoliopsida > Caryophyllales > Amaranthaceae > Amaranthus > Amaranthus palmeri. Next base: position 1,408,298 of record JAAKBH010000280.1, read on the forward strand.
ACAAGGTTGGTGAATCAATTATAGAAGACATTAATAGGGCTGCTTCTAAGTGTTGGTTTGGGAAGGCAGAGAAGGGTAGTCTTTCTGAGCATGAGGAGGAAGACTATGCCTCAGATGAGTTAGTGGAAGAAGATTTAGAGGGAGGAGGAATAAAGTATCCAGTGTTTAACCCTAACACTGATTTTGGTAGGAAAATCAATTTGAGAGTTGGTTTGATTTTTCCCAATGTGGAGGTGTTGAGGACTGCAGTACAGCAGCATGCTGTAGAGAACAAGTATGACTTTTTTTCACTTCATAACAATAAAAAAAGATTTGATGCATACTGTATTGATAGGTGTGATAAATGTCCATGGAACAAAAAACGTTCTGTGAGGAGTAAGTGTACATGTGAGAAGAAGAACTGTAGTTTTTATGTTCATGCCAGTAAGTTGAAACAAGAAGAGACAATGCAAATAAAGACATGTAAATTGGAACACCAATGTTGGAGTAAGCATAGTACTAGGAAGCTTACTAGTAAATTTTTAGCAATTAGATATCTTGAGGTTTGGAGAAGGTACCCAGAGTGGGACTTAGTAAAGGGACTGCAAAATCAAGTTAAGGAAGACTATGGCATTGTGGTGAGTTACACCAAATGCTGGTATGCAAGGGCTAGGGCCAAGATCATGCTTTATGGGGATGGGGCTGAGCAGTACAAGAGGGTTCATGACTATGCAACAAGTGTTTTGAAATACAACCCAGGTAGCACAGCCTTGGTTAGAGTGATGACAGGGCTTGAGAGGCCTGTGTTTCAAAAGTTCTTCATGTGCTTGAAGCCTGTGTTAGATGGTTTTTTAGCTGGATGTAGACCAATAATAGGCCTAGATGGATGTCATTTGACAGGAGGACCCTTTTGTTGAATTATATAGGGCTAAAAGGATAAAGACTCAAAGCAATACACAGGTAAAATTCATTAAGTTCAAGATAGCCTATGCTCTTTTTGTTTTCAATTTCTAACTTGGTTAACTGTTTGTGCAGAGAAGCAACAACCTTTCACAAGCATCTGCTGCCAACTTGTCTCAAGCATCTGCTGCCAACCTTTCACAAGCATCAACAGTTGTCAATGATGCTGCATACCCAGACAGCCCTGCTCCAGCTTGTGTTTAGGATTTTTATGTATTAGTTTGATGTAGTTTCATGTAGTTTCATGTATGAACTTTAAGTAGATGTAATTTAAGGGTACTTTGATTAAACATTGCTGTTAACATAAAGCAGCTGTACTTTGATTAACAATGGGTGTAATTTTTTGAGCATCAACATTGCTGGTAACTTGAAGAGTATGAAGATTATGAACAACATTTTTTGGGCAACTAATTTTTCCATTCCAATTCAATTAGAATACTTACAAAACACTTTGCATTAGCCATATCCGATTACAAAACAGAGCATAATTTATAGTACACTCTATTAACTCTACATAAGATAACTAAGAATTAAAATGACAGCAAGAAATACAACTAAACAATTCATTATCAATCCACATCTCCAAACCCTTTGAGGGTAAAGCATCTTCATCATAACTCTTTCAGTAGTTGTCTTTTGAATCTTCTTGTTAGCTAGTTGTAATTTCCTTTGAAAATATTCAACATCCCTTTGCAGCTTAGTCCTTTCATCCATTAACTTCAAGATTACATCTTTTTGCCAATCAGTTTGTTCATTGTCCACCCACTGGAAAAAATTGCAACCCCTTGAATTACTATGAACATCATAGTCAGGGCAAGCAATAAACCTGCGACCTGGGTTTTTTGTAGTCCATCCCCTTTGAACAGTAACATCATATCCACAGTAGCACTCCTTTGCTTTATCATTCATGAGGAAATTAACAGGCATCTGAAATTTTAAAAAAAAAAAATTAGGGCTCGAAAAAATTAGGGTTCTTCAGGAAATTAGGGTTTCAAACGAAACAAATTAGGGTTTCGAAAAAACGAAATTGAAATGAACGAAAAAAGAGGGAAGAATTTTACCTTGGTCAGCTATGAAGGTCGAAAAAATGGAGTTCAGGTGAGAGGGAAAGAAAGCAGGTGAAGGTAGAAGAAGAAGAGAGGGAATTTAATAAAGGAGTTGGTTGGGTAGTTATTAGGTTTGGTTAAAGGGTTAACCATCCTTGGTTAGTGACTGGGAAGAAGGGCTGGTCAACGGTGATAAGAGTGGTCAACGGTCACTTGGCCGTAATTGTGGTCACTTTTGAAACTTTGAGGCTGTAATTCATAAAAAAAAAACTTTGAGGCTGTAATTCATAAAAAGTGTAAACTTTAAGGCTGTTTTTCATAAAAAACCCATTAAATTTTTATGATTTTTAGATAAGTGTAGTTTAAGATATTAACGAGTAAAATTGTGCATTGGATTGCTTAAAAAAGTGAAATGTAGCAAATATTATGGAACGAAGGAAGTAAAATATAAATTCCTATTTTGAAAAATTTATAAATAATACGAAGTTTTACCGATTTTTTGCATTAGCTGAATAGATTTCTGTGTAAAACACGAAAGTTATAAATATTTACTGATATGTATAATGACATTTTTTATAAAATTAATTAATTCACAACATAAACTTAATTATTAAATCTTTATATTTATTATGATTATGATATTATCATTATCAAATGTGAATATATAATTTTTTATACAACAATATTAAACTAAACATATACTCATAGTAATTGTAGATAATCTAGACAAGTAAAATTTTAAAAGTCTTCAACTATATGATAAATAGGTGGAGGATTTAGTTGAAAAAATTGCCAAATTAATTAGCTTATTCATTAGATGATAATGATTTATTATATAAGTTACATAAAGATTTACATGTACATTATTCATCATCAATCATTATCATACCCAGTTTATCCCACACATATACTATATCAATGCTCAATGGTCAGGGTCTTGAGAGGGAAGATATACGGCGTCTCATACCCATAAGGAGAGAGCGGTTAAAAGAGTCTTCCGGCTCAAAAGGGTCTTCGAACCTAATTTTCAATTTATAGCTGTAATTTTTTTTCTTTAATTTCTTTAAAAATACTCAACATTTCTGCCATTGTAAAACCTAATTTTCAATTTATATCTTTTATTGAATTGAAATACTCTTAGCAAAAACCAATAACTCGAATAAGTACCCGTTAAATTTGATTTTCAATTTATCTCCCTTAAGTCTTAATCCATTAACCTACCCTTTTAATAAAGTTAGATAAGTAAAAAGTAAACACGTATCTCTTGAGAGTCCGTTTTTAGTATAGACGTTTCTTAAAAGCCTAACACATATCTCTCTTCTAACTTACAAAACCACCAATTAAATTTTTTTATTTATAAATTAGGTCAGCCCCAAAACATAGGACGTCTATTGCATAGACGGTTTCAAGTAAGAATTTGTTAAAAGAATACATATTGCAGCAAGTCTCATGAGTGACCGTCTTTTTAAGAGACATCTCTCAGACCCAGTCCATTAGAGTTTAATTCTTACTCTTATTCTATATTTTCCGTTATGGATCACCAATTAAAATTGGTCTCTGAATTTGTGTACATAATATTAATACCATAGTCCATAATCCTAATTTTAAATTCATTTTTGAAAAAAAAAATCAAAAATTCAAAAAAAATTCAATTTACTCTCAAAATTCCAATGGATCTAAATTCCGACTATTCAGATACTACGTCTTCCATCGCAACTCCGTCGTCGACTAGTGGAACCTCCGACTCTTCAGGAACTGCGCCTTCCACCGCAAGTCCGTCGTCGACTAGTGGAACCTCCAACTCTTCAGGAACTCCGCCTTCCACCGCCACTCCTGTCGCAAATACGCCGCCGACTAAGGGAACCGCTGACTCTTCCGGTACTGTACCTTCCACCGCCACTCCTGTCGCAAATACGCCGCCGACTCAGGGAACCGCCGAGTCTTCCGGTACTGTGCCTTTTACCGCCACTCCTGTCGCAAATTCGCCGCCGACTAAGGGAACCGCCGACTATTCAGAAACTGCGCCTTCCACCGCCACTCCTGTCGCAAATACGCCGCCGACTAAAGGAACCTCCGACTCTTCAGGAACTGCGCCTTCCACTGCCACTCCTGTCTCTTATCCTTTGCCGACTACTGGAACCTCCGCATGTTCATATGGTGAGCATTGCTTTTTTATTTTCCTTTCTTTTTTTATTGCAATTTAATTTGAGTTGTTGGCTATTGCTAACTTGTTATATTCATTCGTTAAAAAGTGAGAATTACGTTTTCTTTTTCTCTGTTCTTGCATCTAATTTGGGGTTTGGTGTGTTATTATTCATGCAAGCATGTTTCTATATATGAAGAAATTCTGAAAGTCTTGGAGGGGATAGTGGTTTGTTTGTTTATATTGCTTTGAAATTTTTGCAAATGCTAAAATTACTAAGATTTACATAAATGGTTCTTATGAAATACTTTCTTGAAGAAACCAAATTGCTTGCTTTTGTTTTTTCTTCAAGAGATTTAGATATTATTTAACACGAGATGCGATTTCTATATCCAGATGGTTCGCATTTTGAGCCTCGTGTTATCAATGTGGCTTCTGGAGAGGTACGTCTATTCTTGTCACCTAAAAAGTGTCAGATGTTAACGCTGAGTTTTTCGGGCCAAGACAATACTCCTGTCACCTGTGCCATAGGAAACGTAACAAGAACTAGTGTTCTTTAAGGGGTTGGGCAAATAGGTGTACTTTATAGGGGGAGTGTAAGAGTTGTGTAGATGAGATAAAAGATAAGTCAAGTGTGAGGACGGAAATTAAAGAAAGACTGAATCATAGCCAAAAATAAAAATGTATTAAATTCTGTCAAAGACTCAAACTATTACATAAGATCATAGCAATTCTTATAAGACAATGCAATTTAGTTTTGAACAATTCTGTTTTGGAGGACCTCCTACTATTTATGCTTAAAGTTTTTGTTATTGTCATAAAAATATTGACAGCTTCTTTTTGAAAAAGTGCCCGTATTCTGTGTCATAATTCATAACCCAACAGTCCAACACTACCACACTGCCGTTGAAAGCATATTGACCTAACCAGATCAAGATCCAAATCATCCTTTACAACCAAGTACATAAGAATATCACATTTCCCAAATGTCATTAAGGTGGCTCACACTTAGGTGGAGTATATAGTCAGATGTGCAAACATAAGGAGGTTGTTTCCTAATTGAATACAAATTGGAGTTGAAAGCCAGCGTTCGAGCTTGTGTTAAATTTCATCATTATAATGTGTATGATAAATTAATCTACAAATGTTCGAACGACGCATGTAGGGTTTTAGTGTTTTATAAATTTATCGCCATGCTATTAAGTATTTTGATTTAAGTTCTTTTCTTTCGAAGAGGTGGAATGGAATAACTCGATTGAAGTGTAATGATCATACGTCTGTAATGCATTGTATGTCCCATAATAGGTCCTATTCTTCTACCTTTCTCGAGAGTCGATGACTATTCATAGCTATTACGAAGTTTGACTCAATGTTTTATTTCCGTCCTAGTTGATTTTGATTCGACATTAGAATTATATTGTTTTTCCCCAATAACATAATACTTTTGTTTGTAAATACTACATATTTGAATCCATCCATAAATCTATTTTCTTCCGTACTAGTTTGAGTTTTATCAAAATGCTAGTTCTTACTGTTTATATGTTATGATATGAATATACCATACCAATTTCTTATGTATGGATGGTAAGATTCTATTGATACAAAGCCAATTCCAATAGACTTATTGGAGGGTCCCATTGGCGTGCATCCAGTAGGAATTGAACCTGCGAATCTGCCAATTATGAGTTTGGAGCTCTAACCATTCAACCATGGATGCTTAGCGGGGATCCTCGTACACATCATAAGAGCATGTTGGATCTATCTTTTTAACTAAGTTGATTTACATTGCAGGATGTATGCCAGAAAATATTGTCATTAATACAACAAACAAAAAGGGGGTTATGCATCTTATCGGCAAAGGGTTTTACATCTAGTGCATCTCTACATCCACCAATCACACTTGGAAAAAATGTAACATACTAGTATATAACTTATTAATTTTCTTCTTCATGCAGCTTGATTGTGATTGTGCCTAAATCGTTTGGAATTAGGGCAAATTAATTGTCCAAATAGTTGTATGCTTTTTCAATTTTTTCCTTTTACTTTATTTCTTCTTTGCTTATATTATTTATCAAATTATGTGTGTCAAAATGGTTTTTGTTGCTGCAGAATGATTTTGTTTATTCTTGGACCTTAAATGCATTGTTCATCACAGGTGCCTCTGTTTATTTAGATCACTTTGCCCAATATCTGTGTGTTCTGGAGTTGATACTTGGTCATCTCTTGGATATACTACAAACTACTAAAAATGGCTTAGGTAATGGACTATGAGACGTATCTATGACTCCTGATGGTTGTTAACTTCAGGCTTGTAAAGAAGCCTAGAACGTAGAAGTCTGGGTTACTTGTTGAAAGGGGTCAATCTGGTAATGAGGCAATTAGATCTATGGTTGTACGAGTGCATTTAGCGAATATTATTGGAAGTGAAAGAGTGAATGTTTTTGTGATCTACATCACCCGTACATGTTTGTGCACCAGTACTTGTTCAAATGTCAGCAATTTAAGGATCAAAGTTTCAGACTAAGGATCATTCTCATGACTAGGCATACACTATGCATAAACTGTACATACCTGATAGAAGAATTTTACATGCTTTGGTTGACTTATTTGTTACTCCCTTTGCAAGTACTATATCACTTAGCATGTTCTTTTTCAATTTTTTTATATTTAATTGATAATTGAAGTGCCTGGACTCTGGATAAGGATTTGAAGTTTTAGTTAAACCTAGCACCACTTGCTAGAGTATGAGTGTAAGTCCATGTTACTCGGACTCTTCATTTTGCTTCACGTACCCATGTCCAATACTTGATGCTCGGATATTGGTATGACACTTAGATACTTCATTTTAGGCGTAAAACTGAAAATTTAAACGTATCCAACACTTGAACATGCACCAACACCCAACATCAGTACCCGAGTCCAAGTAACATAGGTGTAGGTCATCTCTTGCTTTTCCTTGTATGTTACGACTATGTACCTAGTTTTCAGCCTCCCTGTTTTTTAAACGAGTGTATAGTCATAGAAAACGTATGCTCATTTTTTACTGAGGGGGCTATAAAGTTGCTGCGTTTTCTCATTTTTGTGCTGTTTCAGGGATATCGTCAAATTCTTTCGTTAACCGGCTCTGTTGTCTACCCACATTCTGGAGAGTTAACGGGAGGTCTTAGTGCAACCCTCCTTGACACAGATGGCCAGATTGTTGGAGGCTCCTTAGTCGGTCCTCTGATTGCTGCAGGTCCTGTTGAGGTAGAATTTATACATATACTGTAATGTCTCTGCCCCAATTAGGTGATACTGATAGAACATCATATGTCTGAATTCTGATGATCATATGTACAGGTCTGTGTTGGTACCTTTCTCGTCAAACCTGCTGTTGCAGGACCTTCTGGTGTCCAAAAACATGCTTCTTCAAGTTCTATACCGAAAAACTGATGCGATTCGTAGGAAATACAAATTACAGTTCAGATGATTCATCTTCAGATAGTGATTATGATTCGACGATTTTAGTTAGGGCAAATCACATTTTTTGGTTATATTTTTAGTGTTTTTAAGCGAACATAAATTCAATAGGCAACTTAGGTTAGACGAATTATTACACGGGTTTCCACTGTTAGTTAATCGCGGGCTTTTTCTTGTTCGTGAGTTTGGTTGATTAGTTAGATATATAGTACTTCTGTTTCTTGTTCATATGAACTCCAAGAGAAGATAATATACTTGTACAGTACAGGTAACTAATAATGTGATTACAATGACTCATTTTTTCCCTCATCTGTTTGTACTATATATTCACCAAAAATCGTCTTATCTCTTCTATAAATTAAGTAGTTTATTATGATTTTTCCTTAATATTATGTACGATATAATACCTCACTGCTCCTAGTTTTGCTACATTGTTGGTGTGAGGTTAGTTATAGAGAACTTTTGGTTAGTTTGTAGTTGAAGAACAAAATAAAAAAGTAAGTACATGAAAAAAATGTATATAAATGAGATGAAGGATATGAATTTGTGTATGTGCGTAATAAATATTTAAGTTAATATTTATCAAAAAAATATGGTAAAATTAACTCAATAATTATTTTATCCTCCTAAAAAGTCTCAACAAAACCTTCATTAGTCTTTACTCTTGTAAGAGACTGTCTCTTGGTGAGATGATTTGAAAATAAGAAATATATATGCTATTAATTTGTAACATTGAAATATCTAACCCATGTATAAGACATGTTCCACCATGAACTTGTCATACGCGATATGCAACTTTGGCCATAGGGTTTGAGAAGTTATTGTTCCCTTGCTTGTCTCGCAAGTAAATCATTTATAAATGACATACTTTTGTGATGGGTCGTTTCTCAGTGAGAGTGTAAGATAATATGTATTAGATGAACTATTTAACAAACTCACATATGAAGTGCATCTCACTATGAAAATTGATCAGTTTAACGCCACAATTGATCACTTATAGGTTCAAATTGAAATTTTTAAGTTTAATTGATATGTTATAGTACTACTTTACGTTGATATGATATCCTTAAAGTCAAAATTGATACCTTATAAGGTCAAAACTAAAAAATGCCCAGAAAACGAAAAACGAAAATCTAAAGGGCAAAGCACGCACATACAGGGGCGAAGGCACACCGGGGGCCGGCGGAGGCCCGGCCTCCCGTGCCGAAAATGTGATCCTTTGTACTTTTGGTTTCGGCCCCCCTTACTAATATATTATAAAATTTAAAGAGTACATAATTGTAATAAAAATTACTATAGGTCAATGATTGAGGTAACATCTTTGTAATTTAAAGTAAAAGATCAAACCCGAATTTGAACTATTATTTTTAGTAGGCTAATAAATTTAATTTACACAAATTCTCATATGAGACGGTCTCTCAGTGAGACTATTTTAATTGCCTTGGCCTAATGTACATTTATTTTTAAAGTGATGACTCTTTAGTCTTAAAGTTACACTTATAATTAACCTTAAAGTGATAACTCAAAGTGATCTTAGACAAATGGGCTTACCTGTATATAGTCGTCTCCTGGTTAGATGGTCTCATATAAGACAAGTTGATTTACTTTATTTTATAAAGTCATTACTATATATCTTTCATAATTCAAATTCATCCTTTTTAGTGTGTATCTTTATATTTTTGTTATCTTAATTTTAATAGTAATATTTTTTGGAGACTAAAAAGACAAATATATAAAGTCACAAACACTTAGTTTCTTTTTCAAAAGGGTAATTATAGGGAAGCTTCAACTCTATTTGTCAAATATAATTTGTGCTATGATTCAAGTTAATTATGTCTATATGATTCAAATTTTCATAGTTTAACTAGTTTATATACAATAAATAACTTGCTAGTATATCGACAATTCGGCCCCCCCTAACCGTAAATCCTGGCTTCGCCCCTGCGCACATATACCACACACGCATAACAATGAGTCGGCCCATATCTCATCTTAGAGTAAGACGGTCTCGTCCAAATTTTTGTATTTAACTTATCTATATAAGACAGAGCCATATGAAAATTAAATCTCAATTGACAATTGCTAGTGCTAGTGCTTCATATTTCCAAAAGGATAACTCACAAGATATTTTCCATTTGGAAAATGTCAATTTCAATTATAAAAATTGTTTACAACCTTGACCTTTTTGAGTATTTTCCGTTAAAATTCCGTTAAATTTTTGAAATTAACCTAACTAGGGATAGTTTATTCTTCTTCACTCCTTCCATGGCTGCCTTCCATCCATGGCTGTTCTTTCTTCATATTTTCTACTCTTCATATTTTTTATGGGCCAACGCAAATAAGAGATGGTCTCTCACAAGAATTTGTGAATAAAGATATAAACTTTTTATTTTCAGGTCATCTCTATGAGATACGATCTCTTACAAAAGTAGCTGATTGAAAATTACTAAGTGCTTGATATTTCCAAAAGGATAACTCAAAAGATATTTTCAATTTGGAAAATGTCAATTTCAATTATAAAAATTGTTTATAACGAGGTAGTTTAGAGAAGAGGGGTCAATACTCGAACACTAGTCAATACTCTCAATAGTGTAGCCGTCTAGGTTCAATTCATGTAGATCTTGGTGGGCCTTCCATGACTTGCCATTGCCAATTGCCATACCGCTTTCTCACTTTCCTTTCCTTTTCATTCTTCAAACTTCTAAGCAATCTCCAACCTTTTCTTACATCTTTCCTCATTTTCTGTTTATACACAAAAGGAAAATTCCTATTTTAATCCAATCAAATTGGATCCACCATACTCAATTTGGTGTTTTTTTATTATAATCTTTCTGGGTCTTCTGATTTCTTTAATAGTTTTGTACAATCTCAAATCTCTTACCCTTTTTAGCTTCAAGAAAAAGCTAGTGGGTCTTGCTGTTACAATAGTAATCTTGTTGGGTTTTGCTCAATTCGAAGTTTGAGGTACATAATTGGTTGTTCTCTTGGTGGGTTTTTGATAATTGCTAACAAGAATCAATTCAGGTTAGTTTTTGCTTGTAAAATTAAATTTCTGCTGATTTTTGAAGTTTTCGATTCAATTAGCTTCTCTTGTATTCTGGGATTTTGATTCGTTGGAGAAACAGTAAAGGGGATTTGTTCTTGATTTCACCCTTTATTTAAAAAGTGGATTTGATGAAATTATACTCGAATTTTAGGTTTTGGTTTTGCCATTGAGATTTACATGGACTTGCATCAAATTGGGTTTTTCATAGATTGATGTTCTGCTAATGGGTATTTTCATTGCTTCTGGTTTAAGTTTTTCATAGGAATGATTTATTTGATCTTTATGGATTGAGAATAAGTGGGTTATTGGTGCAATGTTGAGAGTATTAGCCATTGGATTGTTGGTTTGCACTCTCATACTGTGTTTATCCCCAATTGGTTATGGAGATTCAAATTGTAATTGTGATGATGAGGGATTTTGGACTATTAATTTCATTATGGAATGCCAAAAAGTGAGTGACTTTTTGATTGCAATTGCTTATTTCTCTATACCCATTGAGCTGATTTACTTCATTAGCTGTGCAAATATACCTTTCAAATGGGTCCTTGTAGAATTCATTGCTTTTATTGTACTTTGTGGAATGACCCATTTGCTCAATGGATGGACTTATTTTGGTCCTCACTCATTCCAACTTATGATGTCTCTTACAATATTCAAATTCCTAACAGCTTTGGTTTCGTGCGCCACGGCTATAACCCTTCTAACTTTGATCCCTCTTCTACTAAAATTGAAAGTTAGAGAAGTGTTTTTGACACAAAATGTTATGGAATTGGACCAAGAGGTTGGAATGATGAAGAGAAAGAAGGAAGCTAGTTGGCATGTGCGAATGCTTACTCGAGAGATAAGGAAATCACTTGATAAGCTTACTATATTGGAGACTACTTTGGTTGAACTTTCCAATATTTTGGACCTTCAAAATTGTGCTGTTTGGATGCCAAACAGTAACAAGACTGCAATGAATTTGACCCATGAGCTGAAGCCAAGCGCATCGAATATCTTTCCTAGAATTATCCCGATAGATGATCACGATGTCAAGGAGATATGTAATAGCAAAAGGGTGACGATTTTGAGGCCGGATTCGAGGTTGGGAATGGCAAGCAGTGGGGGTTTGGAACAGCCTGGTTCTGTGGCAGCAATTCGGATGCCATTGCTGAACGCCTCGAATTTTAAAGGTGGTACTCCTGAATTCGTCCAGACGTCTTATGCCATGTTAGTTTTGGTTCTTCCGAGCTCCAATGAAAGAGTTTGGAGCAATCACGAATTAGAGATAGTAGAAGTGGTTGCTGATCAAGTGGCGGTGGCTCTTTCTCATGCTAATGTTCTTGAAGAGTCTCAGCTGATGAGAGATCAACTAAAGGAGCGGAATCGTACTCTGCAGCAGGCGAAGAAAGATGCGATTATGGCAAACCAAGCCAGAGATTCTTTTCAGAAAGTTATGAGCCATGGAATGAGGAGACCGATGCATTCAATTCTTGGCCTTCTTTCAATGTTTGAAGAGAATATGAACTGTGAGCAAAGGATTGTGGTTGACACCATGGTTAGAACTGGTAATGTTATCACAACTTTGATAAACGACGTAACGGAGGTATCTGCAAAAGATAATGGAAGGTTCCCATTGGAGATGAGGCCTTTCAACCTGCATTCCATGATAAAAGAAGCTTCTTGCTTGGCCAAATGCTTATTTGTCTATCAAGGATTCAGTTTCTCTCCTGATGTTCAAAGTAGTTTGCCTGCCCAGGTAATTGGTGATGAGAGAAGAACTTTTCAAGTCTTGCTACACATGGTAGGACACCTACTACATATTTCCAATAGCGGCGGTTTTATCACTTTTCGGGTTTCTGAAGAAAAGGGCAGCGAGGGAAAGAACGATAAATGGGGCATGTGGAAATCAGTTAGTGCCAGTGAATACATCAAAATAAAGTTCGAGTTCGAGATTAGTGGAGGCATTGCAACAGATGGTATGAGAAGAACCCACAATGATGGAAACAAGGAAGTATTGAGCTTTAGCATGTGCAAAAGGCTAGCTCAGGTCAGTGTTTCAGAATTTGTTTTCTTTAGCTGGATAGTTGGATTTTCTTGCATTTTAACATTAACTTTTTGCTTGAGTATTATAAGATCAAAACTGAATGACTGTCTTCTAGGATTTCACTACATTGCTTTGTTGTTGATAGTAGGGTTCTCACCTTTTGGGGGTAAAATTGACCGCTTTCCTCTAGCACTCCCTCTCAAGGGGTACGGGTATGGATTGTCCGTCCACTTCCCTCACTTAGACCCTGTTTTTGAGCGGGATATTGGGTTGACGATGATGATGCTTTGTTTTTGATAGCATAATCCAAAATTGTTTCTCAAGCCGAGTGTCTCACTGTCCGCAACCTCCTTATTTTCTTTAATAAGTGTATGTTGTGCCATAATCCAACCGTCCCTAGACCCTGACCCTAGCTTATATGAGCCCTTTTGTTTAGCTTTGATTTTAAGATCGTATCAAATATTCGAACTGGATACCTTTTTTAGTATGTTTGGCACACATCATCTTGGAAGTATCCACATATTTGCGTGAAATAGTCGTATAATTGGAAATTGGCAGACCTCTTAGAGAAGACAGGATCTAATTACACCCATTTATTTCGAAGGCCTTCTTGATGCTTCATGATCCTATCTAAGGAATCATCATCATATGAGGCATATATATCATTTTCAAAATTTACGTATGGAATTCGTGAGCTAAGAAGAGAGAAGCCCAGGAAATAAAATAGGTAGGTAACTTGTTGATCCGAACCATTATTTTATCCACCCAGAGCTCGTTCTTTCTCCTTTTTTCTTTATTCTCACATCTTCTATCATAATTATTAATTGCTGTGTTTATGGCTAATTCTTAGCTTAGCCATTGGCAATTATATCATAGTGAACCTACTCAAATCAATTAGTGAACCATAGATGGAAAATGCAAGAAATGAATTTTAAGGTTCCTATAGGACAATTCAAATTGTTATGATTCAAAACTAACTTTGTTCTTCTGTGTAAATTTTGTTTGGTCTTTGCAACTTAATTAATATAAACGAACTAATTATAATAAGCTAGATAAAGAAGATTAATTCGAAAAGTTCCACAAAGCTTTGTTTGCAAACTCTGGTTCCACTATCTGATTTGAATTTCCTTTGTTGTTCTTTGTTTTGTTGTTTTGTGCTTTCCTGAGATTCTTCATCAATTGAAGACAATCACGATTTAGTTTTAATACCAAGATGCACTTGAATAGACTTGAAATATTAATGTGTTATCGAATAAATCAAGACAAAATAGAATGAGTTCGTCAATCTATGATCCGGACTTGCAAGATTAAAAAAGACTTGTTTGTATTAGGAATTTTTCTCCATATATAAAATTTCACTCCAAAGTTTTGGGATATTCTTACACTCAAAAGGTGGAAAACAAGTTTAAGGGTATTCTTGCTTAAAAAAAGCTCTTGAAAATGCTCACATGATCACATCCTAGTAAGGTTACACTCTCTTGAACTTTCGTTCTCAACTCAACATTGATAATCAACTACTCTAAATTTTAATGACATATTCATGTTAGATGTAGTTATATAATGACCCCACAATCCTATCTAATGAACAACTCCAATTACATCAAAATTTAGCTAAAACATAACTCTAATATACTATGAACACGATATATGATGCCTTGTATTTTTATTTACACAAAAACTCTAATACGTATAATCTAGCTAATCTCAAAACATAATTTTCTATACGGTAAATCAATTAATAGACACATCGTGTCAGCTGGAGTCGACCCGACTCAACACCGTGGCTCGCCTAACAAGCGATTTGTAAGGAACAATTGGACACCTCATAGTGCTTTTTACAACTGTTTTTCAAATCTTTAGCACACTATTTCACCTACAAGCTCCTCTTTACGCACACAACTGCGTGCATGAGCATTTTTCTCATGCATGTTTATCTGTTCCTTACCCAAGCGAGCCTCAAACCCGCCAGTTGTCTCCTTGTCAATGTCATCAAGTAGAAATCATATTGAGTCTTTCCTCGTAGACTGGAACTATAATCCTAGCTTACGAACTTTTTACATTCGTAAGTCGATCTTTCACAACTAAAGGAAAAGATCTAACAAGCATAGGACCAAGAAAAAGTCTATTAAGCTCTAAAAATGTGTACAATAGGTCTGTATTGATACCGTTAAAAGTAAACTGTAAATTTTTCCTTAATCCTATGATCTAGAATAGGAATCTAGCTAACCTTTTTAAACTGGTTAACATTAAAAATGCGGAGTGATATAAAACCGATTCCTATTAGATGATGAAAAACCATTTCTAGTTTCACAAGGCCTCGATATTATACAAGGACTCATTGATGAATGTCCTAATTAAATTTTATCTTTGAAGTTTCGAAATCCATCAACTTTACTTAGCATTCATGTGGGCTACCTTGTATTTAAATACTTGAGGTTCAAACTTGAAATAGATACATGAACAATTTTTGAATATGGTTCTGCTAAAGAAAGGTGATTAACTACCGACTAAGTCATGTGAGTGTTACTGAGAAAGAAGAGTTTTATTTATGTAACTTCGGATTCATGAAAAGTTTTCAATTTTTAAAAGCGCAATTAAAAGTGACCATTCCTTGAATATTTTCATGGGTGGAAGTGAGTTTTAATAGTAGTTGGTGAGGCTTTCTTTACCGTTGGTCCATTTATAAGTCTGTTGAATAACTTTTTTCTTCTTCTTAACTTCGAATCATAATGGTTCCAAATGAACATGCTATAGTGCTTTACGGTTAGATTTTTCGACTATTTTGGTGGTTATGCTGTGTTATTTCTTGCTCAATGTGTTTCCGCCAAGTTAATATAAGTTATAAGTTTCAACAAGTAGTTTTTACTTAAAGTAATAAGGTTTTTGGCGGATGAGAATTATTCTGCCACGTGACCTGATGTCGCTTGTTGTCCTTAGCACTTCTATAGAGCATATCAAATTGATCGATAGAGGTTTAGTACTCATATTTCTACTAACTACAATTTTCCTATCTGATGTTTATCGGGCGGTGCGGAGAGGTGATGGGGGGCAAGGGATTTAGTAGCACTTGATGTATTATTCCTAGAAATGTTGTACATTCTGGCTCACAAAATGGTTATTTTTTTCTTGATTTTGTACAACCAATTCACTAGTGGATGTGTAGCATGTTCGATGTGTCAGGCGTCATATTCCTCCAATATGGTTCGAGGGAGAATGAGTAAATAAGGTATCATTGATAGGGTGAGAAGTGCTAGAAAATGTTTAAACGGGTTTTTCTGACATGCACGAGATATTGCAATTCTCAAACAACGAAATGTCCCAAGTGTCACCAAATTCGTAATCAAACTCGTATTTGTGCGCTATGTGTGCCACTCAAATATGTCCAGATAAATTATAATATTTGTTGTCGACTATCTCTCACACTGACTTGTTTTGGTTTATATAGTTGAGTGTTTTTATGTGGGGATTAAAGTTTTAGCATTGTTATGGTGTGTGAGCTCGTGTCATGATTTGATTAAAAGTAATTCCCGTAATCTGCCACAGGCAAGACTTTAAAGTCTTATTAAAGGTAGTGGCACACCGTCTTTGTTATATATAAGTCGGGCATTTGAACGTGTAATGTTCAACATGTTACGCAACATTGCAACTTTGCGTTTTCAATTATCTTTCCTTCGTCCCTTCCCTATATTTGTGCACAACAAGTTGGTTTACTGATTCGATTTCTTGTCTTATCGCAGATGATGCAGGGTGATATTTGGATATCATTGAACTCATATGGCTTACCGCAAAACATGACTCTTCTTCTCCGATGTCAACAACTAAGACGCCTTTCCGAGGGAAACATGTACGCGTCGGAGCATACATATCCTAGCTCATTCCGAGGCTTAAAAGTCTTGATAGCCGATGACGACAATGTGAATCGGACCGTCACAAAGAGGCTGCTCGAGAAGCTAGGCTGTGAAGTGTCTGCCAGTTCGTCGGGTTACGAATGCCTAACTGCGTTAGCACCGTCACCAAACACTTATCGGGTTGTGCTACTTGACCTAAATATGCCTGAAATCGATGGCTTCGAAGTCGCTCGGAGAGTCCGGAAATTGTATGGTCGCAACGGCCCATTACTAATAGCTCTGACGGCAAGTGTAGAGGAGAATATATGGGAGCGATGTCTACAGATCGGAATAAATGGTCTGATACGTAAACCCGTGATATTACAAGGAATGGTCGATGAACTCCGTAGGATCCTTAAGTGATCGTATGCGTGTCTCGAAGCCTTAGGGTTCGTAGAACATTGGCGAGTCGATGTGATACGTTATTGTTAGCCCTCATTTGGGATTTACAGCGTTACGAAATCGGGTATCTTGTTTGCTAATCATATTCATAGCTGATGTTCCAGACTTATATTTTTTGGAAACTTAAGTGTAAAATGACTGCCTTACAGTTTTCATTATGTTCACATAATTTCTAGCGTAAATTAACAATATATATAGCAAAGAAATAGAATTAGGTGATTTTAAGATTATGATTATATCATTTTGTTATTTTGGAATGTCTTTTTTAATTTATATTCCAATTTTTAAGGAAATAAAGTATATGTTTAAGATTTCATTTTAGGTTTAAAGAAGTTTAGGCTATTTTAATCAAGGATTTTGATCACGTTATAAGGCTCGCAATTCTCATTTCCATATACAAAATCCTTTGATAAATCAATAAATAGTATATTTTAACGATTTCCATCGCCAAACAACTTCCCTGTAAGTAGATGTGAATATTCGAGTGATTGCCCGAGTTTCAATTATGATGATAGTTTAGATCGAGTCAATCTTGATTCTTATGTGTATTATGATGATAGTTTAAATCGAGTTAAATCATACTCAATTTCAGTTAAGCAGGTCGAATTTAACAACTTTACCCAGAAGTACAAAATTCGGTCCAAATCAGCCTAAAATAACCCGAATATAAAATTAAATTACATGATCTATATATTTACATATAAGCATAAATCGAAATTAAACCGACTCGAGATTTCGTACCCGAATTTCGAAACCTCACCCAAACATTCAAATGGATTTTACCCTAACATCCCAAACAACCCATATAATCAACAAGATTACAAGACTAAGAGAATGAGCAAACAAGAACAATGAGTATAGAAAAATCAGTTGCAGCAGATGAATATCACTCCAAAGATTTCGATTGGGAAGACTTGAGACGAGAAATTGAATCCGACCCTTCATTCTCCTTCCACCTTTCTCCATTTCTGCAATCTCCTTCTTCTTCCCCATCTTCAGATTCTCAAGCATGGTCTCATTTTCATTCTCGTCATTCCACTGGCAAATTCTTCAAGGTAAACAATTCGTGTTGAATTTGAATTTTTCATGATTTAAAGGGGTTTCGTGTTTCAATCCAGGAAAGACGGTATTTACTTAAGGAATTTCCTGAGCTTCTTTCTTGTGATGATTATTCCAAAGTTTTGGAGGTTGGCTGTGGTAATGGAAGTACTGTTCTTCCTATTTTGCGGTAATTTAATCATTGATTGCTCTTTTCTCATTATACTGCCCTTAATTTAAGGGGGTTTTTGGTTTGGCACAAAATGTATATTTTTTTGAAATTTTGTAGGAAATGTAAGCTATAATTAGTAATTTTATAGAGGCTCCGTGATTGTCACTTAGATAAAGGGTTTTTGATTCTGTCTAAATTGAGAATGCATTCTGGAAGTTGTGATTGATTGTATTTATCATCAACATAGTGCAAAATCTCAAATGGAGTTTCTATTGCAATGAAGGTCACCAAACCTCTTTCATGGTTAGGATGGTTTTGTGGTTGTCTCGGTGTATATAGTGGTCTCGGTAATTTCAAAAATCTTTATAATGTTGTCATGATGCAGTGATGTGAGTATGTGACTAGAAGTTGTAGTTGCTCTATGATCAATTGGTAGTCCTAGCATTTAAGGTAGCCATATTGTTGGGAATCTCTTAATGGGGAAAAGGCTTGGTTGAGTGAATTGAGAAGAAAAAATCCTAATCAATCATCGTGATTTGTAAATCACCATAAAAAAAAGAAATATACTAATAAAATATAAACAAAACGCAAAAAGATAATTTACAATTTTCAAAATCTCATCCTATTAAATCTCTCCACATGAGTGTGATTTACCAAGTTGGCAAATAACGGTTATTTACCTAGAGTTGCTCAATTGAGAAGTAGTAATTTTTAAGGTACGGTACTAATTGGCTTGTCTGTTTCTTAACGGGGGCTGAAGTGGAAGGCATGGTTATCAGGAATTCAAGGATCTTCCGTTTCTTAGCAGTATATTTGAGGGTATAGGTTCTTGTTTTGAAGATATTTGCTTTCAAGTGGAAGAAGACAAGGAAAAGACTATTTTTCACTATTCAAAAGAAATTTTATCTAATACTATGGTCTCATTTGTACTTGTGAGAGCTTCAATGTGAGAAAAATATTCTTGGGCCAAAACCACACGTGCAAGTTTCCCTGCATGTGGCTCGTCCGTGATAACTTCTTCGAATTTGCATGAACTAGCGGACCGATCACTAAGTGAGGATGCTCCCTACAGCATGAGTATTGTAAATCCTTTTCCATACCCTTAGTAACGGGTGTGTCTTTGGGAAAAACCTTTCAAGCTGTCATGTAACTTGTGGATAAATCATTTGGAGAAGAGAAATGGGCTTATGGAAGTCGAGGCTTACTTGGATTTGATCTGATTGGGATTTTAGTATACATGTTACTGTTTTTTCCTGTTATATATGCATTTGAACTTTCTAGACTTTGATCTTTAATCAAGAATCATGTTGATATTTTGCAATTTCTGTCACTGAAGTTATTTCTTTCGTTTGTCTACCGTGCTTAGTAATCATATCATATCTATTTTCCATGAGAAAGAGGGAATGAGTAGAGAGGGCATTAAATATCAAGTTGCCTATGTGAAATGATGTTGGTTCAGTCAATTAAGTGAGAAAAAATGTTTTGAATATGGGAAAACTTCTGATTTGTACCAAAAATTATGTAAGAAATTGGTGCTGTTATTTCGAAACTTGTTAAAAAGGAATACAGTTTCAATTTAAAAGAAATGGACGTAAACGCTACTCATTTACTAACTTTTCCACTATAGGTTATTTAGTTAGTTGAAGAAATTAATGTGTTCAATCCTTCGTGTCTAATGAAGGATTTAATAGGTTCAGTTATCCTAATCCTAGCATGTTTTTGTCAGTGCAAAGGAGAAGACCAGTATTTATGCCTGTGATTGCAGTGTCGAGGCACTTGAGAGAGCTATGCAGAATATTGCTGATGCCGATATAGAAAATGTCATCAATCGCTACCATCAATTCTGCTGCGATTTCTCTGTAGATCAGTTTCCGAAGTGGTTGGCGTGTGATTTATGTCGGACCCAGCGGTTAGAAAAGTCGCTACCTTGCTACACATGCATAAAATATGGTGATTTTATTTTTAGGCTTTCATATATAATATATGATCGGAAAATATTGTTCACTATGTTGTATGCTAAGAATTTCCCTGTTTGTGATTTTACAGAAGTCAATGAGAGTGAGGGAACACTAAGTAGTTCGCCTCCCAACAAAGATGGTCGGTGTTGCCTTGGTGGAGTGGACTTTGTGACATTGGTATGTGTCATTTTTAAGCACCTTGCATTCAGGGAATTCGCACTATGTCTCTCTTCATCATCTGGTGTTGCATCAATGAATCAAAAACTTAAAACGCTATTTTTGTGCGCATTTGGTTTATAATAAACAAGGTGACCGGTGCTGCATAAGGTTTTTTAGTCTTGTTTTTGTCATGGATTGGACATGGACACCTAGCAATTGAGGAAAGGGAAAAATACACGGTGAATGGCTGGAAAATTCTAGATTGTTATCTTGAGATAGTGCTAAGCTTAAGAACTTTACGTTATATTGACGTCATGGCTCCTTGCAGCCATGTCCTGGTTTCAAAATTGAGTATCTCATTTTTTTAACTAACACTAATCGAGCGAGAGGGAAATGAGTAGCTGGGCTCAGTCTTCACCGGATTCCTAACAAATCAAAACATTGTTCAAACACTCCTGTTTTTGGGTTAGAAAGCCAACATACACTCATACTTTAGTTCATTGAGGCATATGATGTAGAGAGGAGTCATAATTTATATGATTTCGGAAAATGCTTCACTTAAGAAAGCCCTTCATCTGGGATTGAAAATAAACCAATCAGCTGCCATATAAATTTTTGGAAAATAGATCCTTGTATAATGTACTCACTCCGAATCATTTTAGATGTCCCATTTGGGTTTTCACGGTTATTAAAGGTGGTGTGGGGTCCATTAAAAAGCTGCGTTAAACAATTAAATGTCCGAAAATAGCATCCCTTCATGATCAACAAATGAAATGAAGCTGTAGCAACTTTGAAATCTCATTTTTCTGTGCTCTTGTACACTTTCTGTAACAATAAGATGGGTGCATCCGGGAATTATAATCTTATACTCCTCCGTTTTAATATGTTCTCAAATAGAATTTACGAATTTAGTGTCAGACTTTGATTACGATTTCTCATCGATCTATTAGAGAAAATATATTCATGTGGGATCTTATTAGATTCTTTTCAATATATACTTTCTAAATATCAACTTTTTAGAATTTTTGAAAACTCACAATTAAAATTATTGATGTTAAAGTTTGCATAGGGAACTGCTAAAAAAGTTAATGGGAAGAACATTTGAAAACAGAGGAACTAATACTTCGTGTGACTGTCTCTTGACTAGATATTTACACTATCCGCTGTTCCACCCGAGAGGATGATGACAGCAGTCAGGGAATGCTTTTCTGTATTAAAGCCAGGCGGCCTGCTTCTTTTCAGGGATTATGGTACTGCTTCTTTCTAAGAGTTTCATATTTGAAAGCAACATATAGTAGCCATTTTAATCTTCGATTTTCCAAAAGAATGTTATTAAGCTAATTCTTGCATGTAAATGTACTTTGGAAGGTGGTATTATACGGAGATAATGGGGATGAAAACTGGTGTAATTTTAGTCGGAAAAGTCTCTTGGCTGCCTTGATGATCATGCTTGTCTGACTTCAATCATCTCATTTTCTCCATAAAATTCATTCCTATGCATTACCATTGGAAGAGGTGGTATTAGACTATTAGGCGGTGATGGAAATTTGTACGCAAAAAAACTTTTTTATGATCAAAGTTTTATCACCATGGGAATGACATGAACATTTGATGAAATTATACACTATAAAATCATTTTCATTATCACCATTTATTACCACTAACCAAACGGGTAGTTAAGTTTTTTAACACAAATTGATAAGCTGATGAGAATTAACGAGGGTTTGCACTTTGCAGGTCTTTATGACATGACCATGCTTAGATTTGAACCGGAGAAAAGAGTGGGTTTTCGGCATTATACGCGTGCGGATGGAACGCTCTCTTATTTCTTTGATTTGGTTTGTGCGAGGGATCTTTTTGTTGGTGTTGGCTTCATTGAGGTAGAAACTTTTTTCATCGTATCCATCATTTGAATCACTATTATCGTGTACGGTATATATTTTTAAACCGTAGATGTATTGTAATAAGCGATAGATATATGATTTTAATTTTTAAAACAATACTCATCAACTCTAAACGAAAAAATCAAATACGGTAAATTACGAGAGATTGGAGGATAAAAAGTACACAACATATGCATAGTCGCAGATCTAAGTTTTATTCAAATTCAAAAAAACCAAAAATAGTAGATTGTGAGAGATCGGAGCATCAAAAATATACCAAATAGATATTGTTAAATAAGTAGCCATGAAAATAGTACGAGGGAAAGGATAAATGTTCATAGAGAAAGGAGATATGGTCGACCTTTAATAGCCAAGGGGATTGACGAGGAAAACAATGAGGTTTTTTTCGAAATTAAAAAGTTACGGTGAGGATAATTTCGGAATTAAAAGTTACGATGAATTATAGTTTCATCATAAATATGATTAAATTAGACAAATAAAAGAAAACAAAGAGAGAATATTGCAACAAAATCTACTTCTTACTATAAAATTCATATTTTTCCTTTTGGAAATTAAGTACAAGTTATGAAAATTTACAGGTAAACTTGACAATATGATAAAGTTCTTAGTTCTTACCATTTTGTCCCATCCATAGTTTTCATTTCCTGTGAGCTGATCAGCCGTCGGACAATGACTTGTGTTTTGTAGCTTGAACTAGAATATTGTTGCGTCAAATCGGTGAATCGACGAAAAGGAAAGAGCATGAGAAGAGTATGGGTTCATGGAAAGTTTCAGAAGCCTTCGTAATTTTCGATGATTTTACGAGACAAGTCTTTTTCCAACTGTTCGTTTTGGGAAGTATGTTTCCTCATCTATTATGTTAACATCCACTTTTTCTCGAGTCGTCATTTAGTACTGTTTATTATGTTTTCTTAAAGAGTATTAAGGTTGGCCCATTTCTCTACAGTATAGCAATGTGGATTGAAAACGACGACAATGAAGACAATTTTCCGTCGCCTCTAATGTAGCCTCCGCCAGGCGCCAAGGCCGCCTATCGTTGAAAGGTATTGTAGGAAAGTTCGACTTTTTACTTGCTACCGACTAGTGGCTCAAACTGTTGCGGAAATGTTTATGGACGTAGTTTCAAGTATCGTTTTCTTTGAAAGTAATGCTATCGGAAACCAGAGAAAGTAAACCGAGACTTCTGATGCTTTACTTATATAGTGAGTTTTCGAGCCCATGAGAAGACCTATACTTTTGTCATCTATGCCTTATTCAAAATCAATGATTGACATAACTTTAGTGTTTAGTGATGTTTAACCATAGAAAATGTTCATTAGGCTAGAAATTTTAGTAATTTTTCGTGTTTCGAGTTTATCTGAAATTGTGTTGTAGTTTAAAATATCGATGTTCGGAGTCTATTGCTCGACTCCAAATTGTTTAAGGTGCTGGTTTGGTTTCAGATTAATTATTTCGAGTTGGGTTAAAATTTGCATTGTTTTAAAATCCTTTTAAAAGTCGAGTTAATGTCACTCTTGAATATACAAAGAGGTAAATGTTATATTAAATCTGTTTTAAACACCTATACTTTGATATACTCTAAATCACCCTTATTTCAGACATATTTATTTATTGGATATTGAAATTCATAGATTGCACCAAGAACACTTGCAATCTGTTTCATGTTCACTACCTGGTTGGGTACATCAATACCTAGTTGGACATATTATACATGCAGCGGAATCATTTTGTGATTCTGTCCTTTTTACCCTAACGGCCTGTTTGGTTAACGGTGCTAATTAATGGTAATAGAAATGATTTATAGTATAAAGTTTCAATATATCATCATCATCATCTTCATACCCAATGTATCCTGTTCATGGAAAACTATGATCAGGGTCTGGGGAGGGAAAACGCCGGCAACTCATACCGATAGAGGAGAATGCAATCAAAGAGTCCCCCGGCTCGTGAAAGATCTTCTAGAGAGAGAAATCTGCAGCGATCAAAAACAATACCAAACATATGCACATATACAAAGATAAGAGCAAAAAATGGGTAAACATCGGCAAAAACAGGGAAACATATGTATCATTTTATTTCCATGGTAATGAAAGTTTAATCATAAAAAAACTTTTTTGTTTACAATTTTTTATTATTACCTAATACCATAGTTCAAATGAATTTTATGTTAAGGAGAATAAGCATGGCTAGTAATAATATATCTATTAAAATTACACTAACTTTCATTACCATTCCCACCATTTAGTACCGATTACCAAACGGGCCATAAGGATTATGACCCAACATTTGAGATTATTAAGTTCCCCATTTCTAGTAAATAAATACTCTTTTATCACACTGAGATAGCAACAGTATACAAATTTATGTGAGAGTTTTCAGAAGAAAATGTAACAATTTCAATGGGACAGAGTAATTATAATAGTTGATGTTCCACTTAATTATTATGGTCAGCAGTGGGAAGATGGAATATAACAATCAACCATAAGAATAATTTTCCTTTAGGACTAGCCTTATCAATGCAATC
The DNA here is from genome assembly GCA_019776075.1 of Amaranthus palmeri. Taxonomy (NCBI): domain Eukaryota; kingdom Viridiplantae; phylum Streptophyta; class Magnoliopsida; order Caryophyllales; family Amaranthaceae; genus Amaranthus; species Amaranthus palmeri. The sequence goes on from JAAKBH010000280.1 coordinate 1,433,001, forward strand.
AAGACTTCTCTAATACACTTTTTCACTAATTGATCCCCTAGTAAAAGTAAATAACTTAACTTTATAGAAAAAATTTCTTGATTTATTTATTACATTATATTATTGCTAATAGAGACCTTCAAAATAAATTAAGGGACTTTGTAATCAAATTCGACTTAAAAATAATTTTATAATTATGTAAAAACAACACGAACATAAGATTTGATTTTAAACTGACGCAGAACACTTGCTAATCGATGACCCGAAGGCATATTGCAAAATGCAAACCAATAAGCTTTGTTCAACATCTACAACCCCTATAAGAAAGTGGGTAATCCATAGTGTATCTTCCTTTTACATGGTGCATACAAGGCGACCCTAGGTTTTTAAGGGCCTGGAGCGAAAGATTATTTATGGGATTTTAAATTATTATATATATAGAAAAGTTCGAATCCTAGTACTAAACTAAAATTAAAATTTTTGAGGGCTCTGGGCGTAGACACGTCTTGCCCTTATTTAGAGGCGGCCCTGGGTGCATATGAATCCAATAATTTACGAGAACAAAGATCCACTTGAGAATTTCATCTTCCTACATCCTACTCCAAATCTAATGTGTGTATGTCACATTTCTCATTGTGTGGTATGAAAGACATGAAAGCAAGATTGGTTATTTCGTTCTGGGGTATGTGTAAGATGTCCGACTGTATGTACAGGAAAAGAAGTGTGATAAATAATGTAGCAAAAAGATTAATAGATTAATAGCATGTGATAATTGATAATAATGGAGTTGAAAAGTACATTTCTTTTAGTTTTGTCCATTAAAGTGTAAGAGCAAATAGAATAAAATAATCTCTAAAAATAATTTTAAGGTAGAAATATAAAAATTAAAAGACAAATTCCTTCAAAACATCATTATCTTTCATAAGTTTCATATGAAAATTTTCCTAAGGATTATGTGATCATTTTGCAACTTAGTATAATGTATCATATAGAAAACTGCTAATAATTATAAAGACGCATTTTATGTATGGATTAAGTAGCTTATATTATACATATTATGAAAATATAACCTTTTTATTTAAGGTCATCTCACTGAGACACGATCTCTCACATGAAATAGCTAAATAAATATTTCTTGTCAAGCGATCGTTTATTCAAGGGTGATGATGAGGGGAGTGCCACTAAATAATATGAATAATAAATTTTTATATATAAATGATGTAATACGGATTAACTTAACACACATAAGATCAAAATAACATGTATGTTTTTTAATTTGTCTGTGAGAACTTTAGTTCTTACTATTTTCACTGAATCACATATCTTTAAAAAAGCAATAAATCATATAAAGATTTAATGAAGTTTACCCATTAAAACTACGTCCTCCTTGATCATTAGTCTTTTATTGAATGACAAATAGAGAATTATGATACAAAGAGTGATTATCATAATTAGTGTATAATTTGAAGTTTTGGGGCTAGGGTTACATCCTATCTATACAAGAAAAAACATCGATCTTACACAAAACTGACTTCTAACTCGAAAATAGAAATTCTAAAATGGGAGAGAAAGAATAATAAGTGTCTTCATAAATGTTTATTATATTATTAAATTTATATTTAATGTCGAACCCATATTAAAATTAACAACAGAACAATGACAACTAGATTGGTCATTAAAAAAAGTCAATATTTTGAAAAATGTGTTCTAACAATGAGTGAACAAAGACAACCTAAAGTCAATATAACATGCTTGCTAGCAACCCATAATTTTAGATTTAACTATTGCTCATTAATGTTCAATACCAAGTTATAAAGGTATTCATTCAGATCAATAGATTGATTTCGAGTCCGATCTTTAGAATTAGATCAAAATCAGATCTTGTATCCAATAAAATATATAATATTATATTTAATTTCAAATATATGTGACCAAGAAGAAGCACAAGCTAATATATCAAACTATCATTTTTTTAATGCAACTTATATAAAATAGAAAAAAGACTAAAATATTTGTGATAATGATTGGGGGAGAAAAGAAAAGACTAAATATTATATATACACTAATAATAATAGGAGTTAAATGAAGACAAAGTGAGTTAGGTTTATCTTCCAAATAACATTAATTAAGAAGTTAAGATCATAAATTATTATTATTAATTATGAGATTTTATTGGAGTTTGAAAGATTGTGTATGATGAAGCTAGATTTAATATTTAATCATCTTCAAACCCATTTTTTAAGGTGACTAACCTTGAAGTCATAAAAATAATTAAAATATAATTAAAGAATTAATATAAAGAAGCATGAATATATAGAGTATTAAAAAAGATATAATACTAAAAGAAAAAGATGATGATGCACATTATTAGCTGAATACCCAAGAAACAAGAAAGGCATGAATATCATTATCATCACATTCAGTGTATTCCGCTTATGGAATACTATGATCAGGGTTTAAGAAGGGAAGAACGACGGCAACTCATACCCATAAAGGAGAGTGCGATCAAAGACTCCCTCGGCTAGTATTTGTCATACTTTCATTAAAAAGCTCGTATTTTTATTAAAGAGTAACAAATTAAACAAACAAAAATCGATAAATTCTAATTAATTAAACATCATAAACAAAACAAAACTTTCAGTTTTTTCAGTATGTTTTTGAATGATCGAGATTATCTCACTACAAGACTATTCTAGCTCATACATAAGTTAAATTATTAATATATAAATTTCATATTTAAAAGTCGTATTACCTAAAAACGACCTCCTACGAGTGTATTAATTTCAAATTACCAAAAAAATGCCTAAAAAACAATAAGACAAGCATTTAAGAATTTTGAGCACTCCCATGCTAATATTGCTCATATCAATGTATGAATCATACCACTATTTAATTCTTTTTATGATTTATTAATAAATAAATAAATTAAATATCTATTTCCCCATAAATTCCAACACTTTCTAGTCAAAAATTTTATTGAAAAACGGATATCATCACATGCAAGTTTTATACCCAAAAAAAGAGACATGTTTTTTTTGCTTTGAGAGAATTAATACATGTAAAGATGAACCCTAGTCTAAAAACAAAAAAAATAACATTTTAATTTTAATTAATTTACATTGAAAAAACCATTATCATAATCACAATTAGATAGCATAAGAGAAAATTAAACCCTTATTAGTCTTTTTTACCTACCTTTAATTTACTTTCCTCTTTGCTCTTTCTCTCACTACAAATTTAACACCAAAAACATACGATTAAGTACCACTTAAATTCCAGAATTACAGATTGACCTAATAACCGAAAACTTTTTCTTTCACCCCTGTGATTTAAGTTCGATTCTCGGTTGATATAATTTTTGCGATCAGGGAATTTTCTAACCTTATCCCGAGTAATAAAAATTTACCTTTTTATTATTTATTGTGGTTAAAATGGAGGGCGACCACCATGATTCCAACCATAAGCTTCATGATGACTAATTTGTCCATTATTTCCTCCATTAGCCAACAAATTTGGGGGCAAATTATACATTCCTAGGGCAGAAGATGGATCTCCTCCTCCAATACCATGTTGTTGTTGTCCTGGAGGGGACCCGGATCCGGACCCGCCGCCCATCTGCGGCGGACCCGGATGTTCTTCCTCTTGCTCCTCCAATGGAAGCCGCTCATATGTGGCGTTGGAAAACGTAGCGGCAATAACCATGACGGGTCCGGACGCGATCAACGGGCCGACAACACACCCACCAACTACTTGACCCTGACCGCCGGCTAAATAAACGGTTAACCCAGTGGACCCGGGTGGAGCGGGTCCAGGGAGAAAAGCTCCGGTTAGAGATAAGATCTCAAACCGGCCATGTAGGGCAACTACTGTTGCCCCACCTGGCCCAGACGCGGGCTGTCTAATGGTCACACCAGTGACCGCCCCGGCCGCTGAAAGCACACACACGCCTCGTTGGCGTCTACGGGCGAAGCTGGCGATGTTGTCCGCAACGTCAGCTCCGCCCGCAACCTCCATAACGTGCGAACGCAACGCGTTCGGACTGTCCCGGGTCACAAAAATCGGCGGCTTAGGCTTATTTTTTGACCCGGGCGGGCGCCCTCTGGGACGCCTTGAAGGCGCCTCAACGGCGCCTTCTTTAGGCTCATCACTATTTTCTCTTTCATCATCATGATCACCTTGATGATGATGATGATCATGTCCCATGGAAATTCCTAGATCTGGCTTCCCTTTCATCCCTGATGAAGTTGACTCCATTCCTTGTAACCCAACTTGACCACTCCACCATGGATTTGCCATTTCTGTAAATTCTATGAGCGAGATACACTCTGAATATGATGATAATAATAAAAAAATATAAGCTCAAAATTAATTTATAATTGAATTAAATAGGTAATTTTTAAGTATCATATAGAAGTCTATTTTTTTTTTCTCTCTTTAGAAGTTGGTAGTATTATTTTCTTTTTTTTCTCTTCTTGAATATCTTAATCTTCTAGGAAGGCAAATAAATATATATATATATATATGATAGTATTATATATGATAAAGTCTTCCTCTTTATCAGGTGAGGAAGCTAAGAGATAGGGAATATGAATATTACGGTTTTGGCGTTTCTTTTGTGTGTTTCGTTTTTTGTTTAATCCCATTTTACATCACAAATTGTTCAGACTGTTTCTTCGAGAGATGTATTAGATATATTGGTTAAATAGCTTAATTAATACAATTATACAAATTAAAGAAATTATAAAAATATGAGTTTTTTGTTTTGAGCTTGTCTTTTTGAATGACGGTTTCTCACAAGAGGAGCTGATTTTGCTTCCTCCGTTCCCTTTGGTTCTTTTCTTTAGACGAATCCAATTGGCTCTCGTACTCATAATTGTGGGCATTCACATTAAAAAAATTTCAAAGTTTAGAAGAAGGTGCTAGAAAACGAACCATACAAATATGTTTTGCCCTTAAACCAATTGTGCTACTAATTTTTATATAAAGCGCTTGTCGGCTGTGGCTCAATGGATAGAGCATCTGCATGTAGAGCAGAAGGTTTGGAGTTCGATCCCTACTGGGCGCAGGTATCAATTGGGGGTTTTCTTGACTGCACGCATCTCTCTTTACTTCCTCTTTGGGGGTACCGGATATATGATTTGTCCGCATCTTTCAAGAAAAAGAAAACCCCCCACTCGAACCCTGCCTTGTGCGGGATACCGAAATGGTCCCTTACCTTACCTTACCTATAGTAAATATCCATGAAAAATCATTACAGTTGAAAAAAAAATTATTTCACCTTTATAACAGCCACAGAAATTGGATTTTCATCATTTTGAAGAATAATTAATTCTCTGACTTTCATATTCATAGAAATTAATTATGTAACGTACTTCAAATAAAAAGTAAAAAAATTAACACAAGTACAAAAGGGATAAGTGTGTTAAAAGTAATTCATCATTCTAAAATACTCGCTACATTATGATTATTGATACTATTTATCGTTTAAGCTTATTTCATACATTTTTGTTAATCCTTAAAAGAATATATATTCAAGTAGATCTTGTTTGAATAGTCTAATCACATATTTTTATGCTCCATCCATTTTTTCTTCTCATTTAATTTTTGCACAGTTTTTTAAATAAATTTTGAATCTTAATATTTTAAATATACGCATCATAAAATATTATATTAAAATATATAATAAAAAACCATATATAAAACGAGTCTAACGAGATCTCACATGAATTTATATTATTATATATCTATATATGCCTTTAAAATCTTAATCAAATTTCTCTCTCCAAAATAGAATATTCTAAACGGGAAGAACATTAATTAACAAAGAGAGTAATAAACTAGTATAAACTTTGTATAATATTTAAATGTATAAACTTCAATCTGTTAATAATTAAAATAACATATTAAACTGTGTAAAATATCAAATATAGCAATATAATGGAACAGAGAAAGTATTAAGTAGCAGCCCTAGCAAGGTTAATTAAGGGAAGCCCTGAGGAGAAGGGATTCTTTGTATTTATTCTGACTTTTGGTACAAGGACTGTTTACCAGCTTTGTGTATGAAAGGACAAAGAATTAGGGTTATTTATGATGCGAAACTAACATTGAAAAATATAGATAAAACACAAATTCTTACTTGAGACCATCTCTATAAAAAAAACGTCTTAAATAAGTCGGTTCATATCTAGTCTAATTGGTTATAACACTAACTCCAAATATCAATTGACTTTAATAGGTTATAATTAATACCAACTTTAATAGGTTATTGTCAAGGAACCAACTCAACCAAAAGTTTAAGCTGGTGGTTGAGGCCTCAGGATATGTTATATACTCTAGCACACCCCTCACACGAGAGCCCTTTGGGCTAGAAGTGTGGATGCAACATAGACTCTCCTTATACCTGGTGCTAAATATTCCACTTTTAAATGAGAAGTGGTTGAGATTCGAACCTATGACCTCTTATCACACTGGCTTTGATACCATATCAAGGAACCAACTCAACCAAAAGCTTAAGCTGGTGGTTGAGGCCCCATGATATGTTATATACTCTAATAGTTATAACATCAACTCCAAATATGCTCAATCACGCGCCAGTTTTTTAGATTTTCTTTCTTTTTTTAATTATTGAGAACATGAACTGGGTTCTTTTAGAGACATCTATATTTTAGACGGTTTCTCAAGAGAGGGCCAGTAGATAAAATAGAGTTGATTTATTAGAATTAGAAGAGTACCAAATATATTAGAATAGGTTCTCGTGCGCGTGGGTTGGTAGAGACCACGTCGTTTTCTCGCCCTCCGACATCTCAACGGATGGGGCTAACTTGATGTAAGCTGTTTTGTTTTTTATTAAGTACAGGTAGGTCGAGAAAATGAGAACATACATCAATACTCGAATTTAATATTTTTTGTACACCACTTCTTCGCTTTTCATTGGTTTATATTATCTCTGTTTTCATTTGTTCTTCTCTTTAATTCACTTTTTTACGAATCTCAATATAAATGTAAAAGTCAATTAATTTCAATTGTGAGTTTTTAAAAATTCTAAAAATTGTATGTTTAGAAGTATATACTGAGATGAATTTTCAAGATCATATATATATAAATATTTTTTTCATATAAATTAATGAGAAATTAAATTATAGTCAAAGTTTGACTCTAAAACAGAGAGAGTAATTTTAAAATTTAGAGTTATTTTATAATAATTTATTATTTTAATGTGAAAAGAAAGTTAATTGCTTTAAAAAATAACATATTAGAGTAGTATGTTAGTTGGGTATTGTTACACTTGTGAGTTGTGATTTGAGCACTTGTTAATTGTAGTATTGTTATTAGTCAATTAGTCTTAATAATGATGAATTGGGTAGTTGTATTTACATTAATAAAGGTATCATGGTCTTGTACGTATTTCATTGGGAACAAACATGGAAATTATTTGTAAACTTCTAGATTGACCATGCATGAATCATCATCATCAATCTTATTCCGCTCGAAAACAGGGTCTGAGTGAGGAAATGTGACAGATAATTCATACTCGTACTCCCTTGAGAGGAAATATTAGAGAAAAACACTCAATTTTTCCCCAGAATAATAGGTTTTTTTTTCGGATATTTAGATATTTTTTTTTTGAAATGCGGATATTTAGATATTAGATTCAAATTGTGTTGGCAATTTCATTCAATTTATATGAAAAATAAGTAATCAGTAATAATCAATTTACTTTACACAAAATGATAAGTAATCAGTAAAATTATTTCAATTGTTATCAATTAGTAAAAATCAATTACAATCAGCGAAATTAGTTTCAATTTGTAAAAATCAGTTACAAATAGTAAAAGTTAGTTTAGAACAGTAAAAATTTGTTTTAATCAGTAAAAATCAGTTGTATCAGTAAAATTTAGGTGAATTAAACACGACCTTAATTTGCATTGAGATTTGCAAAAAAATAAAGTAAACGAAAAGAAAAAGGAAAATGAAATGAGTAGTAGTTTATAATTTTTGTTAATTATTAACATTAGAATATAAAACATGTAGATGATATAAACTAAAATAAACACCATGTTCCTTTCAAAAAAAAAAAAAATAAACACCATGTTAAATATTTTGATTTTTTTTATAGTCAACTAGAAAAACATGTATTTTTGATTTAAAAACATGTATGTAAAGTTGTGAATTACATTAATTATATAATGAATAAGAAAATTATTTTAATCACCCCTCAAAATCCACCATGACTAAATGATTATTTGATGATAATTAATTATTCGATTCGTCTATAGAGTTGATAAATTATGTTTAATCACTCTTCAAGTGTTCTAAACTTCTTATTAAATATCTAAAAATAATATTTAAAGCCTTAAAGTTACATTTAAAACATTAAAAAAGAAAACATATTGCTAGATGCTTTTCTTGATCCCTAGGAATGTTTTTCTAAAAAACTTCACAATAAGAATACACATATATAATGAAATTTTTTAAGAAGTACTTTTGTGAGAAACGATCAGATCAAAATAAGAAGTTTATATACTAATAATATATTATTAGGCTATTTAACCTAGATATGAAACAGATTGCAAGATGTGACCGTCACATACAAGAATTTACAGTTTAAAAATCAAGTAAAGACGATGTATACAATTGTTGCAAAATTAATTAACGTTTATAATACATACCTATTTTAGAATCAGTACGTTTTTCCATCCACTTGCACTCGATGTTCCTCGTTAAATTATTGTATTATTATATGATTAATCTCTAAATCTTCATCAAAAAAACTTTGTATCAATACGTTCAAAATGATTTCAAACAATCAATAAACCAATAATTAATAGAGCTTTCAATAAAAATATTTTTCCAAAATCATTAATAATAAATAACTTGCTAACTTTTTGAGAGAAATAAGTGAAATATTTTACAACTTAGTTTTTCTTTTTTGATATGAATAAATAATGATTTATTTATCCTAGCATAAGCCATAAGTCAAGAAATTGATTGATGTTTTCTTGAACTTCAAAAATAAAAAAAACTTTAACTTAAAATAATGTTTTTTTAACCCAACAAAGAGCTAGGGAAACAAGGGGGCCTCCTTCACATGGATTCACGTGTCGTTGGTCTTAATTTTATCATTAATTTATCTTAATTAGCATCCAAATTTTGAAATTGGGTTTAGATTACAATTACCCCACACTAATTATTTAATTAATAAACATATGCTTATATTGTTTGTCTCGAGCCGAGGGACTCCTTCTGGCCGCGCTCTTTTTTTATTGGTATGAGTTGTCGCCGTCATTCCCTCGCCAGACCATGTTCATAGTTTTCTATGAGCAGGATACACTAGATAGGATGATGATGATGATGATGTTGAGCAAATGGAAGATTAGGTGAGAATGAAGTAATAATGGCTCTCCGTGAGACAAGACTCGATTATGCATATGCTTAACCAATTCAACCAAAATCTTAAGATAATGTTTGAGGCTTTAGGGTTTCTTCAGACAGACCCCTTATACATTACGCTGATTCCACTTTAAATGAGAGATGGTTGAGATTGAATCTGTGACGTACCTCTTATAATATTGACTTATACGGCCTGTTTGGTTAGTGGTACTAACTGGTTGTAATGAGAATGATTTATAGTGTAAAATTTCATCAAAAGTTCCATATCATTCCCGTGGTAATGAAACTTTGATCTAATATCACCTCTCCAAATGGTATGCATTTTAATAAATTTTATAAAAAAAATGAGATGATTTAAATATATTGGACAAGCATGACCATCAAGGTAGTCAAGAGATTTTTCGACCAAATTACACTAATTTTTCATTTCCATTACCCCCGCTTATTCCCACCTACCAAACGGGCCGATAATACCATGTCAAAAAACAAATTCAACAAAAATTAAGCTGATAGTTGAAGCCCATAATATTTATAATGACTAAAGAACAAATAAGCTTTTATTTTCATGCAATAGTACTTTTCTACTATGCATGATGTATTATCATTGAAAAAGAATCCATAAAACTTGCATTAAGGAAATGTGGACCACAAGATAAAGCCAAATAGTAATATAAATAAAATATTTATGACAAAAGTACAAAAATTTGGTTTATATTAAATTAATAAATTATCAAATAATATAATTAGTGGTGGGGGAATAATTTAACCGGCCATAGAAAATATAAAAGGTGCAATGGCTTAAATTGAATTGATGCCAATGCTTTTGTTAGGTGTCCATATTCAAATTGGTCGTGGAATACACGTGCTTTGGGGTAGACTACATCACTACATAAGTATATATGCTCGGCCTGTCAAACAGATCAGGTTAGGTCGAGTTTGAGTTTGGGTTTGGGTTCGGTCATATATAAACAGGTCGGAAAATTCTTGACTTAAATCTAATCCATTTAGTTGATTGGGTCGAAAATCACAACCTTGACCCGACCTGCAACAGATTAGGTTGACCAGATTTCGACCTACTTAACCCGTTTATAATTTTTTTTGTTTTCGTCTTAAGGTTTTTAATGTTGATTAAATTGAATTTTTAGGCTTTAGTTTTAACTTAATGTTTTTTATTGTTTATTTTGTATTTACTATGAAAATAAGAAAATATTAAATGAACTAAGTTTAGCTTATACTTATAATTGATTTGACTCAAAATTAACACATATAATTAAATGGGTTATAGGGTTTTTTAAGATTAAAATTTTGACCCGAACCTAATCCATTAAATAAACAGATCAAGTCGGTCGACCCATTTAAATAACGGGATCAAAAATCTCAACTCAAACCCACTTATTTTGAGTTAGGTTCATATCGAGTTAGTAAGTCGGATCAACTTTTATTAGCCCCTAATATATGCACTATGAGATAGTATTACAAATAAAAAAAATGGTTTTCACTATTCCTATATAGTAAATATTATTTGTAATTTTATATAAATAAAAAGTATATGTAATTCAAGTACAACGAGTAGCCTCAGAATAGTTTGCGATTATGATCTGTTTTTCGTTTAAGGCTAATGTACAAGGATTCTTTGAGTATGTCTTAAGATACTCTCTAATTCCTTAGATCATATATAGAGGTGTTCAACGGGGCGGATCGATCTATGGGTTAAGAGTAGGGTCACATTTTAATGGGTCATTAGCAGATCGGGTCAATAACAGGCCTTTGTGTAAAGGGCCGGGTCGAGTCTGGTCCGATAATTATATAAATTGTTGTAAAAAATATTTTACCACTTTTTTTATATTTTTATATGATATTGTTATATTCTTAGTTGAATTGACCTAAATGTCCACAAAGTATAATAAAAAAAACTATTTTATGAATTTTTAATAACGAGTCAAATTGGATCGTATATAAACGGGCTTGATCCATTCCAGCCCAGTTAACAACTTACATGACTCACCCCGACCTGGCCCATTTAAATTTTGACTCGACCTGTCCCGAACCCGGCCCATTTAAATTTTGACTCGACGAGTCAAATCACTTTTGGACTCCCTCAACCTCTTATGTACAGGTGTACTCTTTTCTTGTCCAGCTGATTAAGGAGCAACTTCTAGTCATCATCTGACATATCCTTTCATAATCTCTTTTTAGATTACATTATTAAAATTTTCAATTTAGAAACTCAAATAATAATTATTTTTATGCCTATCTTATCCTTTTCTATTTCTTTTTTGCAAATAATATTCACATGTCCCTTTAAATTTGCTACGTGTAACTTTTTTAACTTTTAAAAGTAAATTTAAAGGGACGGGATATATCATTGTATATTGACTTTATTTCATAGAATTTGCAAAATATATACATACTCCCTTATAAGTTTATAAAGTTTCGCGAATCACGATGTGGGATAATTCACATGTGGCTTATTATAAGCACAGCGTCACTGTTGTTAGTAACTAGAACTAGAACATTAGATACCTTACTGACATGATTGTACACGTGATTATTATATTAACTCGGTTGTAAATGTGGCTGTTCAATTGACATTTTTTAAATTTAATTTTTTTGATTTTTAAGTTAATTAATTTAATTAATAATCTAATTTGATTAATTTAATTTAAAATGAATTATTATATATAAAAATTTATTTTTCGTTATATTATTTAAAAAGTTATTTTTTGAATTAGATTTTATTTTAATATTATCTTAATTAAACAAGAGAGCAAGACTAATAATGTGAATTATGAGTCACTTATCACAAGTGGGATATAAAAAAAATATTAAAACGAAAACTTTAAATTTTTTTACCATCATTGCATAGGTTTTACATATTCATTTTAGCAATAAACCTGATTACAAGACAATTTTATACTCCATCATAATAAGCCGCAATATATAAAATAAAGTTTTTGTTTTAAAATATCTTTATATATACTACTTATGATAAAAAGACTCATAATTCCCTCACCCAGACCCTGCTCTCGAGTGGGATGTTAGGGTTGATGATGATAATATAAAATAAACTCGAACAATGAATAGCGTCAAATAAGCATAATGTAGGAAGTATTTCAGAACAAACGACGTACTTTTATATGATGATAATGAAGTAGACAAAGTATCACCTTTCCTTTTGACATTAAACAAGTTCTCCTTTACAAGGTGTAGTACTGTATAGCTGTTACAAAATGCTGCCAGCAAAGAATATGTAGGTATTTTCGCTACTACATTTCGACAAAAGCGTAAGGATTCGATTCACATATACCATTATGTACAGCATATCTCACTCGATAACACGTCGCAGCACATCCGAGGAGTGGAAGCTCGGGTATACGATATTGAGCATAGTCGGTCAAATCTCGTCTGAGTAAACGAACAGTTTATTCGAAGTTTCAGATATGCAGGAGCGGGGCGAGATCTCCCTGAGGCGACAGAACCAGTGTGCCTTACCGTTCAAATGATATCGTGTTTGGGCTTTGATCATCGAGCAACACCGGCTCCTTCCAGCGCAGCTGCGACTTGGGCTGATGCCTCCTCAAGGGTTCGTTTCTTTTGGATGGAATTAAAAGCTTCCAATGTATCACCAACCTCAAAATCGTCGTAGTCTTCCAATCCGATTCCACATTCAAGTCCGTTGTTTACCTGAAAAGTAGAAAATTCGCCAAGTTTCGTAAGCATTATGAGCGTGCGAGTTGCAATTACTTGCTACACGTTCGATAACAGACGGCATTTAATCGGGTGTTGCAGAAATGCCTATGCTATAGATATGTGTACGAAATCCGAGCCTGTTAGCGCAATACTTTAATATATAGGTTTGGATAACTAATGGCTCATTAAATCATTTGTGCTTCTTATTTTATGTGAAGTTACAGTCTTACAGATGATGTTTGCAATCAAGGGTCAATCTGAAACAAGCTAGATGACATTGGGGTTAAACAACTTTTTGCTTTTCGATTGTTGGTTGGTTAAACAGCAAAATAACTTTTTTGGTAAATGACCTTTAAGCCAGTTGAAACGCCAACTTATAAATTAAATAGAAAAAGTTGCTTTGAGTAGCTTTATTCATTGATTCGCTTGTTGTTCGCTTTTTCTATGATGAATAACGAATACCTAATTCTACCAAACATTTAGGAAGTCGGAACTTATTCGATTAGCTAAAAAGCCACAAAAACAAAAAACACATCCAACTGGTCAACCAAACCTAGTGAATCGGCCAACGAGTAAGAACCAACAACCACAACCACATGCAATAACCAACAATCATTTTCCGAACAACCCATAGTAAAAGTGTAAGATATGTTCGTCCAATAACTGTACGGAAGTGACAGATATTTACCTCTTCGACAGTTTCCTTTACTCGACGCAACGAATCAAGAACTCCAACGTGGACAGTTTTTCCCTTCCGTATCACTCGAATCCCACAGCCTTTGGTAATCTTTCCCTCGGTCACCATGCATCCAGCGACACGGCCACTACCACTACTAAATGTAGCCCGCACTTCGGCTGAACCAATTGCAACTTGTTCCTATATTCAAAATTATTGGTTATGAGCAGTGAAAAATAAACTTAAAAAGCACAAGACCTACTATGGTTGAATACTTGAAACTATTCATCAAATTTAAGCCAATAGATTGAAAAAAATTTGATGGGTCTTCTAAACCTTAAATGATTGTAATACTATTATTATTGCATAACCAACGAGAATCATACGTTATACTAAAAAGCTACAGAAAAAAGGAACTCATTTATTGGCTAAAAAAATATGACATGGTATTTGATTTTGACCAATATCTCTACCATTAAAGTATCTTTGACTAGCGTTCATTTATAGTGAAATCGAGTAAATTAAAGAGTATAACATACTGCATAATATATTTTTGACTATCTCTAAAATTATAGAGTTAATTATTCATATAAATGTCAAAATCGAGTGTTTATACTGCATAATATCTCTGGCTTTGTTTTTTAACATCATAATTTTTGTATATGCACGGGTTTTACACTAGTAAAGTTTAATACGTAAGTCTAATCCCCAGAGGATTCACACTAGTTGCGGTTAACTTTCTAGTGATCAATTCTCAACAATTTGATGGGTTGTGGCCTATGGGAGTCTTTAAATAGTATTCCTTTGTCACTTAAGATTGCTCCTTAGGGAAATGGCACAAGGATTAAGAACAATAGTTTGATAGGTATATTAGTGAGGTATTATATGTGGGACCATGTCCTTTAGTGAGGTAATGATAGGTTTTATTGTCGGAAAAAGAAAAAAACTAGACCCCTATGTCTCGTGGCTTTTGGCACAAGTACAATTTGTGTGAAAACCAAGAAAAGGGAGAAAAGCGGGTAAAAAGATGTGAGTTACGGGGAAGTGGCAGAATTGTGTGGACGAGATAAAAAGATAACTTAAATGTGCAACTTCTAAAAAAAAAACTTAAATGTGTCCAAGATAACCGAAATAAAATAAGCTTATGAACAAATATGTCAATACAAATACAACCCAAATAAGAAAAAGCATTAAATTACCTCAACGGGATCTAGCATTCCTTCCATTGCACTCCGCATGTCGTCAATTAGATCATAAATGACTTTATAAAGCCGAATTTCAACACCTTTGTTATCTGCTAATTTTTCGACAGAACCTGGTGCCTTCACATTGAACCCCAAGATAATAGCTTTACTAGCAACTGCAAGATCAACATCACTTGTAGTAACATCTCCGGTCGCTTGTAAGAGAAACTTCAAAGTGACGTTATCTTGAGGAAGAACTTCTAGAGCTTGCCTCAATGCCTCGATTGATCCCTGCACGAAGAAAAATACTTAATGGATCAAAGAAGCCCGCTATAAAAAAAAATAGAAAACAACCCACAAAGTTTTTATTACAGGAGGAAGGCCCAAAACAGGGCAAATGCACTAAACAAAGAAAAGTCCCGTTACCTGAACATCAACCTTCAAAATGATATTTAACTGGTGCAAATCCAAACCAGCCATCTTCCCGGAAGAAACTGCCGATGCCAAGGATGACAAGGTAACCTTTCCGTCTCCGGCCTTAGCAGCTATACGCTCATTTCGTAAAGCCTCTGCACGGACCTCTGCCTTTTCACGAGCTATGTCAAGGGAACTCACTACCTCGAACTCATCACCGGCAAAAGGAACATTATTCAATCCAATAACCTGCAACCATATGTTTATGGAAGTAAAAAACCAATGTAGGACGATGGTGCATCCCAAAAAGCATTAACGTATAAAGAAAAGCAGTCTCGACTCTCGAAGGCTTGAACCTTTCTATACCCAAGAGAACTCTCTTAGAGTGTAAGTAAAACTATAGTTGGGAATGGGAGTATTTTTGAAATTTGGAAGTTCAACATTAAAACATACTCGAAGAATGACGCATTCAAAGATATTCTAAAATGCATAAATACACTAGCTTGTATTGCTTAACCATACTCGACATTGAACCCGATAAAACCATATATGAGAAAATTCTGCATCATATAGCTAGTCTAGGATTCAAAAAAATAGACAAACAAGATTAAAGATATCAAAAAATCAAACCTGCACGGGAATAGATGGACCAGCTTCATCAACGCGATTCCCTCCGTGATCAAATAAGGCACGAACCTTTAAGCAGAAAGACCATGTTAGAAGCAAATAAACTCAACCCTTCAAGAGCTTAAGCGCAAAGTTTTGATTACCAACCTTCCCAAATGCTTCCCCACAAACTACGGTATCCCCTTGTTTGAGGGTACCATTCTGCACAATAAAAGTGGCAATGGGTCCTTTTGATTTATGAAGACCAGCCTCAATTACAGTGCCCTTAGCATTCCTCTGAGGATTAGCCTTTAACTCTTGCAACTACAAACAAAATAGGAAGTGATGAACAAAGAAAACAATAAGAATGAAAAAAGTGTATGACAATAGGGAATAGAGTAGATACTACTGTAACGAATATTTCATGACAAGTCTAATGTGTTCTTAACTTGTTATTCAACATATTAGTCATTGTAATCCATTATCGAAATTTGGTTAGGTTATTTAACATATATATTATACCAAAATCTAAAATATTTGTTTTAAAAACCTTGAAATACAGCTATAAAACGGATATTTTTCAACTTGTCGTTTCACGAGAAGGTTCAGAAGGACATTGTAATACCCATAAAATGGCGCTTCCGCAAAATTGTAATTGCTAACATCATCACAACCCCACCCTTGATTTCCGTAAATTGGTAATTGATACCATAAGCAAAACCTCATCCTTAATTTAATTGGCTTTCTATATTGATTTGCAGAAAACAAGTGTTGGAATGTAGCGAATAGAAGTTATATTCCATAACATAATGCCAACTTAGATACTACAAAAATCCTAGAGCCTTGATCACAATCAACGAACGAATATATAAAGAACTGAAAAGAAAATTCACAGCTTCCACTATGGATCAAAAAGAAAGATAAAATAGTTTTGCTTGCAACTGAAAATTCACTTTCCTTCAAAAATTTAAAATTTAAGACAGCAACGAAAAGAATAAGCCAGAGATCTCAAAATTACAAAGATATTTTGCATATACATATACAGTACCTATGAAATAAATCCAAATATGACTACTGATATAAGATAGCCACCATAATAATTTTTCTTACCTCGGCGACAAGCATGACTGTCTCGAGTAACTCGTCCACATTTTCACCTTTTAGAGCACTTATCTGTCATTTGGAAGTAGAAGGATGAGCATCCACTAAAATAACCCCCACCCCCTCTCGCACTCTTTTCTCCCAAACTCATAAAGAAAGGATGGTAAACGATACAAAAGAACATGAAACCGGCTGACTAATATTCAGTGAAAACCTTTTTTGTGGGGAAGAATTATAATCACCTTGACCATTGGGGTATCACCACCCCAATCCTCTGGCATTAGACCAATTGATGAAAGCTCTTGCATCACACGGTCCGGATTAGCCCCATCCTTGTCAATCTGTAATAGCAAAGAAAAACATCAAGAAAAATGATTCCCGATTCCAAAAATGATCATCAAAATGCAAACTCAAAAAGTCAAACAATCCATCTCAGAATCCATCCTTTGACATCCAGCTAAATTTTAGGTCTGTCTAGAAATGATGGCTACCGCAAGCATGTACCCAAACACAGGTTAAGCCACCCACGTATTTTACCTTATTAATTGCAACCACAATAGGTACACCAGCTGCTTTTGCATGTGCTATGGCTTCATTTGTTTGAGGACGGATCCCATCGTCAGCAGCTACGACAATAATAGCAATATCTGTCACTCTTGCTCCACGAGCCCTCATTGCCCCGAACGCCTTCAGAAGGGAAACATAAACCAATTACAAATGAATATATATTCATTGCTTTAGAAAAAGGTACAAAGTCGGATCTTTTTTCGTGAAGTGCAGGATCATAGCATATAGAAAATAGTGACAAATTGAAGAATAAATATAATTAAGAATTGAATTATCTATTAACCTCATGTCCAGGAGTGTCAAGAAAGACACAAGGCAGCAACTTGCCATCAACCGGTACGTCCACTTTATAAGCACCAATACCTTGTGTAATCCCACCAGCTTCAGAAGCAGCAACCTGCAAAATAAAGTAAATTGAGATGTCGGAAGTTTTCGGCATAGAACTTGTTCAGCATTAAGTATCTCATTCGAAATGGCATCCGTTCATCAAACACCTATGCTATAAAAAATTTTGTTTGAATCCGGCAAAGCAGTACATGATATATTCAATATTAATACTGAACTATCACCAACGAATTGACCAAATTTGATAACTATTATAGGATACTAAAAGCAAAATGGAATCGGATTAGAAAAGGCAAACAACAAACATGATCATACTTGAAAAAGTTAAGTTGATGCAACTTAAAAGTGTAAGCATGGAAGAAATTCCTGATTAGCTAAGAATGATAACTGTTGTTTTCCAGCATAAAGAACATAATTTAAACCATAGACTAAGAGTTATATAACACAAGTACACAACCCAAAAAGGTTAGATATGTACCTTGCTCTTCCTTATATAGTCCAGAAGGGTCGTCTGCCAACAAAGAACAGCCAGGTTAGCGAGTTGCTTGCAAGAAAGAAGAATTTATTTACATATATCAACAAAAAGATTGTTGTTAGCTCACCTTGCCATGATCTACATGACCCATTATAGTAATCACAGGAGGCCTATCTTCAAGCTTGTCAAGATCATCTTCGTCAAAAATTTCCTTCTTTCGAGCCATTTCTTCCATTTGTTCAGAAAGTGCGTCCAAAACCTCCACGTCATATCTTTCACATATCATCTTTACCATTGCCTTGTCAAGAGTTTGCACACCATCTGGTTTTATCCCCTTAGAATACAGGTACCCTAGAATTTCGCCTTCACTAATAGCCAAGTTGTATGCTAATTCTTCGGTCGACATGCCCTTTTCTTCAACCTCTAAGATTTCCACTTTAACAGGAGCGGCATCTCTAGCTGCTTGGCGTCTGGCAGCCTTGCGACTGGCCTTACTCCATTTCCTGCCTTTCCGAGCCGTAGCAGCACCAGGAATAGAAAGACCGAGCTCTGAAGTGTCTTCATGCATTTCAATATCATCATCATCAACCATACGCCTCTTCGGTCCACCAGCTGCAAGACCCTTCTTCCTATAGTCATCTTTAAACTTTCCAGAAGGAAGTTTAGCAGGTTTTGGTGGGGCAATGACTGCTTGAGCAATCGACGGATCAACTGATGCCTTCTTGGTGGCAAATTTGTCCACTAGAATAGGCTTCCTCTCTTTCGATTTCACAGACTGGTCCTTCCCATCAGCTCTGGAGGACATCCCCACGTCCTTCAAAACCGGCTTCTTAGGCATGGGTGGAGGAGCAGTAGAAGGCTTTGCCTGCAACTTAATCTCAGGCCTCTGTAGTGGCACTGGGGGTCTTATAGTTTGAGACGATTGGCTGTTCGTTTGAGCTTCCACTCTCTCAACCTTTTCAATCTTCGGAGATTCTTGCACTACTTTTTGCACAGTAGAAACTGGATTTCCCTTTCTCCAAACACTCTTCGCCGCCTTAGGCTTCCCTTTGTTCAAATTATTTACAGGTTTACCATTGGTTGAACTACTTACACTCGGAGACGGTTTATTTACATTTGTGCTATCCTTTCTATTATCTGCTTGTAAGTTCGCCGTTTCTAATTTCTCGGCCTTTTCTAATACCTCATCCAATGAATCAATAACCTTCTTCCTCTCCTCTACATTATCCAATTTCCCATTACTCGAAAACGCCACCGAACTCTCCCCAAATTTCCGATTTCCATCAGACCCGGATTTCAAAACCGGCTTAGGAGAAGGCTTCAAGATGAGACCCTCTTCTTTACTCTCACTATATGCATTTTCAAGAGAAACAGCATTTCCTTGCTCAGAAACATAATCAGTAGTGACAGAAAGTCTACACACCGAAACGTAACGCCATCTCCTCCCCCCTCCCAATTGCCTAAAATTGCAACTACAATTTCTTCTAGGCAATGTAATTTTCTTAACCAATGAAAAGGAAACCTCCAATTGCCCAGAGCAAGTTGCTCCAGAACTTCCCAAACTCACTAGGGAAGCCATTGTTGCCATAGTCAATCCTTAAAATGTAAGGTTTGCAATCATAAGCATATAAACACCACCCAAGTTCCAAAACCCAAATAAAAACACCAAAAATTTACAATACCCAACTAACAATACGCATCAAACATGTCATTCCTCCCAATCTTTATCCAAAAAACAACCTAAAACAAGCATATACCAACTAAAAAATCACACAAATAAGCAAAATGCAAAGAACCCAGAAAGAAAAATGTAAAATTGAATGAACAATCAAGGTTTTTTAAGTGGGATATTGAGTAATAATTATATATATGTAATGTATATAATAACCCAAAAGAAAAATCTTACCTTGGATTGAAGGACACAATGAAAGCAGGAAATTTCTGTGGTCACGAAACTAAGATAAAAAGAAATATAGAGGGAAGAAAAGATAGTTAAGAAAGAAAGGTAAGGATTGAAGGGAATTGAGAGGTGTTGGCTAAGTGAAGGTCTACATATGCCTGTGTGGCTATTTCTCTGCCTATCAAATTCAATTTTTGTGATAAGGATTTTGATTTTTTGGTGATTGAGGGTTCACCAAAAAAAAATTGTTTTGATATTTTGTCTTCTCATTTTTCAACATAGAAATTTTTTTGAGAGTTAATTAAAACAGTTGGTCTTGGACGAAATGGTCTCATAATGAAATGTCAATTTGGACCAGTCTAATTTTCGTGTGTAATAGTTTGGGCTTTTTTTTTATTTTTTTGGGTATTTTTCAATTTTGATTTTAAAGATATCAAATTTGACCTTAAAGGTATCAATTTTCAAAATCGATAAATTTATGGTCAAAATTGATAAATGTCCATAAAATTGATAAATTGTTACACACTCGTAAAATGGGTCGGTCTATACTTCGTCTTAACTTGTAACGGTCTCGTGCAAGTTTTTGTGTAATTTATTATTCCTATTTTTTATTTGTGGGTAAGTGAGAGAGAATCGATATGAGTTAAGAGAGAGGGAGTTAATTTTTCATGTTGATCAGATGGTTAGCATTGTACTCGTGTCACTTGTGTGAAAACTAAAAAGTTCTAATTACCCTTTGGAAAAGAAATTATTTTATTACTTGATAAGAATATATAACAATGTCAAAATTTTAAGGAATATTTACCTAGAATAATTCAAATTAATCGTGATTTTCCTACAATAATCTCACCTATTAATTAACCATGAATAATTCCAACTTTAAGGGTATTTGCCTAGACTAAACTTAGGTAATCCGATGACTTATTATAGTAGGTAATTCACCAAAAAAGTAATCAGAAAACTAATTTAAAATTGGAGAAAATATTTTATAAAAGTTTACATAAAAAATTCTAAATGTTAAAAAAATCATAAATTTTTTTTAACATTTTTTTCGATATTTTATTTTAATTTATCTTTTTTTAAAAAAAAATAAAACTTGATGTAGCAAGTCATCCAGTCACTAGGTATACTTTAGGAAAATATCCTTTAAAGTTGAAATTATTCATCATTAATCAATAGGTGGGATTATTGTAGGAAAATCACGAATAGTTTGGATGATTCTAGGTAATTTTTCCAAATTTTAATCACAAACGATAACCAATGGATCACTCATAATTGTCAATTACCCTTAGATTAGGACAAATAAATAAATAAATATTATATTAAATAGAGATAAATTGTTGGTGATGAGATTAAAATTAAGATTAAATATAGAACTGTAAAAAAATATTGCAAAATTAAAAAGAACGATTTTAAATAGGAAAAGATGAGATAGTTGTCTCAACTTTTACATATTAAAAAACCTTAGTTCTGATGGAGTATTTGCTACTAATATTTTTATTTTTAATGTCATATTCTTTTAAAAAGAGAAATAAACAATTTTTTAATTAAAAGATTTTGAGAATATATTATAAGTATTGAAAATTTTAATGGAATGATGTTTATCCTATTCACATACCTTAAATACAATATAATATAAGGTCAAAAATAAATTATTTATTTCCTGTCAAAAAAATAAATAAATTAATTATTACATGAATAATAGTAGTATAGTCATTTGCATCATTACTTGTATCATTTATAGGGTTTAGGAAAAATAGAAAAACCACATAGGTTTACGTCAAAAATTCCATAAGGATAATATCAACATTTATTTTTTGAAAAAAATCGTTATGATGAAAATAACGTCAAATATCTTTTTCGGTTTACGTATCGGAAAATAGGCGAATAAGTACTTATTTCGACCAGATTTTCGAAAGAGTTACCCCATAAGGTTAGTTGTGACGTCCGTTTTTTGAAAAAAAATCATTATGGTAGGTAGAAATGACGTCAAATATCTTTTATTTTTATTTTGTTGATTTATGTGTTTTAATTTTAAATTATTTAAAGTTACGAGAACTAATGAGATACTGCCACATAGACAACTTAACCTATCAAATTTGTCAAACCCTCTAACTTAACGATCAACTAACATTTTCTGTTAAGTAGTAATCATTTGCAGAAAAATATATTAAATTATGTAGTTTTTTGCAAAAAAAAAAAAAACATGAGGTAGTTTTTTGCAAACAGTCCTATAGATTTTTTTTTTTTTGAGATAAATAGACCTATAGATTAGGTAGTCTTTTTATAATTTTTCCTATAAATAAATCATAAAAGACATTCTTCAATTTTCAAATCAGACAGCCTCACCATGACACTATCTCTATTCGGTTGATCTAATATAAACTTTCAAGCTTAAATTGATTACTTATAACTATCTGCATATTTGGAACAAATTTTGAAAAAAAAAAGAGTTGATTCAAACAAAACAAGTATGACAATTTAATATATTATGAGATTTTTTTGGTTAAATCTAGCTTATGTGTGTTCTGTCTTTTTTGCTAATAGTTGCACTCTTGAGACAACGTTGTCACTTATATTCTCCTTTTGCAGGACTCAACTGCTTGGAATAAAACCGACCGGTTTCCTCTGGTCCTCCCTGTGAAAGGAGTACGGGTATAGATCATCCGTCACTTTATCTCACCCAAACCCTGCTTTCGGGCGGGATATTGTGTATAATAATGATGATGATTTGACCTGCTAACCCGACCTAAATCTATCCCCAAATAAGTGAGTTAGAGTTAAGACTTTTTGCCCAATTAATCAAATGGAGAACGGGTGTGTTTGGCACCTAGCTTTTTGGTTAACTTTTGGCTTCTCGGACTTGTCCTACGATTTTGTTATCTTATATGGTAGAAAATCTGCATAGCCTCTACATAGTTTAAAGGGCTTATCCTGCGATTTCTGATGAAAAACAATCCATATCATGAAAAATTCAACAAAAATATATATATAATCATAAATGGAATATACATTAATACCAGTAACTACAAATTTCCAAATTTCACAATTCTTCTTCTTCAAAAAAAAAAAAACAAATTTCACCATGAGAAAATACAGTAATAGTGAAGTATAGACTAATTACTTGTTATACTGTACAAAAGGCCTGAATCTTCACAGTTTTGGCAGTTTTTTTCCTGGGAAGAGAAGAATAGGTATTATTCAATAACATTACACAACAATAGTTACGTAAATGGCGCTAAAAGTCGGTATACCTGATCGCTTCGAAGGTAAGGATGAAGAGAAATCTCGGATTCAGTCGCGAACTATGTTACCCGGAGTCAAGACTGATTAGGAAGTTGTGCAAAGGTTCCCAAGTTGGGACTACATCCACCAGCCATCATCCTCTGATAGACAGCATACGCAAGGTTAGGATCTCCGGACATGCCATACCCTCGGATAAGAGCATTATATGTGAACACATTAGGCTCCAAGCCCTTAAGCAATAGCTCGTCGTAAAGTTTTCCTGCTTCTTCCATCATACGTGCGTTTCCTAGATGTAGTATCAAGGAATTATAGGTGTACAAGTCGGGAGAAATCCGCCTTTTACACATTTCTCTAAAAAGAGAAAGAGCCTCTCTAACCCTTCCGGATCTTCCAAGACCGTTCATCATAAGGTTGTAACATATTAAATCAGGATCAAGGCCTTGCTGTTTTAATTCCTGGAAATAATCCCATGCATCGTCCACTTCCCCTACCATCAATAAACAGTCGATAAGTATTGAGTACGATTTTACATCGGGTCGGATTCCTTCTTTAAGCATCCTTTTAAACAAAGTGCAAGCAGTGTCCAAATCACCCGATTTGCCAAAACCGTTTATCAGAATGTTATAAATAGCACAATTAGGTTCACATCCATAATCAGTCATCTCCTCGAAGAACTTTTTTGCTTCTTCCAGTCTACCTGACTTTGCCAATCCATCTAACAAAGGGCCATATGTACACGGAGTGGGCGAAAAATCTCCGCTTACAAGATTATAGAACATATCGATGGCCTTGTCTAGGCTGTCACATTTCACAAGGCCAGATATGATGACATTGTGAGTAATTGAGTTGGGCGTACAACCCCGATTCTGCATATCTTCATAAAGACTAAGGAGCCGATGAACTTCGCCAGATTTCCCAAAAGCATCTAGTAACAAATTGTATGTGGACACATCTGGGCTACAACCAACTTTTTTCATATCCTCAAAGAGATTTAAAGCCATCTCCAGAAGATTGATATCCAGAAGCCCTCCAATCAAAATATTATACACTTCCAACGTAGCCTTAATTCCACTGCTCCTAGCCCTTACAAAAAAGTCTCGTGCTTCAAGTGCCCTTTTGTGTTTGGACAAAACCTTAAAGAGAGGCACTAAGAACGAGTCATCTTTGCAAAGGTCGGATAATAATAAGCTTTCAGCAAATGCCATAGCTTTGTCAATGCTTGTCTGAACAATAACCCCACTGATGAGATCTTCCCAAAATGCCCGGTCTGCACAATCCTGAAGATCAAACAAAAAGATTCTGATAATATTTAAGGCATCCTCAGTTCTTGAATTCTTCACTACACCAGGAACAAGAGTACACAAAGTTACACAATCAGCATACAGTGATTTCCTCATATGGTGGAACAGCAGAAATGCGTCGTATACTCGGTTTTCTGTTGTTAGACCATAGATAAGAGTATTATACGTAACCACATCAGGAAAACAATTCATGTTTCTCATTTCAAAAAACATCTTTATAGCCATATCAACCTCATCATTTTTGGAGAGGCAGTCTAAAAGCGTGTTGAAAGTAACCGTGTTTGGACGACAACCACTTTTCATCATGCTTGTGAACAAATTGATACAATCTTGGACTCTACCTTCCTTCCTCAATCCAGAGAGTAAAATGTTGTAAGTTACAACCGTTGGAGCAATCTTCATATGCTTCAATCTCCGGTACATTTCCCATGCTTCATCGAATCGATCAACCTTGTAAAGCATGTCAATAAGTGAGTTGATGACAGCAACATCAGGTTGGCATCCGTTTTCTGTCATATCCGCAAGCAACTCAACAGCGTCATCCACTCTGCCTACCTTACTATAACACTTCATCATCATGTTATATGTTATAGAATCTGGAGCAATTCCACTTTTTCTAAGCCCATTAAAAACATCATTTGCTTCCTTCAGCATCCCTGCCTCAGCAAGACTAAACAAGTACGCATTACAAGCAACCAGACTTGGGACAATCCCCCTACTTCTCATTTTATCAAATGTTTCAAGAGCTTTGTTTGATGATCCTGACTTCCCATAGTAGTCTATAAACATAATAAAGGTGTAGGCAGTGGGTTCAACACCGAGAGATTCCAAGCTCTCGAACAGAATTAAAGCTTCCTCTAGCCTATTTGCTCTCAGGAGGCCTCTGATCAGCGTGTTGTAGGTATGAAGGTTTGGCATAATACCTTGTTCCCTCATGACGTCTAGTTTAGTGAACGCCTCATCGATTTTTCCTGCATTGGATAAAGTATTAATGAGAATGGTAAAGGTAACAACATCAGCAGGATAGCCATCAGTTTCCATCTGACACCAAAGTTCATGTACACCATCCAGATCTCCACAATCGCTCAATTTGTCCATAAGAGTAATATAAGTTACTCGATCTGGTTTGTGACAACTGTCTTTCATCTTCAGAAATAAATGCTTTGCCTCCTCCGGTTTTCCAGCAACACAAAGGGAATCAATGAGAACTGTATAAGTAACGACGTCTGCACCACACCCTTCATCATCCATTCTTTTCAATATACTAAATGCCTCGTCAATTTTCCCCGCTCTCCCCAGAACTCTAATGCATATAGTAAATGTGTATACATTAGGCTTCAATCCCAAAGTCTCCATCTCTTTTAACAGTTCCATCACAGTTTCAGTATCTCTCCGTTTCCCCACAGCAACCATGAGTGCAGAATATGTCTTCAAACTAGGCTTATTTCCTCCTACAAGCATTCTTTTATACACCTCCAAAGCCTCCCTACTATATCCCGATTGAAGAAGCAAATGAATCAACCCATTGTATGAATAAGCATTCAAAATAAACCCAGCAGATTCCATTTTAGTAAGCGCAACGGGGGCTCGCCTCAATCCACCCCTTACATTGAGGGCCTTAAAAATTGTCAAGTATGTGGTTGAATTCCTATTTATTATCTGATTCTGCATTAAGTCAAACACCATAACCATATCTCCTACTCTCTTATCCATCCTCAACATTTCAAGCATGTAATTACAGGTTTCAGTGGTATGGACAACATAAGGAAGCCCAGCTACAGATTTAAAATAATCAAAGGCCATGGTTGGGTTGGAGATTGACTGCAATCTTTCCATAACCCCTTCTGTAGACTTTCGTTTTTCTCGCTTTGCATCATTCTCTAACGCGTTTTGTGAACTTTCTATCACAGTCCCACAGAGAGCCACTAGTTTTATTCTGTGTTTTCTCCAATTTATAACAGGTCTTCCAGTAAAAGACATGCAATTTTGAAAACTTTCTCCTAGTGAATCACCATTCTTCAACGAAAAGAATACCTTTGTGGATGTCGTAGCATCAGCATAACTATCAAATTCACTGCAAGATTATTTGAAAAGATTTTTAACATCACATACATATTAGCTGGTACAATCAACATATCCAAGAAGTAACCTATTTCTACTTTGGACAATACAAGAAGAAAGCTCTTATGTTCTAACCTTTGGAAGTTAAAGGGAGGAAACTTCTGGAATCCATGGTACATCGTATTCCTGGACAGATGAAGTTTGAAGCTCAAGACCATTTCAATGGAGTATTTCTGAAGAGATGAAATTTGAAGCTCAATGTCACTTCAATGAAAAGAAGATTGAGAAGCAAAAGCTAGAAGGTAATTAACAAATTCTTTCCCTAAAAATTGCAAAATAATACTGCCACCGGTACACCTTCAACCACCGTACACCCGCCTGCCAGCCTCCCTAGATCAGCCCAGCACTCAGACTGCCACCGGTACGCCTTCAACCACCGTAACCATACACCAACATTCTTGAGTTCACAGGAATTTCTAAAGAGAATTTTCAAAGAAAGAACCCCCAAATAGTCTCATTCCAAATTATATGGCATTCACATCAATAATCTAACAAGACTCAAACATACAACCCCAAATTCTTTATTATACTAAATCTAACTTCAATTTCAACCAACAACAACATGCTTCCACATATAATCAACAGACATAACTTCAAAGTTTAAGAGAAAAAAATCAGAAGTTTAGTTAAACCATTTTCAAAATTTCATATGAAAATCAGTAGCTTTTTAAAGATGAATTTAGTGGGTTGTGTACCTTTCTTTGATTGGTAAATTGATTCTCCCTTTCAACTTCAAGTTTCTCTAATCTTCTTCCTATTTAAGAAAAGCGAAGAGTTCAAAAGAAAGATTTAGGATGGTAATATAATGAGAAAGAAGATAAGAAAGAGGAAGGACCTCCAATGGAGTCCTTGAAGGTCAAATAAATGTCGGATGAAGAAAGGAATGAAGTTTCTGATATTTTCTCATTGAATGGTATGAAAAACTCGAGAGGTAGGCTTAGCCAGAACTCTCAAGCATATTACTCCCTCCTATTCACCATAAGAGTCTCATTTGACTTTTCACGGATTATAAGAAGAGTCAAATGGGACCACATGTGTAAGAGAAAAATGTAGAGTTTTTGAATTTTTATAGGGGTAAAGTGGGGTTAGTATGTATAAAGGTGTAAAAAAGTTAAGTTTAGTAGGGATAAATTGGTAAAGTTAACATACCCAAAATAGAAATGAGACGTTTAGGGTGACTTGACCCAATAAGGAAATGGGACACTTAAGGTGAATAGGAGGGAGTATCATTTACATGGGCGGAGCAAAGGGGCTCACCCGCTCGCACTTGAGGGCACTCACCTAATTTTAAAAATTTGTAGTTAGCAAGGATTGATCCCACAACCTAACCTCAAAATTAGTTGACATGCATATCTTACCAATTGAGCTAAACATTATTATTGATTATCTTAGTACTGATTAATTATATATATAACGCAAAAGCATGTTGCATTAATAAGACTAGTGAGACCCGAATTATTGTTAATTGATATCTATATGTAATTCTCTCTCTCTCTACTTCTCTTGCTAACTCACATAATCTCCATTAATGTAATAGCTTCTTTTTTTAGTTTGAGCTATTGGATACTTTATTCTTTAAACACAAAACACAAAATGCAATATACTAGCCTAAGAAGAGGATATAGCAATTTGGTGAACCTCATTGAATTTGGTGTGTTATTGTTTGCCATTTATTTCTTGCACATTTCATCTTATTACTAGCTAATTCTCTAGTTCATGACATACACCTTCAAGCAAAATTTCAATATGTCATAGGCCTTAGCTCCTAGCTTCCGCACTCGTTAGATTCACAACAATATAAATTTTACCTTAGGATGACACAACAATACCCCAAAATACGTCATTGTGGAAAAATTCGAAAAATTGAAAGCCTAATTACTTGATAAAACAGTACAATACCCAGCTCCAACTTCCAAATTCCCATCTTAAACTCCTATTACTCGGTATAATATCTAATTTCGTCCGAAAATTAGCACAAACACCCTAAAAGAATGGTTCAAATACGAACAGTCAAACACAATTCCATTACAGTACAAAAATCAAGGTTAATCAAGCTTGCAGAATTCGAAAGCATTAAAACCAGAAAAGTAACCAATTTCATCTCCCAAAGAAACATAGAAAGACATATAAAACACACAAGCAAAAAGAATGGAGAATAGAAAAGAAGAAAAGAGGATAAATGACCTTAAAAGTAGTAGTAGAAGAAGAAGAATGCAAGGAAGCCTTGAAAGGAAGATGATAAGTCCGATAATGAGGTGATAGTGTTGCGAATACTCCCAAATCTCCGTGAATCGCCATGGATGCTGAATTGATATTGCTAATGGCTGGATAGTGACGGTTGAAATGCTGCTGTGATTAGCGCCACTATTGACACTAATTTATGACGTTAAATTTAATATCCGTTGTATTCGGATTTTATTTTGTCTTTGTTAGGATAAGCATCGTCTTGTTTTATTCGTCTCGTCGTATATTTTCATAATATTAAATTTTGGGAAATTCCACGTGGTAACCCTGAGGTTTTGGGTTTTCCACATGGTAACCAAAACTTTTAAAAAATCCGCATGGTAACCCCGAGGTTTACCAAATTGTTCCACCATGACCTTTTTGCACATGAAATGTTAGCAAAACGTTAGGAAACATTAATTTTGAAGCTTTAAAGCTCTTGTACGCTTATCTATGCGGCTCACCATTGCAAATATCATCATTTTTAACCTTTTCCCTCAATATATAAACACAAACGCCATTTTTGGATTTGGAGGAAAATATATAATTTGGATGAAAGATGGTAGAGTTGAGGTTTATATTTTGGGGAAAAGGTTGAAACTGATGGCAATTGAAATGGTGAGTCAC
This sequence comes from Amaranthus palmeri, assembly GCA_019776075.1. Lineage (NCBI taxonomy): Eukaryota > Viridiplantae > Streptophyta > Magnoliopsida > Caryophyllales > Amaranthaceae > Amaranthus > Amaranthus palmeri. Next base: position 1,462,846 of record JAAKBH010000280.1, read on the forward strand.
ATAAATAGGCATACAATATCCATAAGGCTCCAAAATTAACGTTTACTAACGTTTTTATATGCAAAAAGGTCACGATGGAAAAATTACGTAAACCTCGGGGTTACTGCGTGGATTTTTAAAAAGTTTTGGTTACCACGTGGAAAACCCAAAACCTCTAGGTTACCACATGGAATTTCCCTAAATTTTTATAATTTTTAGTTATGTACTTTTTCGGTTTCAAAATACTTGCTATATTTGGTTTTTGGGCACTATTCATCGTTTAAGCTTATTTTATATATTGCGGATAATATGTAAGTAATAATATAGTCAAGTGGGATCTTGTTTGAATCGTCTAATCGCATTCTTTCATAATATAAATTTTTTGTAATTTTTAATGTGTATAATTCGACATATAAATGAACAAATAGTACATTGGATTGCGTAAAAAAGTTAAATTTAGCAAGTATTTATGGAACGGAGGAAGTATAACTCTATTTATAAACAATCCGATAAATGTATTGGTGTGTATAAAGTTTTGTTTGGTGCAAGTAATATGGAAGGGAGGAAGTATTACGAGTGTGACTCTCGCCTATCACCTCGCAAAGTAGAAAAATAACTATGAGTAGTATTCATATGTTTTGGTACTTTATCAATTGTATCTTTAAATTTTGTTGATTTGTCAATGATTCCTATGTTATTTAACTCTTTTCAATCGTGACCTTATTGATTATTTTCCGTACAAAAATTGTGACCTTACAATGAAGAAGGTGGTGGGTGGAGGTGGTAGGGTTTTTGGTGGCCGGGGGTGGTGGGTAGGGAGTAGGGCTCGCCGGCTTGGGGTGGTGGAAGTATTGTGAGTGGCTGGGACTTGGGAGTAAAAGGGAGTGTTGGAGAATGAAAAAGGTTAATTTTTTTATATTAAAAACAAAAGTTATCTTCAAGAAAATAAAAGTTAAAGATATTTAGGTCTTTTTCTTAATATTTAACGGTTTTAGACAGAAAATATTCAATAAAGTACCATTGAAAAAAGTTAAATAATACGGAAATATCATTGATAACAAATAACCTTTTTTTTAGAAACCCAAATAACTTTATTTATTGAAAATGAAATTTATTATGATTGATTAAAATCATACATATTATTTAAAGATGAATTACAAAAAGTCATATTTTGTTACGAAGTTGTTGGATTTAATTAGAAATTTAAAAGGAAATATTATTACTTATCAATAATTGAGCAAATAAAACGAAAATTAACTTTAATAAAATTAAAGGGAAATTAAGATTATATCCGTGTAATGCACATTGTACCTTTATTTTTTTTATATAGTTTGTTTGGGTTCATAATATGTAGGACCTTTGATAAAATTCAACAAAATTTTCATATAGAACCTTTCACCACTTCGTGATAATACATGATAATTATCATTTAAGCATTAGCAAATTTATACTAAGTGTAATCATATATATAATACTCCCTCCTATTCATTAGTATTGTCCACTTTGTGTTTGGACCGCATTTTAAGAAAAAATGATAGTGGGGTGGTAGTGGGGTATTTTAAGTAATTATAATAATTGAAAAGGTGGTAGTGGGGTATTTTAAGTGATTATAATAATTGAAAAGGTGGTAGTGGAGTATTTTAAGTGATTATAATAATTGAAAAGTTGGTAGGTGGGGTATTATTTAATAATATAAGTTGGGGTAGTTGGGGGTATTTAGGTAAAAAATTTTGCCAAAAATAGAAAGTGGACAAGTGAAGTGACTTTACCAAATAAGGAAAGTGGACAAAACTAATGAATAGGAGGGAGTAATACTTAATCAAAATGCTAAGGTTGTTATCATAGTGATACAATTGAATAGTAGTATGTTTTTAGATATTACCTCTTAAAACAGATGCTAGAATTATATCGTAAAAAGGATTACTTAAATTAGTGAACTTGTATGTTTTTGATGATCATTAAAAGTAGCAGTAGTTAAAAAATCTTCAATCATATCATATTATGTTACTACATGTGTGTTTTGTTTGTGTGAAACATAGTAAGGGTATTTTCGATAACTCCATATGAATCGATAAGCTATTAAAACTACTTTCAAAAAAACTTTTCATTAATAATTTGCATTGCATTTATGGAAGATGAAGGGATGAATTTCAAAACAACAACCTTACATTGTAACGGCATAAAATATTTGCAAAATGCATTAAAATAGTGACGCGTGGCACAAAGTGCTTATGAATCAGTAGATTGTATGATATTTTACTTTTTATAAATGAAAATTGCAATTTTTACCAAGTATGATATTTTGTTACAAGAGAAGCCTAAACAGTTAAGCATAATAATGTTACTAATACTATGTACCTTAATATATGAGGATACAAGACTCCTCGTTGTTTTGAGGCCGTCTTGCCGAGAGAATTTAACAATTAAAACTTTGATCTTGCTGTGCATCTAACAAATGACTTCTTGGAGAAATATGCCTTGCAATCTCCTCCTCCCCTCTCCTACCATTTTTTTTCCGCTTTTTAAATTTTTACGGCCAGTCAGTACGTCATCGCGCTAGAAAGCTTCGGCTAATCACATGCATCTCTACAGCGATTTCATTTCACCATCGACCAACCCAAAACGCAACAAAACTGATGCATTTGCTAAGAAAAGCCAAAGCCGCGATAAAATTACATGCATATTTACAATGTGCAACCCCTTGTGACAATTTGTCAAAATTTAGTACCCAGAGATTATCGGTACATCAAGTTAATCCCGATGATGATCTTCGCCATTGCTTCTTTATCTGGTTCAATTTGAACGGACTCCAGGTCTTTCTACACTTCGACGTTTCACAAAAGAGACCAGAAGCAAGAGCCTGTTGTAGCCACAGTTCAAACTCGTCTTCCTCTTCATCCATCATTTCTGCATCCAAACCCCACGGATATCTGCTGGAATTCGAACGAGACGTCTTCTCCAAACCAACCATGTTCACATGAAAACTTGGACGGTGGGTATTGGGTCGACAAGCCATTCCCTATAATAATGATCTGATTAGACTAGTTGCTTGTGCAATTACAATGAAGCAAGATATTAACTTTCTTTGGTTTTGGACAGTTTCAAGTCGGTCTGATTTGACCAAAAGGATGATAGATTTATTATTATACTTTAATCGCTATAAAATAGCTAAAAAGTACCATGTCTTCTTTCGGTTAAAATTTAGTTTTTCTTATTATATTGGAATAAAATAGCTTGAAGTCATGATTATGGTATTGACTCGAAAATATTGATTTACAACTAAATTCACCAAATTTTTGAAAAATGGATTGAGTCGGTCAGATTTCTGGGTCGAGTCAAAATTTTTGTAGGTCTTTTTTGAACTATACTTAAATCATGCACACTTCCTTAGATGTGAAGCACTAGATGGTGTTTCAATGAAGATTCAACTGTAAACAAACTCCTCGTTATGACAATGGTAAGACTACATACATCCAACTTACACTTGCGCTGCCTAACTAGAATAGAAAACAGTAAGCCAAACGAATATCGATCCGGGCGGCCGGATAGATAAGCAAAAAAATGATTCATATCAAACATCATAACTAGAATAGAAAACAGTGCAATATTTCAAGTAAACTAACCTGACAGATAGCCCATTCTGATACATCAAATATCTTACTTTCAGCACACACAAAAGCACGAGGAATTTCCATCTGCAGCGGAAACCCCATGAGAAGATAATCAGCAACAACACAAATTATATAAAGTTCACAAATACATTTTGTGAACATTCCAGTTCCCACTGCATTGTGCTCGACAAAAGCTAAGAAAATTTAACAGTAATCATTTTACCCAATACAAAGGGCTATAGACATACTAAAATAAATTTAAGTATAAAGGAAGAAGTTTTCAGGAGCATGGAAAGGTAAGCATACCACGAAAACAAAACTGAACAGAGAAGATTTCTAATTGGAGCTATTAAGAGCCCCAAAACATTTATGCTGAAAATTTATTCCTTTATTCTAATTGAGCAATTAAGCACCCAAGTTTTGTATCACGTACAATTGACACGATCATAAAATTGGGGCAGAAAATTTCCTATGTTTACAAATACAAACACGCAAAAAAAATATGAAAACCAAAATACAATCTTTAGATACTCCAGATATCCTCAGTTTCATAGAATAATATAATAGTAGTTGATTTGCAGCAATGATATTTTTTGGTTGATTGGACCGAAAAATGATAATGAGCAATAATTAACCCTAGATACCAAACTTATAGGGCAATTGCTCCAAAAATAACTTACGTATTAATTTGTATTTATGTAAAAAAAAAAAATTGGGGTGTTTTGCAACATTAATGCTCCAACAAAACATATACTCTTCAAGGAGGATAAAAATGCAAAAGACAACGAAAGCTAGCCAAGTAGTTGCCAAAAGAATTCAAAATCTCGATTCAAATTACAGGCCGACATATGGTTAGACAAATAAACTACTTATTCCGTCTAAATTTTCCAATTTAAGATTTAATTATAGGAAAGAATATGATATGTACTGCCAAGAGGACATGGAAAATTGGATTGTTGTTTCAGTGAGGTAGCTTAGACACTAATATACACACTGATATCAGTACAAAGATCATAACTAACGACTAATGGCCACACTTTGTCAACAAATCAGGAAACTTGAGAGCAAACACATGATTGTCCGAGTTAAAGATACCTTTTGAGGTTCGCTAAAGACCAGAGACCCTTTGTATTCAACCCAGCCGTCTCCATCCTTGGCTTGATGATACTGACAGCAATCCTGCATGAAGACAATCACCCACCAAATTCAAGATCATCTGGTAGCAGAAATTACTTCATTTCACAAGCATGCCAAAGGAAAGATACCCAAGCAGACTAAAAGTTACATAAATGTACCTGGCACCATCGTGCCTTGGCCTTAGATCGATTAGTACAAACCCAAATGTGAGAATGGCCACACTTAGTGCATTGTATCCGCCTTGACTCCTCAGAAAAAAACTCACGTGCTTCCTATGTAAGCAACATACATAATCAAATGAGACAAGTCTAATTAATGACCAGAAAGGCAGAAACAACTATGCATGCAGTTTTATAAGAAATGTTGAAGATCTACTCTATTCACAATTTAGGGTTTACATCAATAAGCTCATCATTCTTAAATCAAACCAGAGGACAAAATAGACTCAATTTGGACGCAACTATCAGCGTGGTGCAGATAAAGTATGTGTCAAACTCAAAAATATGAGAGCTACTCGCACCATGTTATGTGTGGCGTCTGCAGACCACCAATAACAACCAGAAGGATATCAAGAGTATAAGTATATAACCAGTGCACATCATAATTTCTACTAATAAACAAGAACGGGTGAAACATTAGGACTTTTCAATTAGATGCCAGACCATGTTGTGCTGCATTCGAATAGCAGATCTGACAGATAGTACTGATGATCGTAATAGAATATTAATAACTTCCATAACTCTCAGAGCTGCTTAGACCACACTGACAGGATTCAACAGGCCAAGTCAATGCCCTACCCCCGATGACTAGAATAAACATGGAAAAATAGCTCAATTTGATTGGTAGTCTAAATTGTACTAATTTTACAAGTTCCTCGGGTTCAAAGGTACGACTGACCATCCATAACACTCCCAATGATCACATCAAAGAAACATTCTCAATTATTTCAAACTCACACGTTGCCATAACCGCTATTTGAAAATGCTCCATGACTACTCAAAGTTGTCTCCTTCTCACAATCTCCTACTCACGTTATACTAGAATTAAAATTGGAGAGAAGCGTGATCAAAAACTCAAGAAAGTAGTCGAGATAATACAGCAAATGTTAATTAAAGAGATTGAAAAATGATCTCATTTCAGTCCAACAACCCCAGTTGTTTACCTGACTTGAAGTGCTAGGAGACTTTTGGGAGATTATTTTATATTCTTCCTTTCTCAGTTGCTCATCATAATCTCTTTTCTTCGTAAAATCTGAAAGTACCTACAAAAAAAGCCAAAGTTTCAGGCGCACAAACAATAAACACTTCCACTTAAAATGAAGCAACTTCCAGAGGTAAATGACTAATTAAAACAAATGGCTTAATGTCAGAAACTTGATCTATATCAAAAAAGCACACGGCTTACCTCATAAGCACACTGAAGCTTCTTAAACGACTCACTCGCTAACGAAATTCCCATATTTTTATCAGGATGCACAAGCATGGCCTGCACAACAGAGAGAGAAAAATAGTTCTTATAATGACACACATAAAAATCACAAATCAGAGGAGTGAAACAGTGAACCATCCAAACAATAGGAGATATAGCTTTAGTATCTACCTTCTTCCTGTATTCTTTTTTCAATATCAGAGTATCAATTTTCTTGTGGCGCAAAAATCCCAGTGCTTCATAGTGGTCAGCACTGCTTAATATCCTTTTCATTTCTAAAAATGAGCTTCTGTCTTCTATGACCACCTCACTAGGAGAAGCTTCTTTCTGATTCTTCAGAACAGTTGTCGTACTAGAAGTTGATCTACTAGCTGTTTTACCAGGTGTTTTACTAGCTGTTTTGCTGGTAGTTTTGCTAGCTGAGGTACACGATGAAAGCTCTTCAGATTCATCAGAGGGAGCAGAATACTCGCAATCTCCAGAAAAGTTATCCTCTGAGAATGCTTCAGAGGCTTTGTGATCCTCGAAACGTGTACTCTCATTCAGAGTATCACACCATTGAGACAAATAATTAAATACATCATTTGATAAGAAGGCAAGGTTCACAGAAAGAAAAGGGCCAACAAATCCTACTCGTACATTCACATAATATAAGGAATAAACCACTGCCATCAGGACCACCAGTCGAGCATGATTCAAGGAGAACAAGTAGCCTGCACAGAGAATTCAAAAAAACAACATTCCATAACCCAATGCCATCAAGTAAAATGAATATTTCTCTATCCCCATGAATTTGCAGAAATTGAAAAAGTGTTTTTGTTTGGGGGAGAATATGAAAAAAAATATTTGAAATGCGTGGATATTATGACAAAGGATTAAATATGCAGATGAGAATTGATGAGTGTGGAGTAACTTTCAAAATAGAAAAAGTAGCAAAGTTTGTAGGACAAACCAAAAAGAAAATTGTTACAAATTTCAAGGAGAAGCTACTCAAATGATGAACACATCAACCTAGACATGAAATTTGCTACTTCTGGCTCTCTACTTATGCAGCTGATTCCACAATTACTACACCAACCCCATCCCTTAAGGATATTCACATATAAAATATCTTTAAGAGCTATTGAATTTCTAAAAGCAAAAAACAGAAATAATTAAACAAAAAGGCAAGCTGATCTATGTCAGAGTAAAAGAAGAAAGCATAATGTAGACCCATCCAAAAGAAAATCTAGAAAGCAAGCTTTTACCTCCAACAACAAACAATATTCCTGTAATCCAGAAGTTACCGTACATCCATAATATTAAGATGGCAAATAGCCCTACGATAAATATTCCAGGAGTGTAGCCCAAGTACTGAATAGCAACTCCAGCAGCTGCCTGAAATTTTTTTTAAGAACAAAGTACATCAGTCTCAAACTACATGTAGCAGTATTCATAGTCTAACCACCAAAGCTGACGAGTGGAATAATACTACAGAAAGTAATTCTAGACACCTGACAACTCTCACAAACCAACAATGAGTCAACAAGTAGTGGAAAATCAGAGTCTTTGGTTCTACATTTCAGCTTCTAGCTTTTATTTTTGATGTGTAAACTGATTTTGATCATAATTTCTTTACTCTGTGCAAATCTTTTTCAGCTGACATATGTAGTTGGATTTTTGTCTACCACTGCCTATTAGTTGGATTTTTGTCTAATTTTCAAGTTTTTTTCGTAAGAAAAACAACGGAAAGAAAAGCTCCGCTATAAAGCCCGGAAACAACATAACTAAATCCTGTGATTTTTTCTTAGAGCAGTTTTTAGAATATATGACATATCCTAGGGCCTCAACCATCAGCTTAAACTTTTGGTTGAGTTGGTTCCTTAACATGGTATCAGAAGCCAACGTGACAAAAGGTCACGGGTTCGTATTTCAATCACCCCTCATTTCAAGTGGAATATTCAACGCATGTGCGCATCCACACTTCTAGCCCAAAGGGCTATCGAATGAAGGGGCGTGTTAGAGTATATAACATATCCTAAGGCCTCAACCATCAGCTTAAGCTTTTGGTTGAGTTGGTTCCTTGACAGCAGTCTAGAACAACTACTTTTGAAAAATCAATAGAACAACTCTAAATCTCTAACCACCAATTTCCCACCCCACCCGGCCAACATCACCAAAACAAACCAGCGCCACTGCCACATTTTTCATCATTTTCTGGCTCCTATCAAATATCATCAATTACACAAATTAGGGTTTCTTTTAATTGGGGGTTTTAAATTTAGTGTTTAAATTCAAGCAATTTAGGGTTTATATTCGAGCAATGTTACCAACACAACTGCCAGAAACCCCTACAATTATTAACACAGCTTTAGTGGCATTTGTACTAAAAAACAAAACAATCAATTGCCTGAGTTATGAACCTGTTTGTGAAATTCAGGGCCATCACAATTCACTGATCACACAAAACAGAACAACGAAAACGACAAAAATTTATGCAAGTCTGTAATTCTGTCCACATTATGGAGTTCTCATCAACATATGATATCAAAAGATTCAAGAAATCCAACACAGTAAAATATCAAAAAAAAAAAAAGAAATGGAAAACTTACCATGCTGATCAATACATAAACAAGGCAAGAAATGGAGGTCAAGCTCAAAAAGCAACTCCACATTATCATTAGCAATGCAGTTGATTGTAGGCCGATTAACGATCGAACACCCCTAAAAAAGCTATCTATCCAATAAATCACGATCAAAACCACAAAGTTCAAGAAGTTCTTGAAACCTTTACAAACCATTGGCCAAAGTGTATCAATGGCGACCCAAACCCTATCTGTAAGTCCACAAATGATTTTTGGAGCAAGGGAACAGGAATGCTTTTGAAATTGCAGCCATTTCCAAACTTGCTGAACTAACCCTATGTCTTCCATCTAACCCTGAATTCGAGATAATAAGTTTGAGTTAACTAGGTTAAACTCCGTCAATGAAAAATTAAAGTGAATCAAATCACGAAAACCCCAATTGATTAAAATGAAATTGAGGATAATCCAAATGATAGGATTGGAGTATATAGCTGAAATCCATAATGTGGAAGGTCCAGAAAGTTTCTGCAATGGCGTCGGAAGCGATGAAAAATATTGATGCACCGACAATGGAGGGAGAGAGTGAAGGAGAAGGAGAGAAGGTGGAAATGGCTTTAGCCTTTAATGGATTCTTCTTAGAGAAAGAAATGGTGAGTCAAAGAAAGTGTTGATTTTTGAGATTCCATTTCTCCATTTTCATGGAGACTGACTGAAAAATGAAATAAAAGGAAATTAAGAAAAAAAATTGTATTTCTTCAAATAAAAAAAAAAAGAAAAAAATTGTATGGACTTGATTTTAGGGTAGACCAACGTATTAAGAGATAAATATTATTATTACTTGATAAATAAATATAAATTACACAAATTCTCCTTATAGGCCGTCTATAGCATAGATGGGTAAATATGGGCCGCACATTTTGCAAAATAAGTAATTGATTAGTCATCAACCTTATTTTTAAATTTAAAATCATTGGGTTTGGGCTGTTGGGAGAGCCGTCTTTGCCATAGACGGTCTCTCAAGAGACCTACTGAATTAATTAAGTATAATTATATAGGGCAATACTGTTATATATACAAATTCTTATTTGAGACCGTTTTTATAAGAAACGCGTCTTAAATAGGCGGACTCATTATTACTTAGAAAAAAAAAATTAAATGCGCTGTAAAGAAATTTGGAATTGGTGTATAACTTGTTGAAGTTGGTATTATAACCTGTTTAAGTTGGTAGTATAACATTTGAAAGTTGGTATATCCATACAGGTATTAAAATACCAACTTTAATTGGTTATAATATCAACTCCAAATACCAACTTTAATAGGTTATAATACCAAGTTTTAATAGGTTATAAGTTATAACACCAATTTCAATAGGTTATACCACCAACTCTAAATAGGCTCAAACGCGCGTGTCAGTTTTTAAATTTTTTTTTTTTAATTGTTGAGAATGTGGGTTGGGCTCTTTAGAGAGGCTCTCAAGAAAGGGCATGTATTATATATTAATAATATGGACTAAATAAATATAACTTTTTTAATTGAAATTAATTAAGTGTGAAGGGAATTTAGGAATGGATTACTTATAGAGACTTAGATGGAGATAGAGTTGTTTAAAATAGATCCGACTTAAAACACTTAATTTGAAATTGATCATTTATTCATTTATCCAAATGAACAATTGTAGATGAGGAGTACCAAAGATTTGTTTGTGGATAAGGGTTGGTACTTGGTAGTGCTTTATGTTTAGGTGGGGACAAAAAATGGTCCCACTATTTATATTTTGGACTATAGTTAATGGTCTCTTATTTAAAAGTATAAAGTGATCAGAAAATCGAGTTTTATTTCGGTTAGAAAGCAAATACTATTGTTGTAATTAAGGTTCTAGTATCAATTATTATTTCATTTTTTTCCTCAATATCTACATTGTAATATAAAAAAAGGTAGAAGAAAAAAAAAAGTGTAGAATGGTGGTTATTGAATAAGTATTAAATTAATAATTATAGACTTATAGTAGACAGGGTCGGCCTTAAGGGTGGATAAGAGGGGTCGTTGCCTAGGGCCCCATGTCTAAAAAGCAATATTAATAGTTGTAATGGGTCTATATAAATTATTAATTATAAAGGAAAAGGGTCTCAATGCACCATTTCGCTCAGGGCCCCAATATCTCTAGGGCCGACCCTGATAGTAGATTGAACTATAGGATTAGTCAAGTGTTAGATCGACAAACTCTTCACCAAACTTGACCATTGCTCTTTTCAAGATTCATAACCACTAACCACAAAATTCTCACAAAAGTATAATCTTTACAGCTCATTTGGTAGGTGAAAATAACGGATAAGATGGAAATGTAAAATTAGTATAATTTTGCTTAAAAAATCTCTAGATTATCTTGATGATCATACTTGTCCAACTTCAATCATCTCATTTTCTTAATGAAATCTATTCCAATGCATTACCATTGGAAGAGGTAGTATTAGGTGGTAATGAAAATTTGCAAACAAAAAAATTTTTGTGATCAAAGTTTCATTACAATGGGAATGATGACACTTTTGATGAAATTTTACACTATAAATCATTCTCATTACCACGATTTAATACTGAAAACGATGACGTATTAGTGATCGAACGACGAGTTTCAATTGCTAACACCACCAAGATCGAAATATGTGAAGTCTTGTGTTTACAAATTACGCAAACTATAACTCGATGTTTGTAGGAATAAAATGCAATAATAAAATGACACAAATGTTTAAGGAGGTTCACCCAAAATTGGCTACGTCCCCCGTGGTGTAGTATCTCTCTTATATTATCACAATTTGAGAAATTACAATTAGAGAAGAGATGAGGCTAAGTGTTTGGCTATGGGTATGTGTTTGATTTTTGTGGATGATTACAATGATAATTGAGCTCACTATTTAAAGGGAGTTTACACTTAAGAAGTAATACTCAATTAAGAGAATAATTTAATACATAAGTATAACAGCCATAGCATTTGAAGAGGCAGGAAATTAATCCAAAACCCACTGACACAGCCTGCTCGTTCGAGGCATTCTCTCGCTCGTTCGAGCTGCTCCACACAGCAGCTTCTTGTGGCTACTGACTGCTGCCTCGAAGAAAGTATCTGACATTTAATAATTGCTCCAATTTGATCATTCATAACAGAATTCTTTGGCCCTTGCAATTACCTCAATAATGTCCTTCATCAATCCACATTATTATTCTTATGTTTAATCACACATTAAACACCAAATTAAACTACACTTTTAATCACCCATTAATTTACTTCATGGGATTCCATCCCACTAATTCACATGATTAATCTTGGTGTACTCAAGTCACACCAATAAATCATAACAAATACCACTAACCAAACGGGTTGTTAGTGTCTTGGTTTATTAGCATTGACAAATTGAGATTTTTATACAAACATAACAAGGGTCATTCTATGTAAATATAAGAGTCTTTACGAATAAGTGAGAGCTCAATCGTAAAATAAGGCTTTTAAAAGGTTTTTTTAGGAATAAAAGTAAAATTTTCTCTGTCGGTCCTAGAGGTGTTCATTCGGGTCATCGGATTGATTTCGGATCAGGTGTTTCGGTTCGGTTCAAAATCGGGTTTTGTGTTCCCATTGGTTTTTACATAATTGTAGATCCATTTTTTAAGTCGGGTCAAATCGAATTCAGTTATAAAGTCGGGTGTCTTTTGGGTCATCGGATCTGTTTTGAACACCTCTCATAATGAGTTCCAAAAACGAAACATCTCTTCCCTCTTTTGGATTTTCACATCTTTTTTTGATGATTTGGTTTACTAATTTTACACTTACATATGTTTCCATAACAAGTCCTCTTATACATGACTAAATTATAATCCATTACATGAATCTTGCGTTTTAGCATAAAGCATGCACAAATTCTTGCTATAAACCGTCCATAGCATAGATAGTTAAATATGGGCCAACTCATTTTGCTAAATAAGTAACTGATTAGTCATCTTATTTTTTAATTTAAAATCATTAGAATGGGCTGTTGAGAGAGCGTCTTTGCCATAGACAATCTCTCAGGAGACCTTCTGACATGCATGTTGTATAGTTGCACTTTCAACTTGATTTATTCAAATTAAAACTCTCCTAGATGATCCTTCATCCACTTAAACAATCATAGGATTTAACTAATTTTTATTGTGCGTCACTCTTCACTCTTCGTATACTAAACGATAATCCTTACCAATCACTATCACTATCACTAACCTATACTAATTCACTCTCTACTCTCTAGTTTATCCATTTAGTCCTCTCGCTATATTTCTATAATAAAAGCAATTATGGTTATAATGTAATAAATTTGGGTTTAGAACAATATATATTTGTGATATAATACTACAAAACTGATACTCCCTCCGTTCCTTTATGTTCTTCCACCTTACTATAACAAGCAGTTTCAAAAGTTCTTCCACTTTAGAATACTTTCTATTTTTGGAAAGTTTTTATCTCCCTTTTACCCCTTAAAACCCCACTTTTCTTACTTCACACTATTATTTAATTATTTTCTCTCTCATACTTCCAATACAATCATTACTTCACATTACTATTTAATTATTTTTTCTCTTATAATTCCAATACAATCATTACTTTCCACTACTATATAATTAAAATAATACCCACTACTACCAAAGATTCCATTTTTCTTAATCTTTGTGAAAAACCCAAATAGGAAGATCAAATAGGAACGGAGGGAGTATTATATTAATAAAAGAAATATATTATGTTATAAAACCTCAAATATATATTAAGGTAGTGTTTGGCCAAGCTTTTAAAACAACTTCTGCAACAGAAAAGCTAAAACTTGGCCAAACACTGTGTTTCTGAGAAGTTGAAACAGTTTTTAAAAAAGCTAAAAACAGCTTCTACAAGGCTCAAGAGGAGAAGCTACAAATTGTAACTTCTGCTCCTAACTTTTCAAAGAGCTTCATACTTTTCTCATTTTATATGTTAAAAAAATTCCTATATTTTCTTCAATTAACTATAAAAATTTTTTTATTAATTTTTTTTTTCTTTTTTCATATTTTCCACCATAATTCAAAAATTTTTACTTCATTGTATAATTAGTTTGTTATCAGTTATCACAACCAACATCCCAATTATTTTTTTATTGAATATTATGCGATTAAATTACATCAAAATTTCATACATGTTTTATCTTTAAATTGATTAACATATTGTCAAATTTGGGATTTATTTTCAATTACTTAATTTAGTGTATTTGAATGTTTCTTTCTAACATTATAATGATTATTTTTTCGTGTATGCTATATGTTTTTGGGTATTTCTCTTAAAATTGATGCTTTGTGACTCGACTATTTTTAAATGTTTGTTATATGTTTTTCCATCATATACAACACTAACATTAAATAAACATAAGAAAAAAAAAGCCAAACACACAAATGTATTTGTTTCCCAAAAACTCTTTTTTAAAATATGAGGCCAAACACATCTGTTTCTAAAAAGTGTTTCTCTAGAAATAGTTTCTACAGAATTACTTTTAGGAAACAGAAGTTGATTTCCAAAAGTTAGGCCAAACATACCCTAAGTTATAATTCCAAATATCTTGAGTTATAACCCTAAATATATTATGTTTTAAGCACAAGTATAATCAGTTATAACCCCAATTATATTATTTTATAACCGCAAATACATTATGTTATAATCCCAAATATATATTATTTGAACTCCAAATCATTAAAATTGGCCATAATTGTCATTTTCAACATCAATGTTTTCCACCGTTGATGAACCTTAATTTTTTTAAAAAAATAAAAAATCTGATCTATTTCTAGATGATGTTTTATTTTGCTTGAGAATAGACAATTAATCAGAAAACTTTTCATCTAAAAAAAAGCAGTAATCTATAATTTTTTTTAAAAAACAACATTTTTTTTTCCAGATTAAGATATTTATTAAAGTTGAAAAGTAGGTTGAACTCTTAAGAACCGTGTTTAGAAAAGACAGTGTTTCGAGAAAGCATGTATTTCACAAATTACACTTTTTTATATTAAAAAGGATCATTTACCAACTACAGCCTCTAAGTTTACTTAATTTCAAATAAACAGCAGCGAACTTTGTTTATTACCAACTACAAGTTTACAACCTTCAACTTACCAAACATGACATCGAGACAGTCAAAACAGCCAAGAAAAGGTTTAAAATGGGGTAAAAATGGGATGTTTTGGCCGTCTCGATGTCATGTTTGTTAAGTTGGAGGTTGTAGTTGGTGATAAACAAAGTTCGCGACTGTTTATTTGAAATTGTAAATAATAAATTTTGGTTTTCTTAAGTCTTCTTGCCAAAAAAAATTGCACACTATACACCATCTCCTTCCATTTCTTCAAAGAAGTTGGCAATGGCAATGGCCATGGCGATGGGAGGAAGTTGCAGATTGCGGCCACCTTTTTCTAGTATTAGGGTTACCTCTCATCTCATTTCTTCCATGATTCAAACTTTCTTCTTGAAACCTAACAAAAATACAACAATTTCTCACCCTCATTTCATTGCTTCTTCTTCTTCCTTTTCCTCTTCTGTTTCTCCAATTTCAACCTCTTCTTTTTCCCCCATTTCTCATAAACCCCAAATCCCTCTTTTTCTAAGACCACCCATTTACTCTGGAACCCTATTAGACCTCCATAATTTCTTCATTTGGGCTAAAACCCTAGCTTCTTCTGTAGGTTCCACTTTTGTTGAAATTGACAATGGTCCAGATTCCAGTCTCCTTCTTAGAGAGTTAAATTGGTTTCTTGAGGACACAATTCAAGATTCTTCACTTATTTCTCATCTGGGTACTTCCCAAATTGATGGGTTAAGTTCAAAAATGGTGGGTTTGAGAGCAAGTTTAGATCAAATGTATAAGCTTTGGAAACAGAGGATTGAAGAGAGGAGGCCTTTTCAGTATATTGTTGGGTGTGAGCATTGGAGGGACTTAGTGTTAAGTGTTGAAGAAGGGGTTTTGATTCCGAGGCCCGAAACCGAGAAGATTGTTACTTTGGTTGAGGATGTTGTATGTACAAATGAAGCTTTGAAGGGAGGGATTTGGGCTGATTTGGGGACTGGCTCTGGTGCTCTTGCTATTGCTATTTCAAGGATTTTGGGCAACAATGGTAGGGTTTTTGCAATTGACTTGAGCCCTATTGCAGTTTCTGTTGCTAGTTATAATGTTGAGAGGTATGCTTTACAGGTTAGTCTTGCTGCCTACATTTTTAATACTACTATAATTTTACAGCAATGATGAATCTTTCATTAATAATAAATGGATAATATATGATTGAATGCATTAGCTATGTGTGAATAAAAATATGTGATTGAATAGAGTAGTAGTTTTTCTCAAGATTGTTATGATATACTTCCTCTTTCATTTTAGTTGCAACTTATGTTACTAGGATACTGGTACGTGTCCAAGTGTTGGATACGCCTAATTATTCAATTTTACACCTAAAATGAAGCGTCCAAGTGCCATACAAATGTCCGAGCATCAAGGATCGGACACCGAGTAACATAGGTTGCAACACAAACATTTACAAAATCTACAAGTTTGCTTTGACCTTATGAATTAGATTCAACAAAAACTGCACTCTTGTGGGATCCTATCATTGAAAATGTGCATTGGCATGTGTGTTTTGAGAAGTGTTGCAAGTATAAGAACAAGGGAAGTAATTGATTTTGACTTGAGAGTTGAGCCTTTGTTGCAATTTTTGCTATTTGTGTATAAGTTGTCTTCTTGAATTTTTGTTAGTTTGATCACATGATGGTGTTCAGGACGTCATAAAGGTGAAGCAAGGATCTTGGTTTGAGCCGTTGATAGAATTTGAAGGACAACTTTCTGGTCTTGTATGCAATCCACCTTATATACCAAGTGAAGATATCAATGGGCTGCAAGCTGAAGTTGGTAAATATGAACCCGTGCTTGCATTGGATGGTGGTGTGGAAGGCATGGATAGTCTTTATCATATATGCTCAAGAATGTCGATAATGCTCAAACCGGGTGGTTTCTTTGTTTTTGAGGTGCTATTTTTATTGCCATGATAAATCTCATCAAGAAACTAGTATATATTTGATTGCTTCATTTTCTTTGTCATTGCTAAAATCCATGAAATGAAATTCTAAAACAAATTGTTTTTTTGGGTATTTGAGTGTAGTTTTGATGAATTTTGTTGTTTGCTAGTAATGTGAGAATGGCAAGGAAACAAGAGAGTAAAAGAATAGACATTTTAGTGTTGTGGTGGATGAGAAGGTTTATTTCTGAGGAGTTTGGGAATGTTGATTGAGAAGGGGGGATGTGGTTTGCTCGCTATTATCAAACACAAGGAAGTATGATGTCATCAATTAAGAGTAAATGAGTAATTATTAAGAAGGGTTAATGTTCCATTAAGAGTAATTATTGGATGAGATAAATAATGATTATGGTTGCTTGAAATCATATAAATGAGTAAATGGGTCAGAAAAAGGGGAGGGAACATAACAAGTGTAGGGTACCGTAAATTTTGAGGATTAACAATGTAAATATGTGATGTCCTTTTATTATATGTGCTAGGCAAATACCATTGTTTTTGTCCTAAAAATGTTCCAAAACGAAAAGATTCATGATGGAAAAACTTCGTAAAATTTCCATTTGGATAAAACGGGAAGAACATATAAGAACGGTGGAACTAGTAATCTATAGAATACTTGTGAGCTTCCTTAAAGTTATTAGTGATCTTTTCAACTATTCCGAAACATAATTGGGATCATTGCTTAAATTTTGGAGTACTTCACGAGAATGAGTTGCAAATATTAACACCGGCAAGCTGAACATTTGATAGATTAAGTTGTCTTTGGCTGATGTCTTATTATTAATTCAAACAGACGAATGGCGAAAAACAGTGCCAGGTGCTTGCAGACTACCTGCAGAATGCTACTGGAAACAGCTTCTGTGATGTAATTATTGTACCTGATTTTGCTGGCATCCGACGATTTGTAACTGGACATCGTAGATAACCTGGTGTATCTGATGATCTGAACCGAAAAGGTACGGTAATGGCCTATTACTCTAAGGCATCATTGGGTTTTCTCTATATGTTTGTCCGCTAATGAATTTGAGCTTTATACAATGCATTATAGCTGCATTTGCCTCTTCTAAACTATTTATACTATAACTCTAAGGTACGGTAGTTGAGCTTAGGATATACATATATAGTTCGTATGAGCGGAATACACTACACTGGGTATAACAATGATGACGGGTATTTTTCTTAATTTCATGCGTATTTCCGCAGCTACTGGCTCTGCTGCCGAACTACAACAAGGTCATCTTCTCTGTTTCCTTAAACATCTTTGGATATTGGCACAATTTTGCTCCTTTTTTGTGGACATGCACCCAATTTTGAGGTGAGTACCTTATCTTTCAATTATAATCTGTATCCCACCATAGATAATGAAATTGAATGATTTTTTATTAAAATGATGTTTTAAAGTAGGAATTATATTATGATGCATAATGAAAGAGCCTTCTCCATATTCAAATATGCTTGCGAATTGTTTGATGTCAACCCCTGAGGTATGCTGAAATGAATGGTGGCAAGGAGAATAATATTGACCACAACCCTCTAGTCCTCTCAGTAAAGAGAGTACGGGTATGAATTGTCCGTCACCTTCCCTCACCCAGACCCTGTCTTCTAGCGGGATATTGGGTTGATGATGATGAAGGAGAATAATACGGTCGTAGAATGAGGAAGATGAGAAAGGGAGAATATTTTCGTAATTCTAGTTATAAATAATGTGCTTTCTTATTAGCTATTATCATTACGAGTTATTGTTTAAATTTTTAAGTATGATTAGATCAATTAAAAGTTGTAATTAGATATGCAATTGTAGAGTTGCTTTGGCATAGACGACTTCAAAAATAAGCATAGGAAGATACAAGGAAATGTAATTCTATAATTTTGGTACGAAATACAAAATACGGGAGATGTGGAGTATTATGAACAATATTACTCGCAATTAGTTGATGAAATGGAGGCAAGAACACTAGATTAGTATAATAAACACGATTAGAAGTTTCCTAGATCGTTATGTATAAACCAAACCACCCGTTACAGTAAGGTGGACAAACAAAAAAGAACGGAGAGCGTACAACATCTTTGTATATTTTGTTCTCATGATCTAATTTTAGTTTATCCTCTGTTCACCTTTTTCTTATATATAACTTACTCATCCCAAACATGTCTTGAAGTTGGACATCTACGGTTACACGAGCAAGCGACCGAGAATGTTGTGACCTGCGGTTACACATGCAAGCGACTTAGAATGCTGGGACAGTACATTTTCGAAGACATGCAATGGTACTACAGATTGCCGCTTTGCCTGGATCCGTCTCAACAACTCAACAGGGCAGCAGAGGCGTTTTCAGGACTATCAAAAATTGTAAAAATTACTTTTTATGTCGGATGGTCGTGCTTGGTTGTTATGAGTTAACAGATTGTGAAATATTGACTAAAATTGTTAAAATCGACGAAAAATAGTTGTTTTTAACTTCAAAATATTGACACGAAAGTTAAAGCAAACGAGATTTTTGTTTGAATACGATAAAAAAATTTGACAGATCTAAAGGGAACAATCGTCTCACGGTGACCGTCTCATACAAGACATGCTCTAAATTTAATCCTCAAGTATACAAGCTTTAAATGGATTCTTTATTTACATAAATGAAACAGGTTCAAAATAGCTCTATACGAACACAGTCTTTAAAAGCAAATAATTAAATTAAAGGCATTTTATGCAATAACACAAGAACACAATTATAAACTAATTTGACCGGATTGAAGAGGGTCGAGAGGGTCCGACTCATTTAAACCAATTTTTGTGATTTTGTTCGAGACTAACTCGATTCAGCTCATGTTTATATGAGCCCAATCCGATTCTTATTGCACCCATTGCACATGTCTAGTCTTGACGTTTTATACATCCTTGATCAATATTTTTCAAAAATAAGATTTTAGGACACTATAATAGTCAGTAAATCTCATTAGTAATACACATCTAATTATATATCTTTAACCTGTAGTTTGATTGAATAATTTAGGTAATCTAATTAAGTAAACATGACTAATCCACATCATAACTACAAAAGAGGTTAATGCTAAAATCAATTGATAGTAATAATTAGCAAGAGTGACTTATCACGCTTACAAAATGATAATTCTTTTTCCAACGTGAAACAACTCATATTAGACAACAATGAACAGGGCATGCGTCTAGTAGAAACTAGTAGAAACATGCATCTAATATTCGTTTCGTTCTAGAAAACACTCTTCTCCATCTAGCAATCTATTATTCATGTTACATTGGTTGTTGGTCGTTGAAGATGTAACTCGGGATAGTAGTTGATCGATATCGGTCAAAATATAACATAATGTATACATGTATCCAAAATCGGATCCAAACCTTTACACAATCATCAAAGGTTGTAGCTTAATACAAATCCTTGGGTTCAAAAAATTAGTCCAAACCTTCATTCTACTTTTTATTGAATATCCAAATTTATAAATGAAGATAAATGTTTTCGTAGCTCAATAATAAATGAACAAATAGAGTAATAAACTAAAATTTTGATTATTAATGAATGAAGATCCAAGGGAGGATATTTGTTTTCTCATCTCAAGGTTTGAGATTGTATGTTCCAGGTTGTTGGAAATTTCCTTCAAGTTGATCAACCTTGTTGATTTTGAAACCTCTTATTCTTATTTCTTCCGGAATGGAAGTGTCTTTCCAATCGACTTTTTCAAGAGTCCAACCCGAGTTTTGTACACAACCTTCCACTTTTACCTGTTGAAAAATAAACAATAACGCAGTCGCAAATTGAGTATAAGCGTTAATGTTTGATAGAATTGAGCTCATACATATGAAAATCACGATTCTAACAAGTTATGATAAATCAGTACATACCTCAGCATCGTCAACTGCATCAACAACCAAAGCTCCATCCAAAGATAGGTTGTTAATGACAATATTGCGACCTTTGATAAGCATAGTAGAGTTCTGGGAGATTGAACAACTTCCTTCGATTTTCCTTTTGACATCGGAAAATGTTATTGCCCATTTGGGCTTCCATACGATACGAGGCCACACCTCAACTTCTTGCCCGTTAAACACGTCTATTACAGGATCACTTATTTGAACACCCGCCTACAAAAGATGTATTAGAATGAAATTAAAATTTGAAACTAATTAAGAAGCAAAAAGAGGCAAACAGAGAGTTTTGACACTGCACCCCAAGTAGAAAAACTGAGCGTAAAAGATATTTCACAAATTCTTGTATGAGACGGCCTTACCGTAAGACGTGCCCAATAATATTTTTTTTTCCATAATGGACCTTTTGTATGGACTCGTCTCACGGTGAGACGGTCTCAAACAAGAGGGGCAGAAGATATTTCAAGCATTTGTGTGTACAAAAGAGCAAGTAGCAAAAAAAAACTACCTTTCTTAAAATAAGGCTGTGTGCTCTATAGATGGCCATTTCACCCGAAGTTGCACTATGGTATGGGTTACCCTTTGGAACCTTCACCAGCAGAAGGATTATTAGTTTAATTACAAGTCAAAATGACTGAAATGCATATACTAACTAAATCTTGGAAAGAGAGCAACAAAAAACATCACACAATAAAAAGAAATCACAAAATTCAATTGTTGTACCATATAGGACTTAGCACAATTATTCTCTCTAAAAATAATGTGAAATTGAAAAACAACGTTATGCTCTTTATCCAAAATTAATAGGCGTGTTGTATTTGACGTTCACGGTTACATCTAAGTGGAGGTAATAACAAACATGTCCAAGAGAAGTAAAACTAATGTCGAAATTCAACGAAGAGATTCTACAAATCCTCCACTTATAAAATCACCAAACCTGTACTGTTCTCTTCTTGAATTTTAGTTTCAACTGTTTCATAAGTGCCCTCCTAAAACATTTTAAGCGAGTAAAAAACCAGAATATACAAAAAGTCGTGTTTACTTAGCTCTATATCTATCCCTATCTCAAATTTGGAATTTGGTACCATAGTAGCATAAAAAGGATGAACTCATATTGATGAAATTGTCCCTTGAGGCCAAGACCGACCACAGAAGATGATTTTTTGAGAGGTTAAGCGTAATGATTTTGAAGTGTACATGTAAATACGACTTACCTTTGCAGCATCCTCAGGATTGTTCTTCACAGGTGCATAAGCAAGCCATATATCCATCACCTACGACAAAAAATTGAATAAGATAAGAAATTACATGATCTTCTATGACAAGAATAACTATTCTTTCCGCACAAATGGCAACTTACTGTAAAACCGACTCTTGCGGTAGGAGGCAAATTCTTAGGGTAGTCCTGCATCATACACTCCAATCGAGTAGAGGACTTAAAGAGCGTCCTTGTAGAATCCTTATATCTACACGTTGATACAGTTCAACAATTAATACTACCATCAGACCAACTATAACAGGGAGATCATTATTATTATTAAGCGTGTAATATTCAAAAGATCATTAGCCTGCCAACAGTAGAGATGTCCATAAAGAAAGTGAATGACAAACAAATTCGCTAAAGCCATTGACTCAAGAATATTACTTTGGGTTGACAAACTCTTTAATGGCACCTCTAGTCTTCTTGAGTTCCTCCATGTATGATTCAAGTTCCAAGATTAGCTGTAGAGAAATGTTAGTTTGGTCAAAAGAAGAGCAATGCAAAGAAAAAGTAATGCAAAAAAAAACTAAATCTCCCTTTACGCAGCATAGGCAGAGCATAATAAATACAATGATTAACACTCTTAGCCTCCAACCATGTTATAAATAGCCTAGAACTATCAAAGATAAGTGTTCAACATCTCACGGTAGAACAAAAAAAAAGAACAGTAAGTCTCATGGGAGACGGTCTATTCTATAGACGGAATCCATGAAGCCCAGCCCAAAATATAACATAGTATATTTGGGGTTATAATAAATTATTTGGGGTTATAATAACTTATATTTGGGGTTATAGAATAGTATATTCGAGGTTATAATACCTTACATTTAGGATTATAACATAATATAATTGATATTATAATAAAAAAAATCAATTAAGGGAAATGGGCTGGCCCAATTTTGTGGTCTATCCTATAGACCGTCTCTTGTGAGATTTTGTGAAAAAAGAATACATGAACGCGAACAAAAAGCTAATGGAAAAACAAAAAAAGCTTAAACGCAAAACATTTCACCAACTATGAGTAAACAGTTCACAATATTGCAATGATGTCTTTGCTAATGTTGAATGGACTGATAATGGTAAGTCTATATTAATTCCATTACCTATGCCATTAAGTGTCTCCCACCGAGGTTCCCCAAAGTTTGGGGGTCAACTGTACACAACCTTACCCTTGTTAGTGACAATGTTAAGTATCTATTCATTCAAATCTCTATCACAAGAATAGAATGCCACGTATCCACACATAGTCAAGATACAAACATTCACTTAACAAAATTCCATATGAGGTAAGATAACATCCACTCGTGAAAAGTAAGGGGTGTAGTGTGATTTAGAAACCAGTAACTTTACCTGATTAATATTTCCAGGGAAAGGAGAAAATCCTGTCTCACAGTTAACGTCTCCTTCTGGATTAATAGTTGCTCGAAGCAGAGGGTCAAGTTGATTGTATTCCACATTGATCACCATTGTCCTCCCTGAAATTCACCCTACGTTTAGTTCACATATGCAACAAATGCAAAAAGGAAAACAGTAATCAAATAAAAATTGGAACACATCTATGTTCATGATCTGCTTTTTCCCACAATCAAGCAAAGATTTACACGTGTGGGGTAGGATGTTGTGAACTGGATTGTGTCTCTCAAATTACAGAAACAGAGAAGGAAATACAGAAGAGAGAAGAGATCAGAAAAAGAAGAGAGAGAAGAATAGCAATACAGAAAGAGAGAATATTGTGAAAGATTACCACTCTTAAATTGTTGATTAATTGATCTGAATCGGATAGTAAACTAAATGAAAGTCTAAAATAAAGGAGCAAAACTAAATAATTTGCGCACTTCGGGAGATCGCACTAACAACAAAACATAGATTTTGAGTAATGCAAGGAGTTTCATAAATAAATTTTACTGGTGTTGGGCCAGCAACAAGCATAGTGAAAAACGTCAATAAACTTCAATTCCTTTTGTACATCAATTTTTATCATATATCGTCTTCTTTTTTTTTTAATTTATATAATTATTTTTTGATACTTTCAGATATGGTTATAGCTGCAGTAGAGGAAAATCCATCAGTAGAGGTAGTATGTCCGCAAGACTGTCAGCTGCAAGTATTAATAAATTATCCAAGTTAGCTCCCATTAAATAATCTCGGATGGGCACCTAGTGGAGTGGGTAGGTGGAGTTGGAAAATCGATGATTTCACATGATTGATAGGATTTGTATCGGCGTTACTCAGCATGAAGGTGGGGAGATCTCTGAGGTATGGGAGGTTGAAAAGAAAAACAACCCCTCTCAGAAAATTAAAACGAGAAATGTGACTAATGGGTTGATACTTGATAGAAGTAGGCCATTAATGCTAAATAGAAGTGGAAAAGAATTACAGGACCATCAAAGGATTTTGATATTTTCCCATCATCAAAATTGGATTTGAGAAACACAGGTAAACATAGCGTTTCGCAAAGAAATATGGAACAAAATAAATTACAACATCACATAAAATGATGACAGCGACGGAATATCTAAAACGAGTGAGAAATTACAGGAGAAGCAAAGCAGATCACAAAATCACAAATGAATGAAGTTCTTATATAGATTTTGGATTTGGCTATAATATAATGCATTTACAAAATGAACCATCATAACGTAGATAGAAAATGAAGATAAAACTAATCCAGAAAGTTAAAATAATACCATCAGCATGTGTAAGTTTAGTAATGCCTCCAATAGCTTCTTTTGCTTTTCGAGGAACTGCAAGAGAATTAACTTCGTATTTTTTGGTAACACTGACTCCCAATGACGCGGGAATTGCCTATGGTAACACAAAAATTCCAAATAAGATCACACAAATTCCAAATAAGATCACAATACCAGAAGAATATTCCTCAGGCTCTTCATCAGCCGTGCAGACTTCTATTGATGAGCAGGTAAAAAGACAAAGAGCACTTAAGGTTGTAGATCAAATACTATTGACGGTGACTTGCCCCCAAATCTAAATGAAAAGCAGCATTCAAGAGGGAAAAAGGAAGGTTAAAGACAAGACTACCAATTGCCAAACAAGTCAAGTCCAAGTTAAAAGTAAACTCTATAAACACATACACTTTATTTCAAAACATTTACAATACAAACATTACATGATTAAAAGTTGAGATACAACTTGAGGAAATAAGATTCGTCACACCAAGAATCAAATCAGACATACAATATACTGTCAAAGAAGAGATACCATATGGGTACAAAACTAAACTCCCTCTAACGTTTTCGACAATGCTTTCTAATATTTATAGGAAAATTCATCGAATATGTTATTTCCCCTATTAGTTGTATCACTTACATCCACTCACTAATAGGAACCACCGTTTATTGCATGAACCAGAAAAGATTTCAAACGGATACCTCAATAAGAAAATGTGACATATATTAAGAGATTGAAACATCACATTTCCCCAGTGCTACAACGTGCACTTGACATAGTTTAAGGGATTCTTGGATGTAATCGGTCTTACCCTTGTAATGAGTGATTTTGACATATTTAAAGGAACTAGAAAAGCCAAAAACTTGACGTGAAATTTATTTTAACAGATAGCGCACATGACATGTAGCTAATGGGTGGTCTCAACTCTCAAGAAGACAAGCATACTATGAGGCTATGAATATCTTTAGGTATATTATAGTTGCATCAAATCAAGAGTATGTTACAAAAACTATCTAAAGACAATGATATCAAATGATTCATTTATCAAATATTAAGTGATAGGAGAATCAAAATTAAAATGCTTGGATTAAGCAGCTATCCCCACTCATGCATTAGCAGTCATTGACATCTCAGCCAAATCAGTTTATCAAATGGAATTACCCAAATCTAATCGATACAAATTGACCCAAAGCACATTCAGACAACCGAGAACGAGATACATTGTTATCTGTAACATAAACGAGGGAAGAGGTTTTGAAGGAGGGAGGATAAGGAATAACCTTGAAAAGAAGTCCGTTTGTATCTTGGAAGAACAAAACCCATTTTACACCAGCATCATGCCTAATCAGAATGAAAAAAAAAGGAGCTCAACGTATATAAGTATGTTTCTAAACAGCAGCAAAACTAAAATAATATTGTAGTAATTTTTTAGGAGTAGAGAAACAAACATCTTCCTAAAAGTAGTAGAGTTAACTGAATGACATTGATTTTATGGTACAAATAAATCCCCTGAAATAGAAGGAATACATACCACTCGTTTAGAAGACCACTAGAATATAATAGTGAATGCACATCACCATGGCCGTGAGGCTTAGTCTGCCATAATCAATAGCAAAAATACTTAACCCGGGAGAGAATAAAAAAAATATTTTAAGACAACTTATGGGTGTTTGTCATTTACTGAGCACCTGAATTCTGTACTTATTATTTGGATCCACTGCAATCCTGGCATCATTATCCGCAAGGCAAGCCACTTTTCCCTGGAAGAGTCCCCTTTAAGGCTTCTGATAAAATAAATGTCTAAGCAGTAAATAGTATCTATCAACAAGCTTTAGTGATACCTGCTTGAGAAGCGAGACTTGTGTTGGTTTCATTCCAAAATAAGAATTTGACTCCAACAGTGCCAATGTGCGTGCATGAGTGTCATCAGATGTCATAATTGCAAGAGGGATATCCTTGTGAGATTCGCCTACATAAAACCCATAGATATTCACTAGATTAGAGATTACAGCTTTCGTGCAAACAACCAGAAGTCATAACTGTCAAATAAGTTGTATCCAAATTTTAGTGCAAAAATGTGGCTTGGTAGCAATTACATCAGGGTGATGTGGCTGTTGTGCAACCAAATATCAGCCAAAACTATGAGATATACGTTGAAACATCATTGGAATTGATATTCTTAGTTGTAGATTAAAAATAGATAGGGACAGGGTTGAATACAGTATTTATTTAGTTAGCAACGATCTTGATTTGTGTTAGTTCATGAAACCATAATTAGTATTAAGGCTTTGACATTGTTGTTGAATCCAGATCGAAACAAAAAAACCTTCCTGAGCAAGGTGCAATTACACTTTATTCATATTTTGCCTTTTAGTGTGTATAGTAGTTCAAGAAATCATAAAATGGTAAATTTTACTAGTAGTTTTCTTGGGGAAAAGGGTGTAAGAACAGTAATATTAGAAGGTTCTCTTAACAAGTATAAGAAGAAGAATATCGATGATATAGCAGGCTTTATTAAAGTTGCTGACACATATGCCTACTTCTCTTCTCTGTACGAGCCTTGAGACATAGATTCCTAGGTTACAACCATTATTTCTCTTTCATTGTGACATTAAGAAGTGATAAAATCACCAAAATGTGATTAACAAGCAAACTGAATGAAGGGGGCACATGGAAAAGAAGCATACAAGATTGGCATGGTTAGACTCCTCCCCCATCACACTCATATAAAAACTTATAAATAAACATACTTAAGCAGTAATTGTTGACAATTCACGTTTATTTCAGTCTAGAAACCAATTGCAATTTTTACTTACCAACTCAAATAATCAAGTTTCATAAGGTACCGGACACAATTTTGAGAAGAGGATATGTTAGAAAACCATAGAGGTCAAAACGGTCATCAACCATAAAAAATTAGTAAAGGATCTCAAAGTATGGAAACCACAGCAGCCATCTTGGCCAAAATATTAATTCTGCTTGAAAAAATCAAAACAAAATCAAATTCTGCAACTAAGGTTCAAAAACACCAACCTTCAGACAGCTTGCAGCTAGCTTCTTGAAGAGCAAGGATAGACTCTATGTACAGCTGTAAGAAGCATGTTCCAGTGGATGTTTCGGAAGGAAGAGAAATCTGCAAGTTATCCATATAGATCAATAAGACAACTTAATGAAAAGGAGGTCTGAAGTTAAAACAAGACTGAAAAGAAAAGATAAAAGAAATGGGTTCTGTTGTAAGAGTTAGACAGAAAAAATGTTACATGATATTGAAAAAGCAACAAAAAATGTGTCAGACTAGAAAAAACAAGATAAAATTAGCATCTATGAAAAGAAGAGTGAAATAAAGTAATTGTTGTCATGCCAATTAGCTATAGCAAAGAAAACCATGCTGATCACCATTGAACCAAAATTTGGACAGAGAACTGAAAGTAATTTTCCTTGAAACTCATCGAGCAAGCTTGGTAATAATAATAATAACCAAGTGTGAGGTAATTTACTACCCATAACTCAGCTAGCATTTAACCATATCACATATCCTTGAGAAGCAACAATTTTGAACATGCAAAAGATATGTCACCTTAATTCCATTGTACCCAAGACGTTCTCCAAGACCCCCAGCAACAAGAACAAATGCAGCGTGTTTTGCTTCCTTGACGCCAGTCTCTTCATATTTGATGAAGTTCTCATCAGCAAAAGTCAGATTTTCACCTGTTGGAACCTACATGATTACTATCAACTTGTCAGCTGGCAGTCTCCACAAGCAATTCACAAGATTGGTGTTGGCTCTTATTACAACTCTATGAATTATGCACCTTAAAAAGAACACACAAAACAATCCCAAAAACTAGCAGGCAAAATAGCAAGCAACTTCCTGGAAAAGGCCAAGATACAGTGCTTCTCTAGTTGGACGAATAATAGTCTGACACGCATTATGGAAAGAAGTATAATGAGTATGCATTCAAGAGACCAATCCATTAACAATTTAACATGTATGTTGGTTGCATGTATGCATTACATTACATTCTATTTCCCCCACCTCAATGTCATTAAAAAACTCCCACCTAAACTCTGATCCAAGCGAGGTTTGAGGGTAGATGTATGAACCATATAATTGTAAAAACAAACAGGTTGCTTTGATTGACATTTCATAGCAAGCATCATATTCTACTCAACAAGTGCACATAGTTCAATGAGTCATTTTACTATAGTAGAACAAAAAGTGAAGAAAATCAAAAGCACGTAACACTCAATATCAAGCGATTCTCAAATTTTCCTAAACTTAACTCTAAGAATGAATCATATGACTTACAGAAGGTGTAAATCCATCAAAGGGATTCTTTCCGGCCTTTGAATCTGCTAGAAGTTCTCTAGCATTATTTATATATTGAACAAGACCGCCAGGGTAGCTGGCATTAAGACGAGCAACCTGAAAAGACACAGTCAGGAGACATTTGGAGATGTAAATAGTAACAATAAAAAGAAATGACAAAAAATAATACAACAGGAAGTCAAAATGACATTATTTGACAGCCTTGAACATTAGTAGTAAGTAATTGGTGTCCACAACAAAATCAATAAAGAAATGTACAAGCAATTAGCAGTAGAGTCATATAGGTAAAAGTAAAAGAAATATACAACTCGCCTTGAACATTAGTAGAAATTGGAAAGCTTAACAAGGACTGCTATAGCCTATAGGCATGTTCTATATTTAAAATAGACATTCAATGCCAACCCCAACAGAATACATATAGCAAATAATTTTGAATCCGAATAACCTCATATTGTCCACATACTACTCTTGAACCTTGAGGCTACATATTCCTAGAGAAGTTCATAGTGGCGATAATTACTCCCCCCCCCCCCCCCCCCTCTCACGCCGTTAACAAAATCAATTACAAACAATACTCGACAGAGGGTTTGAATCAAATAAAGAAAAGCATCAAAAGAAGTGTAAAGAAGTAAGAAACCTTTTCTCGAAAAACAATGAAGGTTTTTTTCCATAAGAAAGTTAAAATTCCAAAGGTCAGGTCCAAAATTGTAACAAATGAGGAGAAGATCCCCTCATCCTTCATATTTGCATAGGCTTTTAAATATGGAATACACCTCAAAGAATCTTCCCATTCACATAAGCCCCTTCAACGTATGCAGAAGTTCCTAAGGGGGAATAAATTCTTATATTCTACAACCAAGTTACAAAACAAAATTCAACGAACAAATTATGTATTCTCAAACAAAATGAAAGATATTCCACTGAATAAGTAACTTTATAAGTTTTAGACTTTTAACTCTTCAAAGACAATTCCACAAAAAGATGCCACAAAGTACATTAAAACACCCTTCAACAAAAATCCACAAAACAGATTCCCAACAGCAGCACAATAAGTAATATAAAAATAAATTTTAATGAAATAAAATATTCAAAAATTATACAACACCAATATCAAAGCTTTAATCCCAAAATACGGACAAGTCAAAAATCCAAACTTTCATCCTCATTTTCGAATTTAAAAAAAAACTACAAATGAAATTAAATATATAAACCTTCAATTTTCTTCCTAAATTATGAAAATTCATGAAGCTAGTTAATCTACTTTTATGTTTTAAGGTAAATTCAAGCCTTTTACGAAAAAATTTTAAAAAATCAGATACTCAAAAAAAGAGAAGAAAACCTGATCAAAGAATGCGATTTTCTCCTCATCATCAACCCCAGGTTCCGGCCATTCATCAAAGAGATGGCTTTGTCCATTTTGAACCAGCATTTTTGCCAATTCAACCTGAATTTAAACAAAAGAAATTCCAAATTTATAATGTAAATAAAATTTTGATCAACAGTACAAATTCGACAAAAAAAACTACGAATAAAAGTACATACATGATCCGGAGAGAGTATAGAAAGGTTTTTCTGCAGATTCGGGCAATTCAAATCAGCAGCAGATTCCGCCATTAAAAGATAACTTATGTCACAGATCAATGCAGAAGGATTGAAGAACAATCGAACAATTCAGTGGTTTTCTGCTACGTTCTAAGGATTAAGGGAAAAAACAATGGCAGATAGAGAGAGATGAAGAACACAGCACGGCGAGAGAAATTTAAGTGGATTTATGATTAAATCGTTCTTTCTAGTGTTATACGTATTAAATTCGGCTTTTTATACAATTTAATGTGTTACTCTATTTATTTATATATTGAAATTGAACTATACATGTTTAAAAATTATAGAAAGTTAATATTATGAAAGTATACGATTAGATAATTTAAACAAGATTTCATTTGACTAAGATTGTTAAATTTAGGATTTTACTTTGAATTGAAAGCAGCTTTCAGATCGGATTGTAATGCATCGAAATCAAGATACATGGCTTAAGAGCAGCCACCGGAGTGTTGGATGCGATATAGTATTAGCCAGGTTAAAAATACAAGAGCGTATGATTGAAGTATGTAGAAGAGATGTAGATGTTAAGGTGCTCTTAAATGGTTGGGGGTTGCGCTCATCTCTACAAAGATATGTTAAAGTACATTGTGCTGGTATAGACATGTGCAAAGAATGCTCACCCACGTGCTTGTCACAAGGATTAAAAACATCACAGTTAATGGAAAAAGAGGTTGCGATAAGTCTGAGAAAATATTACAAAAGCTAATTAGGAATAATATGAGCGAATTATATTTCCTTAACAACTTAACTAGGGATAAAACACCTTAACTAGCGAATTATATTTCATCCCACCTTAAAGTTTAATCAAAATTTTTATAAGCAAAATACACCTGACCGAATTAGTTTTAGTGTTGGTTTATTATTGATGTTAGGAGGATATATGGCAGTTGAAATGATGTAGCTTATGTTATGGACCTAAGTTGAGTTGAAAATTGTAATATTTCTAATTTTAGCACCTTGAATCTTGATATATTTAACATGTTAGGTAAATTCTAGGAAAACACCCCCTCAAAGTTGGTATTATTCACGAGTAATTAAAAATTGGTATTATTGTGGAAAAATAGGCTAAAAGTCGTATTATTTCTAATAATTTGTCCTTTGTTTATTAAGTAGAATTCTTTCATATATATCTTATTTGATGTTTTCAATCAAAAATATGCATTTATTAATTTTTTTAATTCATTAGATGTTATAGATGCAATTTTTTTCCTTTTTTGGGTTATTAGATAAATAAATAAGAACACTTCATTTAGTATTTACTTCCTCCATTTATATTAGTTGTAGCATTTAACAAAATGACATTATTCATTCATCACTCTTAATCTGTGATTAATTTTTAATCTATAAGTTAAAACATAGTCAAGTGAGATTTGTTTAATTTCTCTCATTGCAAAGATTATTCATATCACTGCAGAATATAATTCAAACTCGAGTTTCGTTTTGATCCCTTCACTCCCATATAAACTTATTTTAAATTTAGGCATATTCAAAAGAATAGCAGAGTTGCTAAAAGTAGAATAAAAAGGAAAATAGCAGGGAAACAAAAACAAACAATTGAACAACCCGTATGCCTCAACCTCGTCTTTAGACGATGAAAATAGGGAAAGCACCATTACATAAAGTCGTAAGTATAGCGGAATGTCACCTCCGAATAGCCAATCTATAAAAGACTTTCGACACATATTAGTACGCTCGTCCAAAATACCTATTAAGTTGGGTTACACAACCGGATATTACGTTATAGAAAGATAGTAGCATCTTCAAGTGCCGTTTATTTCATCGAGCTTGCACGACTTCTGTTCATAGCATGTTGAAGTTCTGCCAAGAAATCCATCGGCGGGCCATGTATAAACTGTCAAGATAGAGAAAATCGTTACATCAGTGCAATGTTGGCGCCTCCGAAGCTGATCAAAGATGTAAGTAAAGCATTAACCTGATGCGGAACTCTAAAGTTCCCCCATGCTGTTCCAGCATTTCCTGTGTACATGGTTGGTCGTTCTGCAAGCAATAAATTAGGGAATAATTATGATCGTTCTTCAAATAACGAAATAATAAGTGTAAGTGTGTAACGTTTAGGCCTGAATAAATTAAGTTCGACAAGAGATAATATCTCAAAGAGAACGTGGGGACAAGAAAATAATGGGATAGAGAATGAATAACTAATTCAAAGGTATAACTTTTGAGTATGTAAGATTGATACTTCACCAAAATAAGAGTATAACAAAACAAACCTGTGACCTTGTAACCGAATCCGATTTTGACCCGACTTCAAAATGGATTTACAAATATGTAAAAAGCAATGTGGGGCAAAAGCCGATTTTAAACTGACCCGAAATGACATGATAACCTCTACCAATATAGAAATAGATAACCACAAGGGTAAAGAGTATACATCAAAAAGATATAGGAGTAGCTTTTTGCTTACTCTTTGATTCTTAGCATTAAATGATAACTACAAAAAGACAATAGTTAGTTATGAAATATAATATCAACACAAGAACAAAAATGTTAAAAATTATTCCTTTCTGGAGAGCACATAGTGTGTGAACTTTAATCATTTAGAGTATTAAGAATTTGCAAATGCTAAATATTCATAAATTTGTTCCTACCAGAACACTGATTTAAACAATCTTGCTAGTAATTTGTTCAGAAGGTAAGTGCTTAAGTTTAAAATAAAACAAGTCATCACTAAAAATAATCCTCAAAGAAAAAGAGGCATACGCATTTATACGAAAATGCCGAGATTAAAATTCTTGATGAGTGAGCAAAAACATAAATTGGGTTTTCAAAGCTCTTTTATACATTCGATACCCAAAGATACAACTTTGTTGGACATATTCAAAAATCCTCATTTCTATAGATTAAAAGTGCCAGCAAAGACCAAACATTATGCACGCACCTGATAAATCTACTGTGGGATCATTGTAGCAACGAATAGCTTCTTTCCAACCTGAATTAGAATACACCAAAAAAATATTAGAACTGCAATTGAGATCGCATCATAGGTTTTTCCAAGCTAAAGTTAACTGAGTGGTATGGATACATACATTAGTCATTATTTTTTTCACAACATTTCATTACCCCCAATGCAGTGGCTGGGGTTGGGGAGGTCTGGTGTTTGAATATGTACGCAATCTTACCTTGTTAGTGATAACAAAGAAGTTGTTTCCAATTGACCCTTGATAACAAACATCATCAGCTACTTTACAAAAATAGGAAGTTCGAGAAGTTTGATTTAGTTAGGAGTATTAAGCTCGTGTGTGTGTTTAAGCTTGCTGCAAATGCAATTGGAAGTCTGCATTTTAAAGATATCAAACAAAGCTTGATGGTTATTGTAAGAGAGTTCAATGTTGCAAGAACCTCTACAATAGTGGCTAGCACAAATCTTGATTAGTGTGTCTTCATATACGTTAAGAGTCTCAATTAGAACAATAGTTTAGTGGATTTTATTCTGGACATAGAAATAATTTTTAGAGTTTTATTATAATTAGATCGTTAATTGATGATGTAAAATCGGATTGTTCAAAACTAAATTGCTTTCTTAGTGTGTCGCAAAGTATCCTGTGATTCTATAGATGCGAAATAAAACCCTCGCAGTGGTGTGTAAGTATTCAATTTTCTTTCTGCAAATAATTCCATAATCAATTAGAACTTCAGAAAGAAGCACATATAAATGCTTAAAGTTTATTTTTTACGTGTCCTCACTGAAGGAACATCACAACTTAATCCTTAGCACCTTGTTACCATCAGTAATCCCTATGTGTCACATTTATCTCCTAAAAAAACTTTTCTGAAAGTCTCAAAGTTTCGTGCAGACGTCCACTTACCTAATTTGGTAAAAACAAAAAACCATCACCCAACTATCACCCTTCTCTCTTGATATCAACTTTTTTTAGAACAATTCCTACACTTGACAGCTACTTACTGTCTCTCTGACCACTTCTATGTTACTCAGATTTGTCTATGAGTTTGGGCATGACCGCATGAGTGGGGAATCAAGGATTAAATTTGCAATTTCGAAAAGCTAGCAACATTGGAAAATTTTTATAAAAAGTGCCTTCACTGATTTTCAGACATAAGTATCACTTGTCTGAATACATAAATAAAAAAATAGAATATGAAAATTCCCCGCACATGCTATAATAATCTGTCAAAACATAATAGTGATTGTTGTATTTTTAGCTTGGAATAAGGAGGAGTATAAATAAAAAGGTGATAGAAGTTTTACAATATAATGAAAAGGCAAGATCTACCCCACCTAAATTCAAAATACTAAAAAAGTATCCTGTTTCAAATAAGATAGAAACTAAAGGAAAACGCAGTCAGAAAGAGACATTACACGTGAAGTTGCTCAAGTAGCACAAATTCAAAAAAAGAGGGGAAAAAAGGAAGATAAAGTTTATCCAATCTAAAAAAGGTTAAGGAAGAAAAGGAGATAAAGAAACACTTAGAATTCCTAATTTTCTCCACTTCTCCCGTCAACCAATGGCGGCAAGATTTACAGTGACCTGCGATCTGTAAATACTAGACTCGCAGAAAATAACTGCCAGACGAAAATATCTCGTTTTGACTTCAATCAAGTGGTGATGATCCATGTCAAAATGCAATTTGCTTTCTGGTGTATTTTGTCGTGTGGGCCATAGCATTGCATCAACCAACTTACATGCTCAGTCAAGACAGATGCACTTCAACATTTGAGTTTCAATTTACATTTAAACACTTTATGGTCCACTCTTAATTATCTTGAGATGTACAAGATATATATAGAAAAAATTAGTAGTACCGGTAGAATCAAATGCTACATTTCTACTTTTCTCTATGTATCACTTATGATTAAGAAAGCCCTCCTCCTAAATGGAGTATATAAGTTTCAGAATGATGCGATTTACTAAGATTAATAATTTAGTTGATGAGATGTTTCATCTAAGAAATTTTCATTTAATAAGGAGAGTCGGAAGAAAGTAAATTGAAGGGAAAAAAAAAGAGAACCCTAATCGTCAGAATTGGACCTTCACATGTTGGCATTACCGCCAAATGTAATGATAAAACAGCAACCCTCATCCAATATACCAAGGCTTTTCTCCTTGAAATATTTAGTTACTTCCTTCACTAGTTAAGATCCTTTGAATTATTGCTCATAGACAAATTCACAATTAAATGGATAAAGGTTCTGTTTCTTATGGTACATATCCAAGGGCATTGCAAGTTTGCTTTCTTTTTTCAATTACCTCTAATAAGTTTATTTATCTTAAAAGTACATAAGCAATAGAGTCCATAAGCAATGAAACAAACCACAACGCAAACAAACCCTAGCATCAATTTCAAGAAAATTTTCAAAATTCTACATTATTTCCGTTCTTGACAGTGAAGCTCAGTGATAAACAAAAACACTGTAGACCTTATCAAACAAATTCATTATCTCATGATCACCTGATGAGATAACACGCATGTAGCAAATTTCCATGTAGGGCATTACCTTTACTTCCTAATACTTGTTAGTATTCTTCTGGTAGCATTTTAGTAGTCAAGTGAATACTCTCACCTTTCTTTCTGTTTATTCATATCCACAAACTTATTACAAATTCTTAAGAAAAACACTGTAGACCTTATCAAACAAATTCATTATCTCATGGTCTCCTAATGAGATAACTAGCAAGTTGTAAATTTCCATGTATGGCATTAACTTTACTTCCTAATGCTTGTTAGTATTCTTCTGGTAGCATTTTAGTAGTCAAAAGAATACTCTCACCTTTCTTTCTATTTATTCATATCCACAAACTTATTACAAATTCCACCCCCCCCCCCCCCCTTCCCTTTTTCCCTCTTTCTCTCTCTTTTCTGCAGGCAACTTCTTCGTTGATGATGTCTTACCATTTTCAAAGTCTAGGGGACAAGGAAATGCACAATCAATGAAGTGAATGAAAAGCATTGTCACGTACAATAAAAATTATCAGGCCTAAATTATCAACAGTAAGAATGCAGGGTACGAAGGAAAAGTAAAAAGGTGTAATCTACATACGTTCGTGCAAAAGCTGAGAAGCTTCACTTCTACCACAACCATTTAGGGCTATCAATCGTGGACGAAAACTCTCATATATGCTTTTGCTACTCCCTGTGTCAGAATGATCTATACTCCAAGTGCTCTCCAAACCAGAACTCAAATTCTTATCCCCATCAGACTGGAGATTGCTTGTTCTATCTGATCGATCTAAAGAAACAAAGAAATTTAGTCAATTAAAAATTCTATAACATCATAAAAGCTCAGAAATTACCAGTCAATTATTAGAGTGACAAACATCTTGTACAGTTCTAAACAGAAATAAAGTCCATCAGCGTCAAAAAAAGTCTGATGACTGAATTCTCAATGGGAAGCAAAAACCTCAGAGAGGTCACTATGTATTGCTATTTGATGCAAATTTCCTATTGCTTACGGACTGATAATCTTTCCATTATTCACAATGAAAATAAATCTTTCTCGATCCAACAGAAGATGAACTTTGCTATTGGGGAAAAGATAGCAAGGAAAAACACTACCCCCTCCTCCCTCTCTTATGTGGTCCAAAATGAAGTTTTCAAGGTTCTCTTTATGTTCAAGTTTCAAACTCGGCTAATTTATGGTAATCTTCCATATTTGTGGTCCAAAATGAAGTGTCAAAGAGTTATATCTATAGACAAGAATAAAAGATCCGACTTGAGTACTAAAGCAAAATAAAGAGCTTTGGTAACATAACTTTAAGGTCAGAGCTAAATCAAAGGTTCAAGTACAAGTTGGAAATGTTTTAGTTCATACAATGAGAGATAGATGTTAAGTGAGGATGAATGGTTGACTTTGAAGCACTGTCACATGATTCGCTAAATCTCTATGCGAATCGCGAATCGAAAAAAGCGAATTTTGGTCGGTTTTGGGCCATTTTTGGTCCATTTTGAGCGAATCTCGAATCGAGACGGGCGAATTAACTAGCGAATCATGTGACACTGCTTTGAAGTAATAGTCTTAAAATACAACCCATGTAAAAGGAGCCAAAAACATGGCTAGGTTGTAGAGATTTCACCCTGAAACAAACTCTCCTTGGCACAAAATCACCACAAGTATGCCTTGCTGACAACACAATGACCTATGGTCGTAGTACCGACCTCTTCTTTCCTTAGCCCTTGAAAAGCAAAATCAATGGTACATTCTAAATATTTACCTAAAGGGCGGGGTAAATAAATAAAAATTTGGAGGATTGTTGGATAGGACAACATAATTAAAAAGTTATTTCCTAAACTTTAAGGCGGGTGACATAACACAACCATTGTTGCTTTCTATAATAGAGGTGACAGTGATGGCACTATGGCAATCTTCGTAGTCTATTTATTTCAGGCATTGATCCCTCGGAATAGATTGTAAGTTAGTAATAGAGCTCCTTCCCATTAATAACATCCAAATTATTTAAATTATTGATAGGATAGTCTGGAATCCTAATTCTACAAAATCCTGTTCTTATGCCTCTTTCTACTCCCTTCTTGTAATTCCACCTTAAATCCCTTTTCTTTTCCTTTGGTCAAGCTATCTAGAACTAGAAGGTTAGATTTAGAACTCCAACAAGGTTAGAGCTTACTCTTTCTACTCCCTTTTCACCTATAACGCAACATAGTATAATATGCTCTAGGAATAAAGAGGACAACTTCTATTTTTTTTTTTTTACTTTGTAATTTTGCCAGAGGGACGTGACCATGTGGGTTAATTTG
The DNA here is from genome assembly GCA_019776075.1 of Amaranthus palmeri. Classification (NCBI taxonomy): domain Eukaryota; kingdom Viridiplantae; phylum Streptophyta; class Magnoliopsida; order Caryophyllales; family Amaranthaceae; genus Amaranthus; species Amaranthus palmeri. The sequence continues at coordinate 1,501,160 of JAAKBH010000280.1, forward strand.
TTTAGTATCATTGGTGAGTCCAGGATACAGCAGGCAAGAATCAAGGATCTCTTTCAAATTAAATATTGTGACTTTGAAAACATGAGGAAACTCAAGACTTTATATTTTCGTTTAATGAAGGTTACTTTTGCAGTCCATATGCTATATCTATATAGCTAAAGCTCAAATTGAAGTACCTTTGACTACACAAACGAATGGTCCATGTGAGTTTAGTAAGTCATGGAACACACAAAATTACCACCTTTTAGAGATGTTTCCAACCTACCAGGTCACTGGAATAGTTTCTATAAAACCAGGATAGATGGATAAGCAAGCTGAAGGAGACCTAGAGATTCGTTCAGACAGAAGTGAAGCACATTCTATGTCCTTGTGTTGTCAATCCTCTGATCCGTATGATCTTACGCAAAATACACTATTTTTTCATGAGGTGCATTATAGGGCCATATAAAATAACAGACCCCCCCCCCCCCCCCCCCCCCCCCCCCCAAAAAAAAAAAATACTCCCAAACTATCCTTAGAAATCACTCTCTTTGCCACTCCATCCACTACCAAACACCCCTTAGCATCATTAACCTCTAGCTAAAAAAATTCAATTTGATTTTCAGCTAACTCAACGCTTACTCCCTATCGAACTAAGATTGCTATGTTACACATATCAGTTTGAGTTTTTAGGTCAATTGTACGAAGTAGTGAGAATCACATGCTAAATGTATGGATTTCACTAAAACTCCACTATCCATAAACAGATTACTAATCAAACATGCATATGAACGCAAATCCAGATTTTACGATAATCGGAATCAAAAAAAGAGAGCTAATCTGCAATTACCTCCAGATTTGCGGCGATTAACACCACGATTTCTGCATATAACAAAAATCAATCAATAAAAATAAACAATTACAGCCAAAATGAAGAAATTATCGAAACAAACCTCTGATTGGGAGGTGCATAACGCTTGATTGGAGCAGGAAGGGTATTGGATTGAGAATCTGAAGGATTTTCTAACATTTTGTTGGATTCAAGAAAAGTAACAAATTAGGGATAGAGATTAGGGTGTAGAGCGCAGATTCCCGTTCTCCAGTCCCGGGAAAAGCCAACGAGGTTGGCTGATCATCAAACTCAAGTCTGCAACTCAGACTTCTCACATGGGTTTATAATTTATATGAGTAATTCTTCGTGAATAATGGTTATTTGTGAAGCTAACAAATTATTCTTATGTGGTATTATTTGATTAAAAATTCCTAAGCAATAAAAAGCAAAAAGAATAATATTAAAATAAACAAAATTTAAAAAGATAAATTAAAATAACAAAACACCATACCCACCTTATCATATAAGGGTGATTTATAAACTTCACAAATAACCGTTACTAGGATTATACCCGTGCTATGCACGGTTTATGTTCAAAAAATTTGTATTATTACTTACTATTAAGCAATATTTATTAATTGATAATTAAAACGCGCACACACGCACGCACACACACATATATAATGATAATTTGAAAGTTATGTATTAATTATAATCTTCAATATAATAATATCGTATTGTGAAGAGAAAAAGAAACAAAATTAATTATAATCTTTAATAATAAAATCTAATAAGAAAATGCAAGAATACATAGGGTTATCCATTAAGTAGTTGTTGGATTATTATTGTTTGATTAAATGGATGAGTATTAGAAAAGTCTCAATTTAATTTGGAAATGTAAAAATACACACATATTATGAAGTGACACTTGGAATAAATGCTTATACTAAGTGACAAATGACACAAATGCTTATGGTTTTGACACTTGGAACAAATGCTTCTATAGAGTGACAAATGGCACAAATGCTTATGAATTAGTATATTGTATGATGATGAACTTCACAAAAAACCGTTTATATAGCTATGTTGCTGAACAAAATAATCATTCGTCGTTTTGACCATAAAAAAATGGTTATTTAACCTGTAGAGCTAATGCGTCTTTTCGTCTCACACAACAGTTTGTCATATAAAATTGATTTGATAAATTATTTTTATTATTTGAAAAAATTAGCTAAAGTAAATTAACTTAGTTATGATTTTCTTATAATAATCTCACCTATTGATTAAACATTAATAATCTCGACTTTAAGGAGTATTATTCTAGAGTGAACCCGGTGACAGAATAACTTGCTATAACATGTTTTATTATTTATAAAAAAAGATAAATTAAAATAAAATGTCAAAAAAATGTATAAAAAATGCTTTAGAAAAATTTGTTTTTTTTATTATTTAGAATTTTTTATGTAAATTTCAAAAAAAAATTTCTCTAATTTTAAATTCATTTTCAATATAAGTATTTTTTATTTTTTAATGAATTACCTACTATAACAGGTCATAAGATTATCCAAGTTAACTTTAGGCAAATCATAAAAAGGTTGAATTATTGTATGTGATTATTTAATATTTTTTAAAGTTAATATAATGGAAAGAAAAATAAATAACGGAAAATTTTAAGTTAAAACCTACAAAATTAGATGTAATCAATGTTAGACACCTTAAAATGAAAACAAATAATTATGTGTTTAAATGGGTTAGATTTGGGTAAATGGGTGTATGACCTGCTTATATATGATCAGAATTCAAACCCAACCCAACCTGATCTGTTTTGATAAGCCTAGTAGTAGCTCTTATTGTAGTTTTTGGCTATCTAAGTAATTATTAATTATGTTTTCATTTGATGTTTAAATATAGTCTCTATGGAATATTTAGTGGAACTAGATATTTATTTATTGAATGATAAAGTTAATACAACAAAAAGCGTGGATCCTGAATATTAAAAAATATACAATACATGCTTTAAATTTCAACACAAAACGTGTGACTAGTTAAAAAATTCTTTTTATTATATATTTTTAATTATTATTAATACTTTTAGTACAATAATAATAATTTTTGATTTTATAATTTAAAACAAATTGAATAGCATTTTTGTCATTTCTTTTTAAAAAATGACGACACAATAAAAATGATGGCAAAGTCTGAACATTGAAATGAAATGAATGATAAATTAAGGTGATTACAGTGTTAAATTCTTTTCAATCATTCGTTAAAATTAGATTTTTAAAAATTTAAATAATGCGTTGGTGAAAATTTAGTTTTAATTTTACAAAGATGGATGTCTTAAAAGCGAACTATTAAAAAATAAAATATTTAAATTTAAGGAAAAACTACCGTAAGTAATACATCTTTTTTTAAATTTCTCTACAATTATACCAAGTATTGATTAACCATTAATAATACCAACTTATAGGTGATTATAAGATAATAAAAACTTGGTAAATTAGTTAATAAACTATAGTATTATTCTAGGAAAATATCCCTCTAAGTTAGTATTATTCATGATTAATCAATAATTGGTAGGAGTATTATTATAAGAAAATTTACAAAATGTTCTATTATTCACAGTAATTTTTCCTTCTTTTAATTGTCTTTTAACATTAATATAAATGTACAAATGGATATTATAGTATTTTGTCATGGATCTTACTAACGGACGCCCTCCCCTAAAGGGTTTGTTGGTAAGGATAAAGTTAATTTTACATAGTAAATTACTCCCTCTGTTCTCTCAAGTTCTTCCCGCTTGAGATATTTCACCTTGAGGAGAAAATATTTTGATTAATGCTTTCGGGACATATTTAGATTATAAAATATATCCATGTAAAATCTTATGGGATTCGTCATAATTTATAATTTTTTATTATATATATTTTAAAATTTTCTATTATGCACATTTGAGGCTCAAAATTTACTTTAAAACTACAAAAAATGAGTATAAAAAAAACGAAGGAAGTAGAACAATATATTTTAAAGTCCAAAAAATGAGTAATTATTTATTATGCATTAATTATAGGAGTATAATATTTCGGAAATTTGAAATATATGATTAAAAGAACGGAGGAAGTAGAATAATATATTTTGGACTTTTGATTATATATATAAAAGGTCTCCTGAGAGACGTCTATAGCATAAACGGCTGTCTCAATAGCCCAACCCAACGTCTGACATGACTATTCAGTTACTCATCTAATAAATGAATTGACCTATATTTATCCGTATATGGCATAGACGGTCTATAGCAAGAATTTGTGTTATATTTATAGCATCCGTGTTTAAACACGGTGCATTAATATTTCGAACATTCATTTTAGCTTTTGCGTCGCAGTTTGTCGTTTCGCACCAAGAAATCCAAGCCTAAGGTCGCCAGATCTCTCCAAATGAGTCTTTTCTTGATGCATAAATCTCATCTAAGGTTAATTTCATCAAGCTCTCGTTTTTCGCAGATGCATTGGCGAAGTCTTCGACTATGCCAAGGCATCTCCCGATGCAAGAAATAAAAGAAATGCCGTAAAGTCTAGCCCTTTTCGTCAAAAAGGTTTTTGTATGTCGGTGTTTGCCCCGACAACAAAGATTACAAACTAAAATATCATAGTAAGTTTGTACCACCATAAGCATCTACTAGATAACCGAGTGACGAGTAACGAATAGTTAGTCAAGACGAGAAAACCAGAATGCTAATGATGCAGTTTGCACGTTTCATGGTTCAAGAAAACGACTGAGCGGAAGAAGATACGATCAAATATAACGATGGAAACCCAAATCATGCTTCGATACAACAAATGGTGAGAAATGAGAATGAATCGGAATATACGGCAGCAGGCTCAAGCTACATTAACTGTGCAACAAAAACAAGACTATCCTATACTGAACAAGAAACAGAAGGAACAAGCAGCCAGTATCAAGCACATGAAATTTTACAAAACAAAACAGTTGAAGTAATTACAACACAATCGAACATCCAATCACGCTGCACAAAACCGAGAATATACCTTCAACTTCCGAGTAGTTCCCGCACAAACGCCTATGTGAAACCTGCACCGAATACAAGAAAACGAAAGATACGATCTATCAGGGATTATTCCGAGTAATTTTATTATTCCGATCATTTCAGAAACACCAAACTATCAATCGCCAACGTCATACAAATTGACCAAGTACAGATTTTAAAGAAACACTCTAGAACTGAAAGAATAATTTGCAAATTACTGCCTGAGTTTTGTGAATTACAACCTCAATGTTAATTTTTGTGAATTACAGCCACTAAAGATCAAAGTTTACATATTTAGGCCAAAACCACAAAACTCCGACCAACAAATTGGTCGAGATTCTGTGTTTTGGCTTGAAGGCCCTGAACCTGCAAACTTTGATACTTTGGTGGCGATAATTTACAAAAAATATACATTTAGACCGAATTTCGGAAAAGTGCTAAACTTAAAGACTGTAATTCGCAAATTATTCAAACTGAAATGTACACGATTATCAAGTGGTAATGAGATTATACTCTGACCTTTCCGTGACCCGAAAAAGCCCGTCTTAGATCACCAGTCAAATATGTTCCAAATCGCTCAAGGTATCGTCCTAGTATAGCACACCTTTGACCAATACAGTAAAGTTTTTGGGTCCCCTCTTTTAAAGCTGAAAAACTCTGTTTAAAAACAAAATTTAAAACACCAAAGTCAATTTCATTTATTTTGAAATCAACTTTACATATTATACATAATGTTTCCTGTCTTAAGTCGTTCCCAAGTCACTCTAGGTTGCGTTCCACATTCCCATTTCCGACCCACGTACCAAAACGAGTTGCGTTAACAACGATCCCAATCGAGGATAGAGAACATATATATCAGAAACTTGGAGAAGTGAAGTACCTCAAGTGTGAAGTTAGAAACTAAGCCTTCTTGCTGGTCAAAATCTGGAATATCCGAAGACCCCTACTGAAAGCTTCATTAAACAAGATTCTAGTCTGCATAGACTGGAAGCCAGGCATCCAAGATAGAAATGCAACAGGAGCCATAACAATGACACCGAAGATGATATCGTATAGACGAGCCATTGCTATAACAGCCTCCCAAATGACAGTTTTCATAAGAAATCTTCGAAGCACAAGAGCAATAGATATGAGTCCCCAGCCAGTTGGAAGAAATGCCAATAGACTTGTAAATAAGTCGATAAATTCCAGATTCGTGAACTTTGTTAACACCACTATCACAAGTATAATCAAGACGATAACCAGGAACTGGATCAGACGGTAGTAGATATGATCTTTCGCAGAATATACATCTCGAGCATATGAAATGACGACAAAAATTGCAATGGCCACGAGAATGTAGATCCACGAAAGCAAGTAGACGAGAATACTCCGACTTCCAGCAGCAATACTTAGCTGATATACGATTCCAAACTGGAAAAAGAAGAAACGAAGATTCAATATCACCTCCAGGAGTTTCCCCCATAAACCAGTTGTTCTAAGATGATCCTGTTCTTCATACCACCAAGCCTCCCAGCTCTGTTCAGACTTCACAAACACCCCACCTTTATACCACATCCAATTCATGAAATCACTGAAGTCGTCCACAGTTTTTAACCAGTCGAAACCAGAAGGATTGAACACAAATGGAGCAATTAACCATGATACCACCAGGAACCAACTTGATATGGTTAGAGCTATGTAAACAAATGTGTCTTTTGATGCTGGGCTGAAACCAGCATAGACGGTGAGTATTAGCCCCAGCTCAATAGCTTTAATGAAATGACTGCGTGAAAAAAGTCGATAGTTTTCTGCAAAACTCTTATGCTGCACAACAAACCCACGACCAGTAGCTCGATATTTGGCACCTCCATGCAAAATTGTCCGGCCAAAGTAATGGGTACGAGTACCCATTGAGAAAGTGAAAAAAATAGATGCAAGTTGCAGCTGCATGGTGATGAAATCCCAGATGGCGTTCAGGAATCCAAGCTCAAGAGAATTTTCCACAATCATCGGAAGAGCAGTGAACAGACCCATCTGGATGATAAACTGCTGATTTAAGATGGCACCAAGTGCTGTGTTGTTGTTGCTAGCGTTTGCCTCGATAGAACCTTCGATCCCACTTAAAGCTAAGTATAAGCGGCCCCACAAAAATGCATAAACTGTCAGAACGACCATCATCGTGTTGAAGTAGAAGCCAACCGTCGTGTAAAAGAACGACAGCATTCTAAAAAAGTCCAGCCTATGTCCCAGCCGATATACATCTCTGCTCAGAACCTGCTCACCATTTCCACTGGCCACTTTAGCCTCAAACATCGATATCTGGTTCAGCCCAACATCCCGTCCCTTGCCCACCTGGACGTATTCATGGTGTGTTACATTGCCACCCCGCAGTGTGCAATTGAAGCCAGCAAAGATGTCCTCACTGATGTTTATGACCCTCGATGCTTTACTAACACCCCCACGAGAAAGGAACCAAAATCTATCGAATACATCAGGATGACCATAATGCATTCGAACTTTCAAAGGATTCGCAAGAACACGTTGCCCCAAAGTCACAAAGCTCATTTCCTGCGCTGACATGAATCGAGCAATTGAAGAAACACCACTAGTGAATATGTGCTCACGAACCCCCAAGATAGTAGGCTTTCTAATACCATGATAATGCTTGAATTCCTCCAACAGGTTTCGCATCTTAAGCGCCTCCTCAAAATAATTATCTTGGTTCATGTCAATTGTCTGAACGGCATCCCCACGAGTAAATATAATGGAACTGTTTTGATTTTCCGGCTTGCCTTCTCCAAGCTTAATAGGACCAGGTAACTTGACTCGATATATCTCCACTTCCCGGTCTAACTGCTGATCATACTTCACAAGAACAGAGTAGTACTCTTTCCCATCTCTTCCTGCAGGTCTTTCATCGACATAAGCGACACGAAGAGCTTCATTGTTCTTTAATAATTGCAGTATTTCTTCAGCCTGGGGCTTCTTCTCAGCCTTCTGTGCACCATAGATCTGGCATGCAATCACATAGGTATATTTCATTAGAGCAGTCCCATCCTCATGACCTTTGTAGAGTTGACTGATTGAACTACTGGCTCGACTTAGACTCCTACCACTTGTCGAAGATTGTAGCCTATCAGTTCGAGATCCACCCACACTACTGCTCTGTTGTCTAATGTTAGCGAGATCAAGCGCCCCATCTCGAATATCCATCTCAGATGCAGAATCAAGGAAAGCTAACATCTTGAGGGCACGATAATAATACATCATCCCTCTAACGGTACGAGCAAGAGTCTGGCCTCTGTAGGATGCCCAGAGCCTAATAGATTCCCACAGTTCTTTATCATCAGCAATGCCTTCCCGACGGATACGCTCCAAGAAATTTGCCCACTCATCATTGTATATAGTCTGCAAGTAAAATAGGGTCGAAACCCCATCTTCATTCTCCTTTTGAAGCTGTTCCTTACTGTATAAAACCTCTTCGCTATAGTAAGGTGTCAGCACGCTAAGCGACAGCATTTTCTCGACCTGTGGGGCATGAGGCATGTTCATGAACAGAGAATTACTGAAGAAAGCTATCCTGCGTCTTGCCTCAAGATTCAAAGGGACATTGTGCATGGAGTCCTTGGATGTTAGGATAATGTGCAAACGTCGAAGCTGCCTGTAAAAGGCCTCATCATCATTACTGGGCAACTCAATGGCATTCTCAAATAGCAAGGTTTTTCCGGATGTAGATTGAAGAGCCAACCCGTCCTCCCTCAGCTGCTCTATATTTCTCTTTTCGATGTAAAAGTCCCGTATAGCAGTCTCATAGAGGGCCTGCAGTGCATTGACCACCTTGCTGAGATCATCCTTCTTGGGCTGAACCAATATACTCACAAGAGCACTCAATTTCTCATGGATCTTTCTGACAGCAGACAAATCATATGTCTTGGTGAATTTCTCAATGTCGATAGCATGATCGATTTCTTGGAACATGACCAGAATGATAGAATGTTCTTCAGTACCCTTTTTGATGATTGAAAGCAGCAAATGTTTGATACAATCATAAGCTTCTATCACAGCGCAGCGACGATACTCATTCTTGCATATCTTATGCCAAAGCCACCTATCAGGGGCATCAACCAGCTCTTTTGCCTGACCAAGAGCTAGGAGAAGCTCATTGCAAAGAAGTATACATGGCCATCGGATGACCCGAACATTCCACGTATTCTGAGGCAACTCCAGTAGCTCAACTTCTTTATCACTAACAATGTCCTCCTCCCTAAAGATATTAATCACCTCATTCCAGATCCAAGCAAACTTATTAGCCTCCACTTGGCTCGACTCGAGTTTCTTATAGGGGCGGCCAAGCCCATACCTGAGCTTCAACCGATGAATTCCGTCTTTAAATTTGTTTCTAATCCCACTCGAATTCAACATCTGTTCCTCCGGCATGAGATTAAACTGAATTGCACTAGCAAAGAACTGAAATCTCAACCTCAGTTGCTGCATGTTTCGGATCTCACCCAGATGAGAAAACAAGCCCACTGCCGCACCAACAAACGATGAGTAGATAGAGTACCAGATTTGCAAGTCCATCAAATAAATCAAAACTACAGGAAGCCACAAAAGACCAACTGCAAACCGGTTGCTTCCATGGAAAAACTCATGCCATTCATATCGAACTTGCTTAAGATTCAAAAGAGCATTTGTGGGTTTCATCATAGGCCTAATCTGCAGAAAATAACTAAACACAAACTTGGTAGCAAGCACCAGAATCCAGAAGAGAGTATACCTAATATTATCTTTAAGACCTTCTCTCAGCCCACGGCCAACAAAAATCCTGGTCTGAAACCACCATGTAAACATATAAAACACCCTCCAATTCGTCTCCTCAACAAAATTACGAACCCAAGGAATGATAAACAGAACCAAAGCTAAAACCTCAGGAAGAACAAAAACAGCAACAGCAACCAGAAAACTTTTGATATGGGTTTGTGCAGCATTTGACCACCTCCTATCATGATTCCTCTGACTCCACATTCTAGCATAAAGCACTCCGAAAACAATCGCCCAAACAGCAGCAGTAACACACTTCAAAAGCATCCTAACTCCAACCATTAATGTCTCCCTAGAAACCAATCTATACTGCATTCCAATATCAAGAAGGGACTGCAAGAATCTCATCACACTCCATGTTAAGAACACTGTCAAACACTTGACCTGAACATCGGTATTTCTTAACGAATTCCAAGGGTATCCTCTCCTATTAATCTCCTGTTCCCAGGCAACAATAATAGCAGCTTGCAAGAACAAAACCAACATAACCCATAATCGATCGAATGATCGATACAGGTTCCAAAATGAACGTTGTTCAACAAACCCAGTTTTACCCACATGACTTTTCCTACCCTGAACCACAAAAAAAGTACTGCCCAGATCAATTGGCCATTTCAATTTATCAAAACACCTCCTACTCCAAAAATACTCATTAATGTCATCATAATTTCTCCAAGCCCTATGTGGGTTAGTCCCATTACGACTATTTTCCACTTCTTTACTAATAGTATCATAAATTGGTTTCACAATTCTATTCAAAAAAGCATGTTCACCGGTAATACTAGGTATATACGGCCTACCAGTATTCTCATCAATATAATCTTCCAAAATTTTATTCAATTCCAAAGCCATATGATGAAAAATATAACTCAAACATTCAGGAACAAACCTTAAATTCGCAGATTCCCCCCAAATCAACAAATAAAGTGCAACATACAGCAATTCCCGGCGCAAATCATCCTCACGACGACGGTTCTCAACAATCCAAATATTAGATCTCCGACCAAGATAACTACACCAAAGTGAGTAATTCTTCAACAATTTCCTCCTAAATCGACGAAGAACACCACGATCAAGACAATCAATGTTATCCGGAGGTGGGTGAAGTCGCATTTGAGCATTAGCTAAGTGAAGTACAAGATGTTCACGTTGGTTTCTTATATTATCAGATTGAAACCCAAAGAAGAAACCCAACCAATCTAGAAGATCGTAATTTGAATTCCATTGAATGTAAGGAGGTTTTCGAAGATCCCCAGTTGTTTTAAGCGCGGCTTGTGCAGCTCGGACTTCTGGGTAACGAAGAGATGGGTGGTCTGCTAGAAGGTCATGGATGGGGATGATATTGAATGGAGATTGAGACATTGCATGGGGATTTTTGAGGGAGAAAGAGAGATTCAGGAATGAGAATTTGAATATGTATTTTGAATTGGAGAAGATTAGGTTTTTTCAGATGTCGTTCAGAATTTTAGATCCAAATGCTTTTTTCCAGTGTGCATGTGCCCATCTTTTCTTTTGATAATAATGGTCAAAGTCAAAACAACTCTATATATTAAAAAAAAAATTTAAAATAAAAAAATGTTAAAATAAAATGTGTTTGTTTATTATAACGATGAATAATCTCAACTTTGAGGAGTATTTTTGTAAAGTAAGCCCGGTAACCGGATGAATTGTTATATCAAGTTTTTTTTTAAAAAAAAAGATTAGTTAAAATAAAATACAGAAAAACATGTTAAAAAAATTTCAAAAACATTTATGATTTTTTTCAATATTATTTAGTATTTTTTATGTAAAATTTCAAAATTTTTCTCTAATTTTAAATTAATTTTCAGTTTACTTTTTTGGTGAATTACGCGGTCATCGAATTACTCAAGCTCACTCTAGACAAAGTTAGGATTATTAATGGTTAATCAATAATTGTAATTGAAAGGTAAAGGTAAAAGACACTTCCAGTATCTCACTTCCCACATAAGATAGGGTCCCAATATTATTAATGGTTAATATTTGGGGGTTTTCATTTTATTATGGGAAAATCACGAATGGTTTGGACTATTCTAGGTAATTTTTCCAAAAATATATGAATGAAAATCGAAGAAAGAATAAGAGATATAACCCGAAATAAACATGTGGCAAATCTCGTTGGACGGACCATAGTGAAAAATGTAGTAGAACCCGTAGGACGGAAATAGTAATTGTCTAGGTAGTCGTATATGTGATTGTGAGTATTGTTATGATGATGTCAAACTACTAGAACCATTTGTGACCCATGAGAAGCGGATGAACGTAACATTACAAAGATGTAGTTTCCGATTGATTCTTTATTGTAAACACCCGGTCCGCGTATAACTTCACATAAACGATAACTAAACATATTTAAACGATAACGAAACCAGTGCAGAAGCTAATATGAACCTTCTAAGGAACAATCTGATCAGTCGAAGGCGATCATAACATAAGAGTACGATTGTACGAAGCTAAGTTTATACGAAATGCTACACAATTGTAAATCAAACGATAATCAGATCATAAAAACGATTGAAACAATATTATCTTTGCCTGTTCGATATAATTACAAAACAGGTACATATGCATATCTCTACATAGAACTCTACTTTGTGTGAAGTTTTTAGACCGGTAAACCCTCGAGATCGTACTGCATTACGAGCCTTTCCATCGTGTTCCTAGTCACTACTTGTCGCGCATGGAGTTCTTCCAAAACTTCAGCTGCTAGTTCCATTTCCTCTTCATGGGCTATTCCCTCTATGATTATAGTATAAGTCATCTCATTAGGCTTATATCCTTTCTCTACCATCATTTGGTAGATATCCAAAGCCAAATCGGTTCTTTGCGACTTGCACAACCCGAGTATAAGCGCGTTGCAATTATCGACATCGGGCCTGCAGTCGTTTTCTTGCATCAACATGAAAATCTCGACTGCTGCATCTAACATTCCTTCCATGCACAACCCTCGTAACAAGGTGGAATGGGTATAGGAATCGGGAGTGTATCCGTACTTAGTCATCTCGTTTAGTAGCTTCAAAGCCGGGTATGTATTTCCTTTCCTGCACAAACTGGTAATGACGGTTTTATAAAAGTCTTGATTCGATAAGTTAGATTTGGTACCCAAGCTTTGGATGATCGAGAACGCTTCCTGAACTAAACCATGTTCACAAAGTAAAGCGACAGCGTTATATGTTCCTTCATTAGGAGGACAGTGGAGTGAAATCATGTGGTCTAAACACTCGACGACTTGATCAACCTTTCGTTCCTTACAAAGATGAGTAATAATGGGGTTGTAGGTTGCTCCGGTGGGTTTGAAACCGGCCCTCATCATTTCTTCTAGAACCTCAAATGCATGATTAATTTGTCCATGAAGAGCAAGTGAACTGACCAAAATGTTATAAGTGACTACAGACGGAGCTCGATCTCCATCATCCATTTCCGCCAGAAGCTCATATGCTTCCTTCCACCGTCCTTCACAACAAAGAGTCCTCAACAAGATATTGTACGTTACCACATTCGGCTCAAAACCTTTTTCAGGCAAATTCCTGAAAAAGAAAATCGCCTCTTCCGTTCTCCCTTCCTTGCACAAACCCGTCAACAATACATTGTAACTAACTAAATTCGGTTTTCCCCCTTTCGCTATAATCTCATCCAACAACTTCATCGCCTCATCAACCCCTCTTTCCTTATACGCAGCTTCCAACAAAAACGAGTAAGTGAATACATTCGGTTCAAGCCCTTTCTTCCTCAATCGATCCAAAAGTTGCATACTCTTATTCAAATTTCCGAGCATACAAAGCCCTTTAACAAGTGAATTATACGTAACCGTATTCGTTATATAACCATACTCCTCCATTTTCTCAACTAATTGCATTGCATACCCAACATTTCCTCTCTTACACAAATGATTCACTAAGAATGTATACGACGTAGCATCCGGTTTTACACCCGAACTAACCATCATCTCCATCACTCGTATCGCCTTTCGAACTTTACTCAACTTACAAAGATCATACAACAACTGAGTTGCCTGACTCTTATCAGGTTTATGACCCTTTTCAACCATATACTCCAAATACAAAAATGCATCATTCACCTTAATTTCTTTAGATTTAGGATCATTCTTACCGGTTCTCCAATTAGGCAATGTAAACACAGAATTAGATGAAATAGTAATTTGATTAGACGCTAAAACCCTAGAAAAACCCTTATTTAGGGTTACAGTATGAAGATTTGGGATTTGGGAAAAGAACCCAAATGATTTTACTGTATTTTCTAAACATGGGTTTGTAATTGGAGACAATGATTGCAAAAGGGTTGCCATTAATTTTTGTTACATACAAGGGTTTATACGATTTTTCAATAGAAATTTACACCGAACAGCAGAAACATCATAGAAAAACACAAATCAAATCCAATTTTAAATTGAAAAACTATGATAAATTTGATGGTTGATCAATATTGTATATGAACCCAATTGAAAAAAACAGTAAGAATTAGAAAAATTGGGAGAAAGAAGGTAAAATTAACGTACTAATTAGTGATGCAGGAAGAGAAATTGAAGAGGAAGATAGAGTCCCATTTGAAAGTTCCGGTATTTCTTGAGTTATCCAACCAAATAGTTGAGGATAATAAAAAAAAAATAAAAGTGTTGAGTAGCTTAGCTTTAACATGATTTTGACACGTGGACGTGTGCAATGAGCGGTTTAGATGCTCACTTTGTTTCACACATACTTCCTCCGTTCTTATTTAGTTGCTACCGTTGCATGGGCACAAATATTAAGGAGTAACTGTGCAATGATGAACAATAGGTGAAAAGTTGCTTTTTGGAATTTTTTAATATTATTTGTTGAAAAATGAAAAAGAAAAATAGGAGTGATTAGATATAGAGTAGGATAAAAGTAGGAGTAGGTATAACTTTAAATGATTGGTTTGTTACCAAATAAGGAAATGTAACAAGTAATAAGAAATTTCCCAAAATGGAATATGTAGCAAGTATTATGGAACGGAGGAAGTATTTTCTCCGTCTCTCGTTTATGGATATGAGTTGTTGGGGACTCTTTGGCCGTGCTCTCTTTAAGGATATGAGTTGTCACCGTCTTTTCTTCCCCAGACCTTGGTCATAGTTTTCTGTGGACGGGATATATTGGGTATGATGATGATATTTTCTCCATCTTATTGAGTTTGTTGAAAAAATTTAAAAGAGAATCGAAGATTTTCATTATAAATAAAAATTAGATGTAACTTTAATGGACCGACGGAGTATTATTTATGTGTAGACCTGATTAGACTTGAGACGTCGAGTATCATGCTTGGTTAGACCAGAGTTAGCCCCACGGCACAACACGATGGACTAGGGTATTGAGCGAGGAGAATGAGTGTTGGGTGAGGGTCAAGACAAAATAGTCGTTAGGGGGATTTTGCAAATAGTCGGACTGATTTCTAATCGATGTGCCTACTAGGCTACCCAAGGCCATGTTTTCGTCTAGCAGCGAGCCTAGTGTTAGGTTGGATCGGGCCAGGCCAATTTCTAAAAGTGTTGAATTCTACATACTTACGAGCCTTTGTTCTTTTGATTTCACTGTACTGAGTTTATTAATTAATTTGTAACAATAGGAAAAAAGATAAAAAAAAAAATAAAAAATAAGTGGATAAAAGAAATATGTGGATGAGATAAAACGAGATAATTTGCAAATGGAATTACAGGGAGAATGTAAATAAAACCAAAAATAGAAATATTTTAAAATTAAAGCAACGACAAAATATGAAAATTATAGCAAAATCAAGAAGATACAAGAAATATAATACAAAAATGTAGTAAAGATGTGACATACATATGTATTTTGCTAATAAACTACACAAATTCAAGACTAGTGATCAACTTCATCTACACTTTGGGCAATGTAGGTCTCATCATCATCATACATCCGCTCATAAAAACTATAGTTAAGATCTGGAGAGGGAAGAACGACGACAACTCATATCCATAGAGGAGTGTGGTCGAAGAGTCCCCTGACTCGAGAAAGGACTATGTGCACCAAATAAAATGAAAGTGAAAATTTTCCTAAATAATGTAGTGTAAATTTTCCTATACTGCTACACAGCCTCATCAGCTTCTTATTGTTCCTCCAATATACGACGCGATCTCCTAATGCTTCAGCATGCAGGCATGTAGACGAAACGAATTATTAGCTATTACAGCTCCGTCTCTTCATTTCCAGCCTATGTACCTACCAGAGACTGTCGACAAGAGGCCAAATTAGACGAAGGAAATCACAAAAGTGATCAAGAACAGTGTAACATAATTCGGCGGTTAATTCGTCTTTTGAATTCGTGATTCGCTCAAAATGAAAACCGACCATAATTCGTTTTTTTTTATTCACGATTCGCAAGGAGATTAGTGAATTATGTGAGATCTTGACAAACAGAAACTCAGTCGAGATATGTTAGGTAATGATAGCTTACCAAATTAAGTAAACGGATGGCAGCAGGCCGGGTGAATTTTCTAGCAAAGAGAAAACAAGGAGAAGGTTTTCCCTTGCTACTGCACCATTCTCTTCGGTTTTCGGTCTCGAAGTAGATGTTGTCGATTTCCTGCCAATAGTTTTTCGATTTGTTTCGGAGTCATTCAGGATAAGTGAATAAATAAACACTACAAATGCATTAATGCAAACCTAATTTTATATAGTCAAGAAAAAACTTAATTGTGATTTGTGATGCATGCAGCAAAATCTCGACGAGGTTTTAAACAGCTTAATCACTACATAGACGGCGGATTTATTGGGAGTAGCACAGTGCAAATATACGTCTGTGAAATGTACTTTGTGGTTAATTCGGATGATTTTGCGGTCAATGCAGCCACAACAAACTCAAAAACCTTTACGATACGGTTACAATATGGTAGTTTGACCTTTATTTTTTGCACTATCCGGAGTAGTGAGAATACAGGAGAGTATATAGATGAGATCCCCTTAATGAAATTGGGATATCCCACTAACTTGTAGGTAACAAGAGCGACCTCCCAAACTTCTAGATGGGATCCCCTTAATGACATCGGGATAATGAAAAGTTGTACATTAATTAGGCCTTTGAAAATTCTAACAAATTAAAGCAAAATTTTAAAAAATAATATACAATAAAACCCACAAAACCGTTCGCCACCAACTGCACCTGGGTAGGTGGGTTTGCCCAACGGGTCAAAAAAAGGGTTTTTACTCCAAATCAACATCCCAAAGCCCAATTAACTTAATAAAATAAATACAGCAAAATTCTAAAACATATATGTCGTATATGTGCCAATTTGCGAAACACGAACACAATTATGCTAAGATGTTACGAAGTAAGCAAACCTTAATAGAGCGAAGCAACTCAGAGGTTGCGTCTGAAAATTTGTATGTTACTGGATGCCATCCACGCCTATCATGCTCTATAGAGGAAGGACTAACCCAAGCAGTATGTGTCAAAGATCTTCTTGTAATCTCTCCTTCGAAACCTTCTTGCTGAGTTTTATTAATAAGCATAATGTCAAATAACAAGCCAAGAGAATTGAATGATAATTGGAACCTAAATATCAATTATCATTAATTATAATTTTCGAAGGTATAGATCAAAAATAGCCTGTACAGGAAATTTCTAATGAGTATTTTATAATCATGACAGACATTGTTCAAGAACCACGGTTTAAAGGCGACGAGAAATATACAAGATTATGGTTATAAATTATGTTACTCGGACTCTTCACTATGCTTCACGTACCCGCGTCCGATCCTTGATCTTTGGACATTGGTATGATACTTGGACACTTCATTTAAGGCGTAAAATTGAAAATTTAGACGTATCCGACACTTTGACACGTACCAGTATCCAACATCAGTACCCGAGTCCATATAACATAGGTTATAAAAAAGCAAGTTCAGCACAACAAAATGTGTCCAACTCTCAACGACATTTACATGAAATGTATGCACCTAAACAAAGAGTGCATATCCTGCTATTTAAACTAAAGGTAGCTGTTCACCCTCCTTAGTAATAGTAAGGTCTGCAAACTGTGCACGTACAGTCCCATGGTAAACCTTTAACTTTATTGTGCATGTTACTATAGCCACAATTATCAAGGATGGTGAAACATGATGTAATTGTTATGGATATAATGGTACGGATAGCGAAAGATATATAAGAGAACTAAGTGGAGAGACCAATGAGTAAAAAAGTACAGAGAAAAAATGTGACTAAAAAGGATGGTTGTCAAAGTGCTAAATGGATTTAAACAAAAAAGGCTTATATGCAACCTCATGCGACTAAACGGGAAAAACGCCATGAACTTGGTAAACTACAAATGCTAACAAATCCATTTCCGCTTAATATATAGAAATAAATTTTACGCTGCCAAATAAAAACAAGAGTGATACCCACTAAATTTGAAGCGTGCCACAACATAAATATTAATTAAAGAAATAAAGTAATTAAAACTATACTCCAAAAACTCCGCCATAGAATTTGGTGCAATTTCATCCAAAGATCATACATTTTGCAATTGAATACACAGCTAAAAACCTTTTGTGATATGGAATACTTACTGCAAGTAGTGTTTGAACATAATGTTCATCCGGTATGCAGTTGTGCTCCTTAGAATTATCACCAGACTGTAATACAGAAAACGATACGCACTAAGTGACAATCAAACTTAATGACTTTATTAACCTTTTTGGAACAGGTCTGTGCTGTGTACCAAAGGAACGTTAATGAGTAGTACATCTCACAACCATATATTTCCACATCATCATCAACTCTCACACACTCATCCACACAAAAATAATGGAAACATAGTTTTGATTGTCTTTACATTACATGTTTAAAGTTACTCAAATATTTTCATACTATTTTTTTCTAGAGAACTACAATTTATGTCTTAAACCTTATGTTTTGCTACCTAATTACAAACAACATAACTTGCTTCATCAAGTGCCATGTGTCACAATTCACATAAGCATTTTAAGTGGCCCACAAAGATATTCTCAATGCAAAAAATCAAATACTATATGTTGATAAAGATTCTTAAGTTTATTTTTTACCAATTTCCATTACCTCAATGCCATAAAGTGGCTCACCCCTAAACAGGGTTTGGAGGGGCGAAATTTAACTTCACATATATAAATGAGCATTTTCAACATAGTCCATTATAATTCGAAACCAAAAACTATAGATCTTTGGCAATTCCTTTTAGTGATATTAGATTATTAGAAACTATAGTTTTTAGATCCATTTACTGGTTGTGTTCTTACAAACATTATTATAAGGCAACTAACTGCAAACTTTATAACAAGCTTTCCAAATCCCTAATAACAATCCAGAGACTCACATGATCGATTGAAAAGGTGCATCTTCACTGAAATTGACAAGAGATATATCATGCCACACAGACTCAACACCATTCCTTTTAATTAATGAGCTAGTAAAAAGGAGCCATCAAAAGAAATGATTTATAACATGTTTGTTGGTAATGAGTTAGTACCAATAACTCGGAAAAAAGTGGCAGAAACACACAACAACGAATTGAAGAGGAGTAAAGAAAAGAGTGTTCCTTACAAAGGGTTGATCACGCCAAAATTCTGGGAGTGACTTTCTCTGCACCATCAAGAAGATACATTAGTAAGAACCACAAGTTGGAAAGAACCGTTAATGCAAGAGCATTTATGCTACTATTATTAATAATTTAGTTGTGTTGAGTGTGGGTGATGTTATCCAATTGAGTAAAATGTGTTATAGAAGTATTAGTTTGGTCATGGTTGATAAAAAACTTTAGTACCAAAAATTATTAACGTTTTCTGCACTAATTGTTACTCCTAAAAGTTTCTGTAATATATCAATTCATTGCCGATCATGCAAGGGACAAATGACTATATGTTGGCTGACTTGGCTCCAACAACATTGAGGTGCGGAAGTATCAAGATTCTTCTCCTTGTGCATCTCACATATTATAACTACACGAGCTTAAACAATAAGTAATTTAAGATCTACTTTAAGATAAAAATAAAATAATCAAACTAGATCTGTAATCAAAACGTCCAATGACAAAGAGGACATGTATACAACAGTTAACTTCACAAATAAAAACACAAGCAGTAATTACCTTGCAATGCTGCTGAAATACCGGGAAAACAGTTTCATCTTTTACGATGACTTCCGCATGATTCCTGTTCAGCACAACCCACTACGGCCCCGGCATCCAAAAGAAAATATAAGTTTTACAAATAAAATAAAACAAAAAAAGGTCCTTGTAAGTCAAGCATAGATAACATAATGTAGGTACATGTGCTTATACCTGAGAACCTTTGCGCCAATTGTTAACAGGAATTACAGGATCCATCTTTGGGTTGTAACGTCCCTCCTTCGTGTCAGCAAAACTATTCATGCATTAAATACTACATACAGTAAGCAAGTATTCGAAGTTTTATATGGCAGATGGCTGAACATAAATTGTTCATTCTTTTACGATCATAGTTTGCGCATAACAATGTTCCCTTCTTTGCATTGGATGAACTATTCAACAAAGGTAACACTGAATGTATACATAAATCCTTCCTACGCTCATAATACTAGCAATGTTTAATTCTTATGCTAAATTTTGACCACAAAGTTTGCTAATAAATAAAATAACCAATATAATGTGTGATTTTGTTTGATTCGACTCGATTAATATTTTCAAGATATTAACTTTTTGTAATTTTTAATAATGGGTAATCAAAAATATTATTCTTCAAATCTGACAAAAAAGTCTAAATTACAAGTACTGTAAGACGATGGAAATGCACACCCATGCATATATATATATATAAAAGCAATTTTAAAATGAAGCTACAGAGCTTACCTGTCAACAAAGCTGGTAGATGTTGACATGATATAATCATAGGTATAGCTAAAGTTATAGAGAGGTATACAGCTGAAACAAGATCAGATAGCTGAAATATTGTTAGGAAGAGACAGCTAAACATTTGATCAGAATCAGCAAGATCTATCAAACAACAGCCATCACTTAACTTGGCTAGTGTGAAAACATCAAAACCCATATATACATTAAGCAAAATAAAAAAAATGAACCATGAAACAGATCAATGCTCACCTATCTGACAGGAAAACAAACCGTTCATTAGCAGGATCAGTAAGTGCATTTTCAAGAAGAATTCGCTCAGCCTGAATCATACTAGCTTCTCCCCAATCTACCTGGAGAAGAAGAGCACAATAAAAAGAAATGATACAACGATAAGACTACGCAGAGATGATGTAGTTATTTCAAAATATCATTTATCCACAACAACAAAAAAATTGCAAACAGACACCCAACAGATTGTGAAAACAATTGCAAAAACTCAGCATGTCTTCTTACTTCTTAGAAGCTTCCAAGTTCTTAATTGGAGTTCAATACTTCAATATCATGACCATAACTTGTTGTCTCAAGCAAGAGGGAACAAACCCCTTAGTGGAAAGCTCAACTATAGTACAAAAACAAGGTTGCATGGCATTGCATCACCCGCACTGCAAAGGTTCTAAAAACAACGAATTGTGTTGTAAAGGCCTGAAAATGTCTGTTTTCGAGAGATATCTCATGCCTTGAGCTAATATTTGGTTTTGCGATAACCATTTCACTCTCGCATCAGCGAGTCTAGTATCACAAACGCAACTGTTATCGCATTTTTTGCACTTTAGACTTAACTCACCATCTAAGGTGAGACATGGCCATTAGACTCACACCAACTACTAATTCTATCCAGTTCAGCCAATCATGATAATTGCGGTCGATAATATCAACCCAATATTAAGTCATGGACATAGGCACATAGCTAGCATTTGAATCAAACTTGAAGCAAAAGGCAAATAAAATAGGTCTATAAAAACTTATTTATAATGCTATGTTTGGATGTGAGGAAATAGAAAGAAATGGAGGGGAAGGAACGGGAAAAAATGAAAAAATGAATCTGGATAGCTAAAGGTAGAGGTATTGAAAACAGACCCGATGACCCGCAGTTGACCCGACCTTGTAATTGACCCGATTTGACCCGACTTGAAAAATGATTTTCAACTACGTAAAATACAATATAAACACAAAACTCTGATTTCAACCGACCTGAAACATCTAACCCAAAATCAACTCGATGATCCAAATAAACACCTCTAGCTAAAGGGAAGGGGAAGGAAATGAAGGGAAGGGATTTGAGGTAAGGTGTCATCACATCTTTTATGAAGTAAATCAAATCCTTTCAAACAAAGGAAAGATTAGAAGCAAAAAGAACAACACCATTTCCCAATTTGCTATACAAACATACTCTCAATCTTCTAATATCCATATAACTTATTCCACAAAAATTCTTGCAAACAAGAGCTGCACTCAATGAGAAAAAATAGTACCTGTACACTATTATTAACTTGACGGTTCAAAAAAAACAGGGACTTTGTTGTTGCCTTGTGGAATAAGAACCCAGGTCTAGAATGAACATAGACAGAAAACTTTTTGTCCTTGTCGGCCTGCAAATAGGTAAACAAACAAATGACCAACATCTTTTGTTTTTCTCATATAGGAGGTGTTTGATTTGAGGAAAAATGTTTTCCAAAAAACTACTTTCCTACAAAATAGGAAGGAAACCCATCCCCAAAATGAACATTTAGCATAAGAGCTATCCATCAAGCCAAACAAAATAAGGTCAATTATAATTTGCATCTTCCTTTGAAAATCATTTCATTTAGTCGACACCAATCTTTTGGATGAAGGTTTTGGCATTATATGTATTCAAAATTAGTTTTCATGGACAAAAATGTTTTCTGCCACACCAAACACCCTAATAGTCTAGATCAACTATTATAAAGAACACACAATAAAGCATGCATCTTTACAACTTGAAAGTTGAATCCCTAAATATTTGTATGCTGATTTTGGTTTGAGGAAAAATGTTTTCCCATAAACTACTTTCCTACAAAATTGGAAGGAAACCCATCCCCAAAATCTCCATTTAGCATAAGAGTTATCCATTAAACCAAACAAATCAAAATTAATCATAATTTGCATCTTCCATTAAAAAATATTTCATTTAATCAACACCAATCTTTTGGCATTAAGGCTCTTACAATATTGCATTAAGAATTAGTTTTCATGGAAAAATTGTTTTCCGCCACACCAAACACCCTAGTAGTCTAGATTCATGCATAAATACAACTTGAAAGTTGAATCCCTAAAAAATTTGAATGCTGAATCAAAGGTATGATCATATTCCGATTATAATTTGTATGCGGTCCTAAAAATTAATCAAACTCTCCCGACTAATGGCATTTAATAAATAATACTGTACATTAAGCAATAAAGAAAGAAACTCACTTGAAAAAAGGCATCCCAGACAAAATCAAGAGGAAGACGATTTCGAGCAATAAAGAGGAAAGCAATCTTGGGTTTTTGCGCAAATGGGTTCGACAATGGCATGAACAAATTCATGCTATTAGAGTTCGTACTTAATTCAATGAGGAAAATGCTCCCAACACAAATCCCCAGAAGAATCACCATCAATACCCTTCTCTTCCATTTATGCTGACAGTGAGACCTGTTCTGAAAACTTGATCTTCGCTTCATTTAATCGAGAATTGAGATCTAGTTTCACAACTACAATAAGATTCAATACCTAAATAGAGGAAAAGGATTCATTTTCGAGATTTGGGGTAAATTTGTATAAAACCTACTTTGGATCAAATCGAAATGTAAGAATTACGAATTCACTCATTCAGTATAAGATTTACTCTTTGTAATATCAATTGAGAGTAGTGAGTACAGTTAGTAGTTGCATGAATCTGAAGAAAAGTGTGACACAATTCACATGAATCGGATGAACTTCTACTTTGCGTAAATTGAAATCAACGAACAACAACTTTTTTTGGTGAATATCACTTTTTTTTTGAAACGAATATCACTTCAATTGGGGGCAAAGGCAATCATATCGAAATTCATAATTTATTACCGTGATTTATAAATCGTCATAAAAAGATAAAATAAATATTTTTTTCGTTTTTTTGTTTGTCCATCCTACTATAAGAGTTGGTTTTAAAAGTTTGTCCACCTTATAATACTTTTCATTTTTGGAAATCTTTTATACTGTATCCATATTTGTTTTTTGAATAATACCTGATTCATTACATCGGAGATAAAAATTAGCAAGTACATAACAACTTTAACCAAATATAATTCAAAATTAACAAAACTATGATCGTTGTATATGAGATCTGACAATTCTGAACATCCTCTTCCACATCGCTGTTTTACACGGCCTTCTACGAGGGGGTCTTTCGATCTATTGTAGTCTTGATGTAGAATTGAATTTGATGCAGTTGATGGTAATTGCATTTTTAGTGTCTGCTGAGTTATCGCATGAATCTCTACCCACAAATCAATTACAAACAAAACTTCATCACTCCAAAGTCTCACGAAGGGAGAGATCAAACCCAATATATGTGTAGAATCAACCCTATGAATGGGTAGAACAATTCTTCTGTTGGAAGAGGACAAATACTTATTCTAATCATATTCTAAACACTTAAAACGGATAAGTTTAGGGGCTTACCATCAACCAAAAGGTTGATGATTGCCCCAAACCAACTATGGAGGTTAGATTTTTTTAGAAAGAGAGGAGAGAAAATGAGAGGGGGAGAGGGAGTCGGTTATTATAACTATATCCAGATTATCCCTCTCATTTTCCCCAGATATATTCTCTACATATTAATGACAATGATAATTTACTTTTTTTTCTTTATTATTTTATCTTTAGTTTAAATGTACACATATTCTCTCATAATATCAATACAATCATTATTTCACGTTACTATTTAATTAAAATAATACTCACTTACTACAAATATTCTAATTTTCTTAATTTATGTGAAAAACTCGTGATGGACAATCTTTGAAGAACGGAAGGAGTATCAATAAAGAAAAAAAATCTTAAAGCTCAATCCAATTAAATTCTTACCGGTGATTTGTCACTCTTGCAAATCACCGTTATTTGAGGTATAGGATGAATGGTCAAATCACAATAAGGTTGACTAATTGATATGCTACTTCTTCTGATACTAATTGGTTGTAAGATTGATCTTCGGATCATTAGGTATAAACCCAAATTTATCAAAATTCAACCCTTATTTAACATCATTTTCTATTTTACGTTGCTCTTATGATCTTATCATTTTGCATATTTTTATTTTTGAACATTGACGTATTTATACTTTTTAACTTTTTTAGTTTTATCAACATAGTTAATTCTCTCTCTTCATTATTATTAAATATCTTTGTTGCTATCTTTAGAAGGACACGAGAGTATAAGTTGGATCATAAAGTGCAATTTAATTTTAGAATTTACGTTGCCTCAACTTATTTATGGACTCCTCGTTTCGAAGTTGTAAAAGAAACTCTACATATTTGATCTCATCATACCTAAAGATAATAACGACAAGAGCAGGGTTGACCCTAAGATTTAGGGGCCTGAGGCGAAAAATAAATTATGGATCTTAATTATAAAATATGTATTTAAAACTACAAAATTTATTATACAAAAAAAAAGTATACATCAATAATAGAGCTCGATGTTATCTGCTTTTTGTATGATAATCATGCATTTATAATTCAATTAAATAAGGTATAATTATTATTAATAACACTTTGGCTCGTTGGTTAAATGCACAAGTTAATCATATAAGGTCTCACCCTTCTTGAGCTGGCCATGCGACAAGTATTAATATAAAAATAATAGTAAATGAATAATATTGAATTTTTTTTGCATCGAATAATATTAAATTTTAAATAATAGCATAAAATACATAAGAAATCTAATTGCTCGATTCTAAAAAATTTCGAAAATAAATCTCTTATGATAAAAGTTTGATTTTTATGGCCTACACGACTCTTATTTAAAAATAAATATTACTTTCAAGTTCCATTAGACTTGTTATATTCGACTTTTTACACTACTTAATGTTTTACTTTGATCATTTATAAATTGAATTGAATTATGCATAATTAAAAATTATTAAAAGCTAATGTCATAAATATATGTGATTAAACGATTCAAACAATGTCTTAATTAACTATGAGGGTGTGTTGGCTAGTGGCTTAATAGTTAGTAGTTGATAGCCGATTATAGTGGCTGATTTGACCAGTTAATTTTATTAACTGGTTTGACAAGCTGATTTTGAACCTACTCTCATAAGCAGCGTGTTCAAAACAGCTTATTCGTATTAAAAAGTTGTTTTAACCAGCTAATTCATCAAACACTAGCATCAACTGGTTTGACTATCCAACCTCTATTTATATCAAAATAAGTTAAAATTGCTAAATAAGCTAATTTGCCAAACACCTCAAATATTTATTCTTACATACTAACCATTATATATAAATAATCTTGAATGATAAATAGTAACAGTAACCGTAATGTAGGGCTGACAAAAGTTGACCCGACTTGAACCTAACTCGAAATAAGTGGGTTTGGGTTGAGACTTTTGACCCAATTAATTAAATGAGTCGACCCAAACTGATCTGTTTATTAAATGATCAGCTTCAGTTTAAAATTTTAAACCTGAAAAAAATGTATAACTCATTTAATTAAATGTGTTAATTTTGAGTTAAATCAATAAGTATAAGCTTAACTTAAAACATTTAATATATTCTTATTTTTCATAGTAAATACAAAATAAAAAAAATATTAAACCCTAAAACATTAGATTTAAACAACGTCAAAAACCTTAAAACAAAAAAACAAAATTATAAATAGGTTAAGTGGGTCGAAATCAGGTCAACCTGATTTGTTACACGTCGGGTCAAGGGTGTAATTTTCGACCCAATTAACTAAATAGGTTGGGTTTGAGTCAATAGTTTTCTAACCCGTTATATATGATCGGAACTCGAACCCGAACCCGAACCAAATGCAACTTGATCTGTTTGACGGGCCTACGGTAATGTAACGACTAACGAGTATTAACAAACGGAAAATGCTGACGGCTGTTAAACTTATCTGTCTACTCTCCCGCGTTCGTTAATTAAACCCTCAAATCCTCGACAGTACTCAAGTTGTCTCCTTTTCCCCTTTTCCTGTAATTCCTCCATAATGGGAGCTTACAACAATGGCGATCTTACCTTCATTCCTCCACGAAGCATCCCAATTCTGTCTCAGGATCTTACATCGTCAAAGCACATTCACGATAACCTCCATGGCAACATCTACCTTGAACCGGTTTCTACTCTCGATACTTCTTTTAATTTTTGTCAAGTTTAGGGTTTTGAGTAATTTTGTCATTGTTTGTTGAGCGCGTGATTATATGGAATAATTCATCTTTTTGGTGATTTGTAATGCAGCTTTTTCTGAAATTTGTGGATACAGAACACTTTCAGAGGTGAGTTCATTTTATACATAGTAATTTTCACTTTTAGGGTTGGTTGAGTTAAAATTTTGCTAGGAGTATTTTTTGGTACTTGTTCCACTAATGATTCCGTATTTTTATTTCTTGTTTGTGCTGTGTTTCAGGCTTCGTGATCTTAAGCAGCTTGGTAAGTCATTTAATTACGACAACGTTTATGATTTATTGATTGTGTATGTGTGGAATAATTCTCAATTGTCCCAATGAGATTTCTATTTTCACTAGACCCACAGATTTAATTGCGTGATTTTGTTTTGGGAATAATACATAATAATGAAATTGTGTGAATGGTATGAGGAGGAAGAATTTCGTGGATGAGTATTAATTGAAGTAACTGAGTCATTTCCAAAAAACTAGCTAATTTTGTGGGAGAGACCAAAATTAGAAAACGTAGCAATTGATGAAGGCGATATTCATTATTCATAGCACTATAAGCGAACATTAACATCTATTGATCTATGCATTATATATCATATTTATTCCATGTTTTCCCCCGCTCTATGCTATTGTTCACTCATAGTGCTATAAGTCTAAATATATTATTGCTTTGTAGAATTCTGATGCTTGACGGAATTTTGGTTCTCTTATATGTTCTATTCAATTTATATTTATTATTTGTTAATTTAACTTTTAACTTTTCTTAGTGATGCATTTTTAGATCTTTGCCAATGACCAAGCCAACACAAAGAATTCTTTTTAGTACTATCTTCAATTATCTACAACTCTAACACCCTTTCTTACGTTCCCATTTTAAATTATATATTCTTAGGTACGCTCATTTAGCTTATGAATCTCGGGGGACTTCATCTTTCTTTTGAGTAAAATTAAGAGTTTAAACTTCGGAGAGAAAATCCCTTGTGCTTATCAACTTACTAACATTAGGAAAGTTGAACTTAACTAGGATATATACATTACACTCGAAACAATGCTTGTTTACTGCCAAGTTAGATGAAGCATTATGTTTATGCCTTAGACGGCTATCTCGTGTCTTCTTATTCTTTGAGATACTCTTTCAATTGTTCTTTGCCTTTCGTTAATGTTGCACTCAATAAAATCCTAGCATCAATCTATTGCTTCAAGTCAACTCTTTGAATGTTCAAAGGTCAAACTTAAATTTGATGCTCGAACCATGTTGAATATGGCTCACTGAGGTATTTATGTTACATAAAACCAAAAAACGAAACATTATTTACTTTAAATGTTCTTTAAGTTTATAAACTTGAATGATACTTGGATGAAAATAATGTTTATGCAATTATGCTTCAATACTACCGATTATTCAACACAATGAATTCTAAGCCCTTGCAAATTTTCTTTTCGCTTGAAATGATATCAAATCACATGAAAAATTGAGTATTTGACATACGATTAACATTCGCAAGGCAAACCAGTTATATGATCCACAATTCTTGGAACTACTGACGGGGATCACATAGTTCTTTTTATTATTCAACACTTTTTTAGATTTATTTGTCTTGAAATGGCACATTTGGATTTTTGATTTCCATGTTTTGACTACCATGATACATACTCCCTTTCAAAAAGTATCATATGACTTGAAACTTGCTTTTATAGATTAGTGTCATTTTTTGTGTTTTGCTCTCTTTGATTAAAACATAAACACATTCATAGATGACTTTTTAGATTTCCAAAATTTTATTTACAAAGTTGGTTCTGTGAATTTAAGAGGAACTAAGAACCTATGTTACTCGGAGTGGTGTTACTATTGGACACGTTATGTGTCCAACAATCCAAGTATCATATACAACAATTTTATGAAAACTAACAATGATCATCTCGTTGTTAGTAGACCCACCTTAGACTCGAATCTACTTGAGTCAAGGTTTCATTTGATGATATTGAGCGAGTTTGGGTAGGTTTTGTACGTGGGTGTCTTATATTTCCAGACACGACCTAGACTAGACCTACCCTTGACTGCACAAGACACAGATATATAACCACTTTTACATCATTTCTGACTCATTTTAGAATTGGAATGAGCGATAAAGTTGTTTTAGACCAAGCTAAACCTTCAAACTGTAAGAATAGTATAATGAGAACAATCAGTCGAAATCTTATTTAGGACTCGACCTATTAGATAGGTGTCTAAAATCATTACTCTCTGGTTTAAGGTCACTAGGTCACCATGCTCGTGTTGAATCATTTATATGATTGTAGTTCAAATGAAGTTTTCTAGTGTCATATACATGTACGATTGTCCAAGATTAGACATAGCCACGTAAGTATGTAGGTAAAATTTGTATTTCCTCTACAATACCTCTTCTAGCAAAATAGGCCATATCTAAGGTCATGTATACACTTTCGTGCAAATTATGTCATACATGAAAATACCCATTGTTGTTACATACGGAGCTTTCTTCAATTGGTCTTTCATTCTACTTGCAGGATACTACCGTTGAGAACTCAACTACATATATGTTGCAAGTAGAGAATTGGTAAGCATAACTTTGCGCTTAGAAAACCTCTCATCCAACTTCTAGTGTATCTTTCTTACATCTTCATTGACACAACCTTTTTCGTTCTATATTCTCATCTCTTGTGTATCATAGTAACATTCCCTTCGCTTATGCTAAGAGTTATAACCATAAAAAATATATTCAATGTCCTTGGTGAGCTTGTTCCATCGGCTTCATGTGATTGTGAATTGTAAAATCAAACTCTTTCCTTGTGTCCTCATCAATTAAGTCATTTTTCACTAGGTTTGTGGAGGGTTCATTTGCTGAACAAAGTCAGAGGATTTACTATTATTGATGTATTGATCTAAAACATTGTCAAGTAGGACTTAATTCCAAATTTCACTCTAATGGTAGCTAGTTGGTTAATAAAATCCAAAAAAATTAAATTGTGGTCATGTTAGGGTCCAAAAAATAGATGGAGTTCAATGGTAGTTACATCACATGCTCAATGCTCATCACTTGATATTTGGATCTGCAAAACCTTATGTGAAGTAATAAGAAGGTTTCTTAAGTATAACTTTATGGATCCTCTAATTTATCTAATTCTATTAGATTTTTTTTATCTCTCCAACATGGTGAACACTTGGGAGTTGGGCACTTGTTTTGGTTAGATATAAGGAACATTTTCGTAAATTAGTCGAGTGAGACCCTATAAATATTTTAACGTTTGAGAAGAGATTGTTTTAAAGAAATTTGTATTTGTTATATTATACTTATATCTCTAAAATTATCTAAAAAATTGTTTGGAAGTATCTAAAATTATGCTACTATTTACTTCCAGACATAAGGAAGAAGTATATTATTTTTGCTATAAGATGTGATCTTCCCCAAAAAATGATTCAATGATTTTTTTAGGCTAAGAGACCAAAAATTTTGCGATTATTAGATGTTGGAGGTGTTATGTTATATATCTATATGTTTTCATTGGCGCATTTGTGGTTATTTCATATTTATTTATTAGTTTTATGTTTCAAAATAAACTTATTGATTGCCTATTTGACATGGTAAGAAAATGGATATTATGTTTTTTGTAAACTATTATTTGCTCCTCAAATTTTCCCAGAAATTTGGGATGTGGATTTAACTACTTTGATCCTCTCTTGGAGTGTATGATGACATGTTTGCTTCTAATGTTTAGTTGCAACCAAGCTAGATGAGCTATCACTGAAAGTCGCTTGATAATGTCTTGTAGCGTCCCAAGAAAGACGAGGTGGATTGAATTAGCCAATTAAGTAACATTATGAAATTCGTGCTATGGAACTTTTAAAGTTTTCAATGGCACTCATTTGGCTTTGTTGGTTTCCGTCTTGAAATTTGCTTGATACTCTAGGTGTATGGACTGTGGACATTGGGATATTCATTTAGAGTTATGAAAAAAGTGGTTGGAAAATCAGTGAAAAAATCAAGGTTTTTAATTCCTTTTTACCTTAAATTGTTGATGGTAGGAACATTTACAAGTCTTATCAACATACTCTTTGAAGTCTGAGCTTATATTGATTGTAGTTGGCTACTTGTTGCCTTATTTTTCTTCTCTGACCAATTATCCTCTTTTAAACGCCACTAGTACATTTTAAATCAGATCAAGATTTTCCTTTGTTTTTAGCCTTCTGGATCCAAGTGAGTAGCATTTGGCATTTGACATTTGCCCCAAAATGCTACATGCCACAGAGTACTATGTGGTAATTGGCTCAAAATCAAATTACCAATTTTTCGATTTATTTATGGGTGGTTGGATTTATGATGGATCCAGTCATTTTCCATAATCATGAATTTGCTTTACCTTTGTAGCATAGATTTGGATATAACAATTTTAGAGCTATTTCAAAACTGTAGCATACCCTAGGGTATTACTTGCTCCAACACTGGATCAAGTTTTTCAAACATTGGCTTGTAGATGACATGAGTTTTCGATATATTCCGACGTTCCACGGAATATGCATAAACTTGGAGCTATTTATTTGGCAAAGAAATTATAGACATGTAAATGATACGTTCTTTGTTGGTGAAATTTAAAATTTAAAGCTTGCACTAAGTATCTCTAATGAAAGTTGTTCTGGTTGCAGGTGCGGCTTATATGGTATTTCCCGGGGCAGTTCATTCTAGATTTGAGCATTCTTTGGGAGTGTATTGGCTTGCTGCACAAGCTGTTCATATGCTACATAATCGTCATGTAAGTATTTTCAGTTTCAATCATTGTGAAACTTTTTTAGGATTAATTACATTTTTAAATGATGTTTTTTGGAACAAATGCCTTTTTATCTGTTTTCAAAATAGTTATTACTTTTATGTCTAATGTATGGTTTCAGCACCATATAACAAGATCTATCGTAGTATGGCTGACTTTGGCTTCTCATTTGCTAATTCCAATTTTCCCACTCAATATGTGTTTGATGAAAGATTGGTGTTTCTTTCACACATACTTGTCGAGTTATCACCACTAGAGTAGAAGATATTGAGTGAAGTGAACTCAATTCAAACACTTAGATTGGCAATTGGGGATTTACATTGATTGTAAATGATGACCTTTAAATTCTCAAATTTTCCCATTACATATCTTATTGTGTTGGTTATTATACCTCTCGATATAGAGTCCAAATCTTAAACTAATGTTTGAACCTTTTCAAGTTGAATAACTGTAGCTACTTAGTTCGAATTTGATTTTTAATAACTTCCTCCATTCGAAGGTTTCATTTTAAAAACGTGCAACACCTTATTCTAAATTCCGAGTTTTTGTTGAACTTGCACCAACAGACAACACACAAACAAAGGCTTTTGAAAACTTATGTCCTTTTCCTTGAAGAAAATATCAGGCAAGTTTTAATGAAGAATTACAACCTATTGTGTATAAAAATAAACTTTTGATTTTTAACAATTGTCCCAACTTAATTTTAGAACTTCATTTATCAAAACATAATAAAAGAACTTAATGAATTAACTTCTGAGACCCTTAATTAACTTTTGAACCTTTTAGAAGTAAAGAATAATACTTTGGTCTAGTATTCGTATACCATATTAATACAAAATAATCTTTCATGAATTTTAACTGTAATTGGGTGGAAACTCATAGTGCTTGAAAACCCATCCTTTTGACTGCATGTTTACGTAGTTGTATCTTCTTGTATGTTCACTTTGGATTAAGTTACTACTCATCCTTGCTTGGACTTGTAAAATTAAACACAACTCAATCTTAAACCAATTCACTATGGCTATCATATTTACTTTGTCCTAGCACCCATATAATGTGGAGTTTATGGTGACAAAATATTTTACAAAACTCATTAATGAAAGAGAAAGCAACACATTAGATGAAAATGAGGCTGTTTTTTCAGAAGCGATTGTTGTTCTCCATAAGTACATTATAAAAGGTAAATAATACAAACATGCCCTTCTTTGTGTGATGTTAATGGGACTATTAAATTGATTTTTCAGCGCATGGAGCTCGATATTGACAATTTTGACATGACAACGGTGAAACTTGCCGGTAAGTACTCAGTAGTTCTACATTTGTAAAGAAAAGAATTTTTTGTATGCATCATTCTCCACTATACCATTAATATTCGAACTTTTATTAGGTCTCTTACATGATGTGGGGCATGGGCCTTTCAGTCACTTATTCGAAAACGAGTTTCTTCCACGAGTCCTTGATGGTTCAAAGTGGTACGATTCGCAACTTGGTTATCTCCTTCATAAAAAGAGATACTTTATTCGTTCCAATTTATATGCAACGTTAGGATTTTCATGCAACTCAATGCAACACTTCAATCATTAATATCTCTAATTATGTATATTTAAATATTATAAAAATTTGATATTTGAAAACTACTTTTCCACTGGACTATATAATTTCTTACAAATTAGTTTGAAAATGTTACCCTATGAATAATCTAAAAAGTACAGGTATTACATTTACTACGGAACGAAGGAAGTATATCATTATAAATTATAATCGCTGCAATATCTTGTGGATGTTACATCTGGACTTGTAATTGTCTTTTGATTGTGAAAAGAGAGGTTTGGAAACTAAATTAGCTCAGTAAGTTATCTATTTGATATTCGTTAAATTTATAAATGTGATGCTCTAATAAAGGAGCTTTAAAGGTTAATGCTAGAATTTAACTCTTGATTTCTAATTCAATGTTTATAAAAATCTGAATCGTTTGGCATAATGAGTCAGTTATCTAGTAACCACGCCTCTTAGCCCTAGGCAAGGAGCACTTTTAGGTGAGGGAAAATATGCTTCCCATAGTTTAATCAAATTGCGTGTAAGAACCTATAACAATCACTAAAAGGCACACTCCTTCAATTGCGATAGATAAAGTGATGGGAGGAGGAATATTTAGCAACTTTACACTATGATTTCAAGGCTTGCTCTCTATTGTGATGGACCACATAAAGGAATATTTAGCAACTAATATTGGATGGAGGCATAGATTGTATAATTATCTAATGTACATTTGCACCTCTGAACAATACTGCTCTCCTGGATTTTTAATATCTTTAAAATGTTTACTGTAGGTGCCATGAGCAAATGTCAGTGAGACTGATTGATCACATGGTTGATGAGCACAATATTGATATGGATTCTGGGATTATTAAAAGAGTAAAGGTATGCTGCATTTGACATGCAAATTGTTCAACATTCTATTTATTCCTGAATAATTTTTTAAATTAGTTTGATAGTGAGAACTGCTTCTAGGTCTGGAAAACATAATCTTCTAATCCTCGATAGCCTTTCATTGTAGCCTCCAAGATATACCTAATTCTATTTGTTCTTTAGGGAGTTTCCAAACAATATTAATCAGATTCTTTTCCCTCTTGAAATATGTTGGGTGTAGAACTCCAGTTTTTGAAGTCTCAATCTCCTCTACTGCGTACCTAAATTCCCTTGCAAACTCATGTTTGTATCTCCTTAAGTTTCCCTATTGTAAGTCTTGTCAGGCATATATGATCTGAGCCATGCTCCTCATATCCTTGAGTTAAATGAGTGGGTATAAAGGACACAATCCTTCAATGAATAACATGTTGTATTAAGCTCTAAAATTGTTGTGATTATGTTTGTCTAGCTGTTATGAAATATATCTCTGGAACAAAGGATTTCTTTCACACACAAACCTTGTAATCTTATTGAAGAGTTGGTATCCCTTACATATGTGGCATTCCCACTAGTGATTATTGTTGCTGGTCTACAATATTAATTAATGGACTTTGTAGCCACGAAAACTGATTCCTCATTGGTATTGACAAAATCCATGGAATTTCAAGGTAGAAGACCGAAGTATTTTACTATTATGGTATTGCTACCGTAAATGAGATGGTTTTATTGATTAATGTGAGCTTAGTATAATACTGACATTTATCTTTTGATCTTTTTTTTTTGAGCTTTGCAGGAGATGATACTTGCTAGCTCTAGTTATGCATTGCCAAAGGTGAGTGATTCACATTTGTGTCCTCTTCACCTGAATTCAGAAATAAATCCAATTTATTTAAAACAAAAATGAAATTTAAAGCCAGTTGGGGGTGGGAGATTGAGGGTGGAACTTGAATCCCATTTGCTTGATGTTTTTACAATTGTTACTATTTCTATCCATGGCAACTTATAAGTGTTTCTAAGTCGTTGCTACCTACATCATTATGGCATGCATACAGAGCGCATCAGAGAAGCTCTTCTTATATGATATTGTTGCTAATGGGCGCAATGGTGTAGATGTTGACAAGTAAGTAATTTAATCTTTGATATTTTGCTTACATTTTAAATGTATTTTTCTTGTCTGAACTGCATTGTCCTGCAGGGTTTATAATTTATATGCAGGTTTGATCACCCCAATCTTTTGGGATTAAGGCCCTGACATTGTTGTTGTTGTTGATGAAGGTTTGACTACATTGTACGTGACTCTCGAGCTTGTGGCTTAGGGTGCAACTTTGAGCCCAACAGGTTATTTCCATACTCTTTAGAGGTTGCAACAGTGTTTACTAGATTCGTTCCTACTAAACTGATCGGTTTTGTTCCGATCGAAAATTGACCCCACATCTGACTAAAAACCAGTGGGCTATAATATGTAAATTTTGACTTATAACTCAAAAATTACCCGACTCGAAAACAATAAAAATTGGATTAAACCCAAATATCCAACCGCTTTGGCCCATTTTCTCAATATGTTCAATAATTTTTAGTTCCACGTCATCATTTTGGGTCAAGATCATCTAAATTCTAATAAATGTAATATTTAGAGTTTTTATTTCTTAGTTTTCTTAGTTGAAGTCTTTAAAGCGGTACATGGGTCCTTTTTTCATAAAAAAAATGTTTTACAGGAACTTAAAATTTGATGAAAAAAATTTTGTGATAAGAAAAAAAATTTGAGATTGTTGACTCGTTGGGTTAACTCAACCCATTTAAAACTAGAAATGAATCGTCCCAAAATGACCTAACCTAAAGTTAACCCGACACGAGAATGAGTTGATTGAAAATAATTCATCTAAGATCCGCCCTGAACTCTTTTGACAAGTCTAGTTCCTACCTCCACAATTCCTCAATACGATTTAGTACATTAAGTTGCAATGGTTTTCTATCTAGATTGATCAAATTTGTGTACCCCATGCTTTGATGCCAACTTCTTTCTTCACGTTGTAGATTGGTTGCCAAGAAAAATACCAATACCATGATAATTGAAAGTTCTCAAAGAATGTCAATGAATCGGCCAATCAGCCGTAGATTCGTCAATTAGATATGAATTCTATGTTTATCAATTTTCTCTAGGGGGCAAGGTGCAAAGGTTGGCATGTCATTTACTGCCAACTGATGTGACCAGCCACATATTCCGACAGCCCTGAGTTGACGTTTTGCTGCTTCCGTTTGTTTTCTCTTTCTAATCTTGTTTTCTTGTTTTGGGTTTTGGAAATTATTTCTCGGAGACGTTATTTCTGAATCCTTTTAACATAATAGAGGAAATCAATTCTCTGGTTGATTGTTCACTGCAGATTGATGGAGCAAATGCGGGTTCTGGATGATGAAATATGCTATCCCGCCAAGGATTGTGAGTATTAACTACACCTATGTTTCTTTTTATTTTCTATTTTGTAAAAAGTTATGTTTTTTTATTGGGTCGTGGTTCCTTTTATGATATCAGTGGTCCCCTACATCCTTCCACAAACCTTATATGTATTTTGTATGAGCTCAGTCTCGACTAATTTCCTAGTGAAATCTCATTAGTGTTAATCATGAAGGTTCTCTAACTAATTTCCGTCTAAATGCATATGGAACCCCTTCCAAATTTTGGACAATGTGCCTATAAATTTATTTAGAATAAAAAGTAGTGATTGGGTTCATCTTAAGTTTGATCATTTTTGGTAGATCTTACTGTCTACAAGTTGTTTTCTGCTCGTGCTGATCTCTATCGGACGGCTTACACACATCGAAAAGTGAAGGTCACTTCTCAATTTTTCTCCTGATAAATTTGCAATCTCAATTTTTGAAGTTTTTGTCAGTTTGATCATTACTATTTAATGCAGGCAGTTGAGCTGATGATTACAGATGCTCTTGTTCTAGCAAATTCATATTTAGAAATTTCCTCCTGTGTTCATGAACCATCTGAATATTGGAAGGTTTGATATGACTCTGCAACATCTTAGATACTTTACTGATTCCCGATTGTGAACCTATCTATACATTTTCAATTTTCATCAATGCAGTTAGATGATTCAATAATTAAAACCATTGAGATTGCTCCCGATCAAGAATTGAAGGAAGCTAAGAATTTGATACAGCGCATTAGGAGGAGGGATTTATATCAGGTTCTTATTTACTTATTTCTTTTTGTGGTTGGGGAGGATGAGATTCAATTATTTAATTCTCTCTTGCCAAATGTTGTGGGGATGATCATGAAAATTCTTTTTTCAAATTTTCAGTATATGTACAATATTTTTACTTATAAGTTGGTTATCTCAAGCCACCTATCCGTTAATCTTCTGGCAGTTTTGCAATGAGTATGCTGTTCCGCGAGACAAGCTTGAACATTTCAAAAATGTTACTTCCAAAGATATCATATGTTCACAGGTCAAATACTCATTTCATCTTCTGTGTGTTTACTTCTGTGGTTTGCATGTGGTTTTGATTTAATTTATCCAAATAGAATTCTTCCGGGGTGACATTAAAAGAAGATGATGTTGTTGTGAGCAATGTCAAGATTGATCTGACCCGTGGGAGACTTAATCCTCTTGAGAAGTGAGTAAATATAGACTGGTTTAATTTACTATTGAAATCTGTTTCTTGATCTATATTTCCATCTAACATACTTCTTATTTTCCTCTTTTTTCTGATGTTGTGCATTGAAATCTTATCCAGCATAAAGTTTTTCCAGGTAATATATCTCTCTAAACATGCAAAAATGTTTTTTCTTTTGTTTTCTGCACAAGACATAATGCCATTTATTCCGCAAAGAGACTTAAATTGTTGAACGTATATTAAGATATGGCTGATATGCCGAAATCGTGTTTTAAGAATCAGTTTACGGGGATTCTCCTTGTACTGCTTAGAGATGCCTTCTAAGAGATTACAATGTAGGCTATTACTATAGCATAGCTGCATAGGCATGGGATCTTTTCGTGACTGAAATTATATAAAAAAACTAGTGTGTTTTCTCATATCCATATGATGCTTAAATCTTAGTGTTTACTCAAGTCCTTCCCTTTTTGGGCTATCTCAAGCTGATATACTTGAAATATGTGATATTTACTTAACCTAATATTCAAAATGAATAATGTAGAACTCATTTGTTTGGGTGCCACAGATGTCCAAATTCGATCTAATACCAAGAATTGGAATCCTAGCAATTCTTAAAAATTTTCAATTTATGAACACCTCACAAATATGGAACATCTTCTATCTCTCAAATAAGAATAAAAATCATCTGAATAAACTCCAAAGTCCAAACTTTTGAAGCATTCATCTTAAAATTACAGCCTTATTGAGTTGATTTTTATTAATTGTTCTATGATATTCCAATTTAGATAAAATAGCCTGACTTCTACTCTATGCAAGACATTTACTTTGTATGTGAACAGCTTTCACATAGTAGGCATCACACAGATCTGTAGGAAAATTTACTCGACTTTGTCAATAGAACTATATGGTTGTATTGTGAAGTCGTGCAGTTGTGTTACTTGAACATTAAGTAATTTCCGAGTTTTCAGCCCTAATCCTCTGAAATAGGGAAGGGATAAAGGTAGTCTCTGGAACTTGGGGGTTGCACCAATTAATCCTTTGTCTTGTCTGCTAAGAGGGGGTGCACAATACTATTTAAGACACTTACCAACCGTTTAGATTAGGGTGTTATAAATTAACCTAGTAATGAAATTTGTGTAATTTTCTTGAAAAATCACATGTGAAGTTTCATGCTCATTTTTGTCAAACTCTAAAGAAAGTTTACAGTTATTACCTTTTTACTATATGGGCCCTTAGTACTTAACTTATTTGGATTCTCCATTGATGCACATGTCTGTGTAACCTATTTTGTTTCTCAGGATCATCGTAGTAGCAACAAGTTCCCAATACCAGATGAACGCATCAGCCATTTGCTGCCTGCGTGTTATCAAGACATGATAGTGAGGGTCTATTCAAAAAAGCCGGAATTAGTATGTGATCATCTTTTTTCTTACAATTGTGCCTCTTTACCGACCTAAAGGATATGTATTAATCAATAAGATCATTAATACTTAAATGTTTAGTTAACACTAGAAACCTATGTTTATATAATAAAATACAAAACATAAAATTTTCAAAATTCTCTTGATTTTTGATCAATATCTGGGGCACGCTTTTGGTCACGCTCTCCTGTATGGATATGGGTTGTCGCTTTCTTTTTTTCCCCAAACCCTGATTATAATTTTCAATGGGCGGAATACACTGAGTATAATGATGACGATCAACATAGTGTTTGAATCCATCTATAGAAAGCTTAAAGCCTACAACACCCTCTTCAACACTTAATAAGATAGATCTTCACGTGGTGTCCCTAGATTGAACCCCTTCAAACTTCCCAAATTTGGAGCACTTTTTCATGACTTGTCCAAATCACCAAGCACCATACTAATAGCTTTTTGCTTAGCAATCTATGTCCTCTTATATGTGATGGTTTAGTGGTACTTATCCTTCATCAATTCAACAATTTCACATATTTGAAGTGATGATCAACACCATTAAGATTGATTGTTACTTTGCCATAAAGTCTAAAGTAAGCTATGGTCCTTAGAATTCACATCAATAGGTGATCGATATGGGTTTGATCCATTTGTACTTATACGTTGTTTTGTGTTTTGCATGTTAGTTCTCCAGTCTCCTATGCTATTTTGGTGGTGTCGATCTTCTTGACTCTCAGTACCGGTTTGATTGTGCCGTTTTTTTCATGTCTTCTCCCATAAGGGGTACGCGAATGATCTGTCCGCTATTGCTCCTTCCAAACCCTGACTTTGTGCGGGGTGCTAGGCTGATGACCATGACCATGACTATTTTTTTTGTATAAGAAGAAAAATGGCGGCATAATCGATTAATTATATGTTAATTTTATTATTGGGGGAGCTGTGGAGGTGATAATAATAGACCTATTTCATGGCAAATTTACTTGATATTAATTTTACTGGATAATAAGTAGCAAAAATGAGGTGTGATTGTAAGCATGCTATTTGTCTTTTTTTCATTAGTTAGTATTAATGGAATTTGACTTATTTACATTTTTTATATAATTAACATATTTACAAATTTATATTTTCGAAAAACTCATACATTAATGGATGTAATAAATTACAATTATCTTCAATTACACAGTTGTATATAAATGCACTGTTTAAAAAATTATAATGGGAAATATATAATGTACAGGGGCGAAGCCACACCGGGGGCCGGCGGAGGCCCGACCCCCCTTGTCGAAAATGTAATCCTTTGTACTTTTGGTTTCGGCCCCCCTTACTAATATATTATATAATTTAAAGAGTACATAATTGTAATAAAAATTACTATAGATCAATGATTGAAGTAACATATTTGTAATTCAAAGTAAAAGATTAAACCCGAATTTTAACTATTATTTTTTAGTAGGCTAATAAATTTAACTTACAAATTCTCATATGAAACGGTCTCTCGGTGAGACTATTTTAATTGCCTTGGTCTAATGTACATTTATATTTAAAGTGATGACTTTTTAGTCTTAAAGTTACACTTATAATTAACCTTAAAGTGATAGCTCAAAGTGATCTTAGACAAATGGGCTTACATTAATTTTTACTTACTAGCCTACGTTTTCTATAATAAACAACCAATATCTTATTTTTGCCGAACATTTTCTCTAACGAATGTTTCATCCAATTAACTTAAAAACAAATAAAAATGGGAAAATTTGAACTAAATAGGCATGGGGGAATTTAATTCCAAAGTAAGCACGAAATTTTCAAAGTTGTGGTTTGGATATATCTGTTCGTCGTTAGTAACAATGAAGAAGGAGACATGGTAAAAAAAGTCAAGCTCTTTGTTCACTGTTACTAAAAACGAACAAAGAGAGCCATGGTCAAACAGGGTCAAACATTTGTTTGCTGTTAGTAACAACAAAAAAAGGTTTGATCTTGAAAAAATGCATTAAAAATTAAAATGATTCAGAAATACTATGTAAAATACATTAATCTGCTATTAGTAACAGCGAACAAAGATGTTGGTCAAAAAAAGTCAAACATCTTTGTTCTCATTTACTAAATGAGAATAAAGATATTAACTTTTATTGACCAACATCTTTGGTCGCTGTTACTAACAACAAACAAAACCAAGCCACAACTTTAGGAATTTCATGCTTATTTTCGAAAATAAGCTTCCCCAATGCCTAGTTTAAGAACTTTTTACATATTTTTGCTTATTTGATTCAAATTTTCAATGGCCAACACCGGATAAAAAAACTCGAAGACTTAACATTTACCAAATCTTGTAACCAACCTGACTTCTAATAATTCACAATTATGTAGAAATCAACGCAATTATGAACCAACTCAAAACACATAATCCTACCCCCTCCATTTCCAAATGTTTTTTCCATTTACTTTTTGCACAATTTTTAAAGTAAATCTTAAGTCTTTATATCTCTAAATACGCATTATAAAAAATTATAAAAAATATATAATAAACTATACATTAAGACGAATCTAATGAGATCTCACATAGATATATTTTATCATCGATATATGTCTTAAAAACCTCGATTAAATTTCTCTCTCTAAAATAGAATATTCTAAACGTGAAGAACATTAAGAAACGGAGGGAGTATAGTGATTCAATAACCGAATAAAAGAACCTTTTACTCTATACTGGTCAAACAAGACAACTAAAAGGCGAACAACGATTTTCGAGACATGAAACAACCTAATGTGTAACATGCCACTTGTAGTCATGTAAACCGTGGTACCATTCCTAGACCTTTCCTCTTTCTCTCTCTAACTCTTTGTACATTTTTCCAATTAAAATTCAAGCCTAAACTGTTGACGCCAATAAGAAGCCACTGTCCGAACAACCACCGACATCGGCTGCACACCACCGCGCTCCGCCCACTAGACCATTCGTCGTTGGACTTACCTTAGGTAAGTAATTTGTTTAACATCTTTAGATCTGAATTATTATGTTAAATCTATTGTTTTGATTGTTAATTGTTTTGCAATCTCATTTTTAACCCTAATTATTTTTTCTTTTGAAGTTTAATTGATTTCTAATTTGTTTTGAAATGTCCCAATTTTATTGAGGTTATGGATTTTTATGTTGATTTTTGCACTTCAGTTATGATCTTAGGAAATTTGATGGTGGATTGGACAATAGAGTATAGGATTCAGTTCAATAGAAATTCGAACTGATATCTATTTTATTTTGAAATGTTCTAATTGAATTGAGGTTATAGATTTTTTGGTTGATTTTTGCTTTTGGTGTTATGATCTTCGGAAAATTAATGGTGGATTGGACAATAGAGTATAGGATTCAGTTCACTAGAATGTGCAATTGATATCTATTTTGTTTTGAAATGTACTAATTGAATTGAGGGTATAGATTTTTATGTTGAATGTTGCTCTCTGCTTTATGATCTTAGGAAAATTAACAGTAGATTGGACACTAGAGTATGGGATTTAGCTCAAAGAATGTCCATTTAATATCTATTTTGTTCTGAAAATGTCCTATTTGAATTGAGGTCATAGATTTTTATGTTGATTGTTGCACTCTGTTTTATGATCTTAGGGAAGTTAACAGTGGATTGGACACTGGAAAATAGGATTCAGTTCTGTAGAATATTGTACAGAATTGTTCATATTAATTTTTTTTTCTTTTTTTCTTACGGCTTATCAATTTTCCTTCCCTTGACAATTTGTAGAAAAATTAGAAATTTGTTAACGGATTGGCATCGGATTTGGATTCCCACATTTTAACTTCATGCTAACAGTGATGTTAAATAGTAAATAATTTATTCATTTTAAACTAATTTATTGATTTTGTTACTGCCTTCAAAAAATTTGTAGAACTAATAAGAATTTTTCCCTCTAAGAGTTTGAAATCCAGCCTAAAATTCCATCTTCAAATTCCGTCCTTCATCATTTTATTTGTTTATTTTTTCACGATTCTTATGAATTTTAGAGGGATTACTTGATCTTACAAGTACTTGAAAATTGGATGCTAATTTACTTTGTTTCTTGACTAGTTTAGAATTATACATGCCTCCTACCTAACAATATTTGTAATTTTGATTTTCGGAATTGAATTTGTAATTTTGCTTTTGCTGCCCCTATGCCAAAATCAAATATACCCCTTGTAGCCATGTGAGAAAAAATACCAGTGTAATAATTTTACTAGAACCTTTTATGTGTCTTTTTAATAAAGCATTATTTCGGCAAAGACATGAGCTTTTGGGAGAAACGATGCACTTCAAACAAAGGCTGAAGGAAGTATGCTGTTTTTCATGATGGACCTATGATGCCTGTGTGCTATACTTTGGTGCTGATTAATGCCTTATATCTGATTTTTAGTAGGATTCTACATTCACCCATAGTTTTATAATTGATGTTCTTTCTTTGTTTTAAACTTTAAAAGTTTAATGTAAACTGATGGATTGTTAATTGTGGTCTTTTCGAATCTCCTATGTGTCCTTATTTGCACAGTAATTGATGTAACACTATTGAATTAACATATGTAAATCTTTATGCAGACATTTTGGCTACTTTCTCTGCTGTTGGCAAGCGCTTACTGTCGGAGATTGTGTCACTCGTTGGCACTTCGTTTTCCCATCTCTCGGTCATTTTTAGAATATAATAAGAATGGGTTGGAATTTGGGATACCTATTCCCAACAAACGTTTGAAGAAGTTAGTTTCAGATGTTATGTTGTGGAGTTTTGCACTACATCAAGTTTTTAGGTGACAATTAAGAGATCTCAGAGTATTGTGTATTGTAGGTAGTGAATTTCGTAAAACTTTTGGTTTTAGCTTACAATATTGAAGTTACTACAAGTGGTTTTCTTCATAAATAAGATTTTTTTTGTATATATGCAAATATTTAGTGAGTAATGACTTGCATATGCTGCTGAGCTCTGGGACTGGTAAATTAGAAGAAATTTAACATTGAACTCAATTTTGCTTCCATGATCGTTGTGATAACATCTGTTGCACCCGGGAGTGAAGACTATACAATTATGGTGCAATAAGAAAGATCGATGGAAATGATGGAGAAAAAATATCCTGTTGATTCAAAGGACTACAAATTGTATGAGGAAATTGGGGAAGGAGTGAGTGCAACAGTATATAGGGCTCTTTGTATTCCATTCAATGAGGTAGTAGCTATTAAGGTTCTTGATCTAGAGAGATGCAACAATGACCTGGTATGTGCTTACTTTTAACTTGAAGGAATAGAATTTATATTCTTTGTAATTGTTGCAACAATCCAATTTAATTAATGTGCACTTCTTTACTGTTGCATTGTGCTCCGTTGTTCTTAGTATTGTTCTTTCTATGTAAAGTATACTCATTAGTGGAGATGATATGAATTGAAATCTAAATATGCTTTATCTTGCATGAATTAGTTTTAACCATAATGCAAAATCTTAGATGC
Source organism: Amaranthus palmeri (assembly GCA_019776075.1). Lineage (NCBI taxonomy): Eukaryota > Viridiplantae > Streptophyta > Magnoliopsida > Caryophyllales > Amaranthaceae > Amaranthus > Amaranthus palmeri. The sequence continues at coordinate 1,545,839 of JAAKBH010000280.1, forward strand.
AAATGCATGATGTGGGTGCTGCAAATGATATTTTGCTTGCATTGTAGTTGCAAGTACTTTGGATTCCACGTAGACACGAAGTCTATATAGTTAGATTAAGTGGTGCGCCGAGTCGATTCCATTATGTACGTGATTTTGCACTTTGAATTCACGCTCAACAACAACAATGCCAAAGCCATAGTCCCTACACTTTTTTGGCTCATATTTTGAAGAATATAATGATTTTCTATAATATCTTGTGCACTCATGTTGGTAGGACTTTGGCGTTATTTATTTAATATCAACAACTTGATGGCTTACTTCGTGTCATGCATGATGTTATCGCGGCTTGGTAGTTAGTAGTTAGACCAAATTACTTGTCGCGAGTAGAGTTTTGGCTATGAATTCGTTTAAGGGGTTGGAAATTCGGGTGTTAGAGAGAGTTATGTCCTTTTGTTTTGAACAAGCAAACAATGTCTTTGTGTGACATCTAGTTATATTTTGGGAAGAAACAAGAGTTACGTTTGTAATTAGGTGATCGCTGAGGTTACGCGTAATGAAGTCTAGTTTGAATATTCATGGTTTGTGTACCCATGATTCAACTGTTGTCCTGATGCTCATGGTTCGAATACTTGTCTTCCAGATGATACCTGATATTTCGGATACCTATGGTCCGGATACTTCCATGTCTAGATAATGTAACACCCCCATAATTAGGTCCAATTTCAAAAAGAATTTTTAAGGATAAACAAAAACCAAAGCTAAGCATGGGAGCGTTACCGCCACATCTATTCTTGATAAGGAATAAATGTAAGGCTAAAAAAATTATAAAATAATTTTATACAATTTAACTGCTAAACAATTCTTACAACTGAAAGTGGAATTTTATTGAGACATGACTACTAATAAAGTTAATTTTCTAGGTGAACCTCACTCTCCAATCCCCACGCGATCAATAATCTGCAAAAATAAGAATGCAAGAAAAACAAGGGAAAAACTTTCAAAATTAGGAAATTGAGTAAATCCAACTCCATCCCGTAAAACAGTTAAGTTTGAAAAGAATTTAAGAAAACAAAATATAATCGAATTGATAATAATTTTAGAAAATAATATATAGATGGTTAAACTTCAATTTGTGTAAACAATGTAAATTCACATAAACCAATTGATTGATTTGATAGTTAATTATGACAATTGATATATCAAATTATTAGTTTGAGGGAACGAGAACGCCAGTAGGCCGAGGCTTTACCCCTATACCTACTTCATCAAGAGGTCGTCACCCCAAATAATTCATCAAGGCTAACAGAGTAGTCTTAGGTCCCTTAGTGTGCACACCCCTTCTACTTGGATCACAACAAATAGAAGGAAGACCAAACATCGTATCAAATATCAAAAATAATAACCTGTCACCATCTATACTAACGAGTAACGACATAGGGCAACTTGTTCATCACTCTTATACTTGGATCACAACAAATATAAGAGCTTCAATTTCCTCTTGTCTCACTTTACGTGATTTAATATATTTTAATAATTAGTCGCGAGCACACAAACATCTAATGAAACATTATACATTTTATTTTATCTCATAAAATTTTCCAATAAATATAAATCTCAGAAATATCCAATTGAAATCTCATTTTCCAAATCACCATTCTAATATCAATTTGTGCCAATAGAAATTAATATTGTAAATATTTCTCTTTCAAATTCAATCACATTTAAAATCATTATTAAAATAATAATGTAACTTTCATCAAAATAATAAAATTATAAATATTTTTCTTTCAAATTTAAACCGTATCTAATTTCGTTATCTAAATAGTTGTACAAATTTATCAAAATAACAATTATAAATTCAAAGTTTGACAAAAATAATAGCAAGTATAATTTGAGAATTAAATATATAAAACATAATGTCATACATATTAATATCCTATAAAATCATGCTTCCCATTTAAACACATTATTATCACTTAGCACCTAATACTAACGGGATAATTTTAATTAGATGGACATTGAGAATTACCTTGTGAAACGAGCCTAGAAGATAAATGTATGCTCCTAATAAACTTCCTTTATGAACTTGACGTTTGAATTATAATTTTTGTTTGTAATTTGTAGATAGAAAATGGCTAAAGATTGCAAAATAATGTAACGGAGAAAAAGAAATTGATAAGGGTTGAAAAGAAAGATTAAATTGGTTGATGAGAGAAAATTGAATTAAAAGGAGAAGAGAGAAAACTAATACGGTGAAAGAATCAAAGAGTAAATTACTTAATTTATAAGAATAATGCTGGTTACAATTAGAGGAAATAATGGAAAAAAGGATGGGGTAAAATGAGGAGTTATTTTTAGAAGTGGGACAAGGAAGTTAATTTTTTTTTGTTAACCGTGTAAATTAGTTTTTTTATTTTTTTAAACTCAATTATATTTTTTTTAATATTAAAAGTATTCCTAAATTTCAGGGTTTTTTTAATGTTATTTCTTTATTTTATTTAAACCTAATTTGTTTTTCTCTTTTTTTTAAACGTACAATTTTCATAACAAATTTATTATTTTGTTTAAATTTTCTAAATTTTACATTATTATTACATTATTAGTTATTTATTTTCTCATTTTTATTTCATTTTTTTCTTTTATTATTTTTTTTTTATTATTTTTTAAAAATGTCTCGGATAATACAGATAATGTCTTGTTTGAATAGTATTTACTCCAATTTGCAAAACAAACTGACCTTTTCAGGGGGTCATGTCCAGGAAGACCCCTTCGGCGCTTAAGTTAGGTTAAGGGATTAAAAATATGAAAGTTGTGGAATAGTGAAACAAGGTGTTTGGTTTGGTTGTCGTGGCAAGTGGCAACGGCTAGGTAGACTACTTTAGAGAGATGGTATGATGTAGTGAGAAAAGTGGTGATAATAAAAAATGATCAACCTGCTATTTGTTTATAGTCAAGGGTTATTTAGAGGGAAGGATGATGGAGTGTTTTAGAGACGAGAATGCTGAGGTGACAATCTTTTGGGTTGGATGGGAGTTTGGGCTTGCTTTGACTTTCTTTGACTTTGATTGTATTGGACTGTTTTGACTTTCTTTATCTTTACTTTATTAAGCTTTTTGGGCTTGGTCTTTTTGGTTTTTAGATGGGAAAATTACGCCCGCAACAAGTTATATTATGTTAATGTGTGTTTATCCCCTATATATTTTATAAAAAACATATTCACACTGCACCCAAAACAAACACATTTTCAAGTATGTTGTTGACAATAATTTTTCTAAATTATATTTGATTACAAATTACTGATTCATCTTTACTTCAAGTATGCGTTTACGTTATTTTTTTAGAACACTCAATATATCGAATACATGACTTAAAGCATTTAAGCATACAATTGCGCTTTCATTTTAATTCGACTCACTCATGTAGACCTTTCTCCATTTGGCAAGCAAATGTGGTTTTATGTCTTTTAGGCCTAATGATGGCTTAAAGCTAAATTTCTTGTCATTAAAGTGAATTAAGTCACAGTATCTTAAAATCAATTATGTCATTGTTATGGAAACGTTATACGTCCAAATTAGCCCTTCATCATGCGATGAAGAAAGCCAAAACAAGACGATGGATTTCAATGGATAAATTAGTTGTTTTAAGCACATCTTCAAGTACATTGCACGTATAGCCGGATTTTTGATAGATTTCATAACAACCACTTTGAATAAAAAAAATTGCTTGGAATTCACAACAACGAAAACAAAGTGCTAAATAGAATACTTTTCTTGGAAGCATAGTGCAAAAATAAGATTTTGGTCATTCCAGTTGCAAAACGAAATTTGAGGTCATTGTAAGTGGTTTTGCGGTTGACTCATTCTATACTTCGCTCGCGGTAAGTTCATAAACCTTTATAGTATGGTCGCAATGATGTGGGTGGTAGTTTCCACTTTGAATGGAAGAGAAACAACTACACGATATAAAGATCCTCACAAAACCATTTATAGTAAAATGCTACTTCGAATAGCCATATACATTGAATTTCTTGTAATTCTTGTATATCTTTCTTCACTCACTTCAATTTTAAAATTACTAGTAAATCGCTAAATTGATTAGCAATTTATATTTTTACCTTTTTTACCATCTAAAAAATAAGAAGACTAGTTTACCTCTAACTCCTGATCTATGTCGAGAAATATGTTTTGTATTGAGGTAAAGTGAGTAATAAGTTTAATGTCTATCAAGGAAAAATATGTAAATTTTTGCAATTATCTATTTAGCCTTTCACGTTCCATTTTATATTGGTCATATTTAGTTTTAAAAAGTGTGCCTATGCATTGCGCACACATTCCGCCTACAACTAGCGCAGAAAAACATGTGCCATAGGTTGATTTGTGCACTTTCGTTAAGAAGCGAAAAAGAGAAGATCTAAGTAGAAATATCTTCATGGGATAAAGGCTTTTTATGGGGATGCATTGGTTTTTCAAGGAAGGGGAGCATTTTTTGGGAGAAGGGAGTTGGTTTTCTTGAACGAAAGTAGTTTTTCGAGGTGAAGATGGTTTTACATTTGGGAAAGGATTAACTTCGTGATTTCGACCTCGTACGAAAGTGGTGTGTACGAGAGTGTTGTGGGATTGAGAAAGCTTTTTGGTTTTTTTTACTTTTGCATTTTGTTAGATTTTTTTTGAAAAATAAGTTGACCCTAGGTTAAAGCTTTTTTAGACATTCAAATATATGGTTAATAGATTGTAAAAAATAAAAAAAACTTGGCATTCTAAGATTTGGACCAACCAAAAGTGGAGTTTTTAACTTGAACTTTGGCTAGTATTAGTGATCAATCTTGAATCTTTTTCGGTAAAATAGTTTTTATGAGTTCCTAAACAATGTTACAATTGCTCTTTCATATCCTATTATCTTTTTTTATGTATAAATACTTTCAAATTAATTCCTCCTTTTATAAATTCAAAAGAAATTTCAAGTTAATTATTCAACGAGAGCCATGATATAGGAAAGTGATAATCGTAAACAAAATCATCAAAGCTATAGCCTTCAATCAAGGTCATCTATATGAGACATAACAAATTAAATCAAGGGATCACCAGAATTTTTGAGGAATAGGGTTTATGAAAGATAATATTTTTAAAAGATAGTGTTTCTTGTCAAAAAAAAATGAAGAAAGATAAGATAAGGTAAGGGTTCAACCTTTGAGGGAAAGTGGGACATGCGACACGCAATAAAACAAAAACGATAATAAAGGAGCGATAGGGATTAAAGATGAGACGATAGATGATTAAAGAAGAAAGAGAAAATAAGAGAAGATCGTTGGTTAAAAAAGAAAGAGAAGAATATCAAAATTTACGTGAATGTTCCATTGAAAATTGTGAGAATAGATTAATTGAGTATTCTAACAAAATTCTTTCCTTCCCTTCTTTTTGTTCTAAATAGGATATAAAGGGATAGTTTAATGTGTATCTTTTTTGTTATTATGTTTCAATTTTTTTTATTTGATTACCTTGCCTTTTTAATTTTAGTTTGAGACAATATATGCTCAATTTAGGCATAAGCGTATCATTCGAAGCCAAAAGTGCAAAAAGCAAGCTTCTAACTCATCTCTTGTATCTTGACCTCAACAAATGCTTTTATGACTTTATACTTGCCAAAGTACCCTCAATGCCTAAGTGTGCCAAGATGCTCTTTCTAAAACTAAACGACCAACGTGCATTTACTTACTCGTGAATTTAGATAAGCTTTTGCCTTTCTTTTTCTTTGATTTTTTCTTCTTGTTCTTTTTTTCCACATTAGTTATGTGATATCTTCGTGTGTGACTAGGCATAGGTGCATGCTTACGTCAAATTTTCTGTCCTAGCATAGAATTGTGTTAAATTCAAAGATTGTTTATGGATAATTTTTTCAATAATAAGATACATACACCATCTAATCCCATATGAAATTCATAAGACGCACTTGAAAGTTTATTACTTCATTTGCTCAGATCCCAACAACATATTCCTTTTTGGCTATAATAGATTAGTCGCAACATTTACTTTATTTGTCCCGAATCCCAATATATTCTTTTTTTGCCTATTATAGATTAGTTGCAGCGTTTTCTTATTTAAACTTTTACTTATCAAAGTTTAAAACCAATACAACAGTCCATCTAGCCTAGAATTGTTATATCTTCGTGTGTGACTAGACATGGTTTTGACTAATAGCGTCATCATGTCTCTTTGTTTATGGACCTTTTGGGGCAACATGAATATTTCATTTATTTTTGGCCATTTTGATTTTGTTTAGCTTACCTAATAGATTTAATTTCTGTTGGTCATCTCTTTTCTTAGGGAAATTTATTTTTTGCTTGGCAATACGAGTGATGCATTTGGTATTTTTTCTCATACTTGAGAACCCTATACAAAAAATGTTTGATACTTTGAGTCTCTGGTGGTTTGTGGGCCACAAGAATGTAAGATCTAATTGTACGGTGCGAAAGGATAAGTTTGTGAGCATCACTATCTTGTTTCCTTCTATATTATTTATTGCAACATGAAATATGGACTCTTTTTCTTTAATTTTTGAACTTTTTAACCTAGCATGGAACTACGGTAGACTTGAATATTAAAAGTTCAATATCAAAGTACTTCAACTGTGTAGGAATTGTTTGGTGCTGTTTGCCTTGTTCTTTGTGCAAATAAGGAAAACCAAAGTAAATTTGGTGGAGCATTGTGAGTAGTGAGTTTTAAGAACATGTTCTTTGGTTTGACTTAGCTTAAGTTATAAAAAGGATAAGAAAAAAAAAAAAAGATCAAAGAAGAAAAGATGAAGACTATTACTTTACTGGATATAAAATGGGATCTTGTTAGTTAATGTATATCTTTTGCTCATGCAGGATGGAATTCGTCGTGAGGTGCATACAATGAGCTTGATTGATCATCCAAATTTATTACATGCTCATTGTTCTTTTACTGCAGGCCACAACCTTTGGGTTGTGATGCCATATATGGCTGGAGGATCTTGTCTTCACATAATGAAGACCACTTATCCAGAAGGCTTTGAGGAGCCTGTTATTGCCACATTACTCCGTGAAACTCTAAAAGCACTTGTTTATCTACATGCTCATGGCCATATACATAGAGATGTGAAGGTATATCGAATGCCTTTTTATTTTCAGAGATTTTATGGAATATCCAATTTTAATTTTTGTAGCAGTGATTTGTGAGTTGAAATAGGATACCAAATGAGACTAAAGATGATTTTTACACTTATTTGCTTGTTTATAAAAACTACGTGAAATGATTGTTGAAAGAATTTAATTCTGGATTGTGAATCGTGTTTGATTAAAGTCTACTCTTTGTGTTTGCTGTTAATAATGATTTGGTGAGTGTTGCAAGCACTTCCAATGTTCCATGCCTTTTTCTACAGGTACAAATCTTGTGCAAACCAATGAAAGGGAGAAAAAGGATTTTAAAAGTGTGACTTATGGGGAAGTGAGAGAAGTGTGTGGATGCAATGAAAATTTCTACAAGTACAAATCTTATGTAAACCAATGAAAGGGAGAAAATGGATTTAAAAAGTGTGATCTATGGGGAAGTGGGAAACATGTGTGGATGAAATGAAAATATAAGTTAAATATGTGTGGGTGAGAAATAAAGAAAGAGTGTGGGTCATGGCTAAAAGTAGAAATGTAGCAAAACCTATGGGACAAATTAAGAAGGAAAATATCGCAAACCCCCGAGGGAGAGGGAGTAGATGTATTTTGACGAGTTCGCGTATTTCACTTGCGATGCCATCATTTGATGACATTCTTGTGATTTTTAAATTTTAATAGTAGCTGTCCACATTAGTAATAATCCTTTGTCCTTGTTAGTTGTAAGATTGCTCCACTATACATTTGCTGCCTTTTTTTAAGCTAGATAATGATTGGGTTAAGGGTGGTACGAAGAAAGATAGAAAAAAGTGGGACAAGTTCCTTAGGTAAAGGGAATATGAGTCCAAAGCAGTAAAAGTAACAAACTTATAGCAACATACAATATTTAATAAAAATAAATTGTTTCGCTAAAAGTAAGTTTAATTCAACAGAGATAATTACAATGAGTAAATATGTTCAGCTAAGTAAAGATAAGTTCAGTTAAATGACGTTAAACTCAATAAAAAAACGGTCATTCAGTTTTCAAACCCCCATTGTCCAATGGTGCGTAATGTGTTGTAATAGCAATGAAGACAATGATCACATCTTTCTCCGCAACTAATTTGCAAGGGACATGTGGAATAAAGGATTTAGCTGCTCTGGGTGAGTCTTGGGTGGAGATTTCCTTCATTTGGGATTCCATGGTTAAGCATCTTTGGAGGTGTTGCTTATTTGCTATTTTTGGACCATTTGGTTAGAAAGAAATGAAAGAACATTCTAGGATAGTGTTCTTCCTTTAGATTTAGTTTGGGAGATAGTTAAGTTTCTTACCATGCTTTTGGGCAAAAGCCAATGGCTTGTATTCAGATTTTGCATTAATAGATCTTTGTAGGAGTGATTGAAAAATCTTAAAGTAGTTTTCTTTAGTTTTGGAATGTCTTATCGTTTTTATTATTTTTTTCATATAAAAAAAAACTAATAAAAATAAGACATCTTAGTAAGATTCAGTTCTAATTAAAGAAAACAGTAAAACTAAGTTTAATCTAGCATTAAGTCTAGATTAGCAAAAATACATTCAGTTTAGTAAAAAAAGTATAATTCTGTAGAAAAATTGTACGAAGTAAAAGTAAGTTTATTTTAGCAAAATCAAGGTGCAAAAAGGGGCCTAACTCTGATATGAGATGCCAATTTAATTTCTAAATGAAGGAGGATAATAAAACCATCGATACAACTTCATTTGCATTTTATTGTTGGGCCAATATTGAAAAAAAGCAAACAAAGACTAGTTGTCTTTTTTGACGATTAGCTTATGTGAATTAGTGATGGTGATTTGTGTAAGGAAAAACTTTCCAATATCTACTTCATAATAACTTTGAAGTTTAATGGGGGGTGGGTTAGTTACTCTTTATGAGCCAATAGGTGGGAATTGATTTGAGATTTGAGAGAGTACACATATTGAATGAGGAAAGAAAATGAGGATCTAAGGTAGACTACACATTCTGGCCTCTGCATTTATTCTTGTTTTTCATTACCTTTTGTGCCTATATATTTTCTGGATCCTATAGCGAAGGGAAGTTTGCAATGTTATTAGATAATGCAACTTTATGAAAGCTTGCAGTTTCCTTGGAAAATACAGTTTTTGAGCAGAATCTTTTTTTCCCTTGCATCTACCACTTGTGCTGTCCACCAACTCCTTTCCTCTGATTCCCCCCCTTCCCCCTTCTTTTTGGTTGATGATCGTTTGTATTCTACTTAAGTTTCTCTTGAACAGTGATCCTAATGCATCTTTTCTAATGTGTGCTTCACAACTTGTGATTGGACACATGGAATTTTCCTTGACAGCAATACTGAATTTAGAATATAAATCTGAGATCACAATAACTTGTATTTATGTGTACGATGAAGATTTATTCGCAAAAACTTGTTTATATATTGTTTGCAAGTGTGTGTTTCTGGGTATATATAGTGCATATATATATGTGTGTGTGTGTGTATTTAAGTTTGTGTGTCTGTATACGTATGTGCATATATATACATTAAAGCTTAAAAACTGTCTTTCTAGGCTGGAAACATTTTACTTGACAACAATGGAACAGTGAAGGTGGCTGATTTTGGGGTGTCAGCTTGCATGTTTGATGCTGGTGATCGACAAAGGTCTCGAAATACCTTTGTTGGCACTCCATGCTGGTACTTATTTTGGACTGATTATTATAATGCTGTTTTTTCCATCGGTTGATTGCCCTGTATCAAAATTCTGTTTGATTACTATTTGAAACCTTTTTTGTAGGATGGCCCCAGAAGTAATGCAACAACTACATGGATATGATTTTAAGTATGTGCTGGTCGTCTTACGTTACAACTTTGTACTTCCATTTTTTTGAAACTTTTATTGCCTGTCATTCCATGATTTCTTGAATTTACTTTGCCTTGGAATATTTTTGCTAGCAAAATTTTCCAAGCAAGCAGACTCTTCATTTGGAGTTTTCTTGTGTAATACCTAACTATTTAACATGTGAAAGGACTCTTGACAGTTTCTTTTTGTCAATGTTCGTACTATGACATGTTTGGAATTGGAGTAATGTGGTTGGGTAAATAAAAGTGGAGATTAGGAAATGATGGCAAGGGGACCAAATTAGTTTGCATGAGGAAGATGGAGGAGGGAGAGATATTACCTTATTTGAGTAAAAGTTTTCCTGCAAATGAGGGAACTATTTCTGCCTTTCCATCTTCGTCATACTTGAACCATTTTGTTTTCCTTGCCACCACTTCATATCTGTTATTTCCATCTCAATTCTCCTTCTTTTGATGTTTGACTTTATGTACCCCTACTACAACACTGCCATTTCAAGCATGCCTTTAAAGTTGATTATTTGAGTCTGAAACCAAAGTCTGAGACACATAATATACCTAGCTTTGTGCTAACTATGCTCCAAAGGTTCACAATAAGGATATTGTGTTTGTTTCAGTTTGATTTGTTCTTCAACTCCTTAAAGCCTTTTAAAGACGTTTAAACGGTGTTAGACCAGTGTTTATCTGTGTAACATTGCTACTATTGATTCTCAGTCATCAATCGCTCTTTTTCTTTCAGGTCACTGGTTCTCTATATTTGACATCCTTTTTACTGATTCATTGATATTTTTGAATTTATACGCATAAACAGGGCAGATATATGGTCATTTGGGATAACAGCTCTTGAGCTTGCGCATGGACATGCCCCATTTTCCAAGTACCCTCCGATGAAGGTATAATAAGTTTGTCAATTAATATCAGATACCATGACTATTGGCTGGATTGTGGATTCGTGGTTTCATTCTTTTGTTTTGAACTTTTCAGGTTCTCTTGATGACTTTGCAAAACGCGCCACCAGGTCTCGATTATGAGAGAGATAAGCGATTCTCAAAGGTGGTGATCTCTTTTTTCCCGATCTACTGGTCTATTAGTTTTGCAGTTTTCTAGGTTAGAGGGAAGGGGGTTGTCAAGGGTTTCAATCTAGAGATGAACTCTGAACATATTGCGTCTCTTTGTCTCTATTTCTCATTGTACAGTCTTTTAAGGAGTTGGTGGCTGCATGTTTGGTGAAGGATCCAAAGAAGCGACCTACATCTGAGAAACTTCTTAAGCATAATTTTTTCAAAAATGCAAAATCATATGAATATCTGGCTCGTACTATACTTGATGGCCTGCCTCCACTTGGTGAACGTTTTAGGGTGCTCAAGGTTTGTTTCTTTTCTGGTGGCAGTGCTATCAGTTTGACGCCTCTTAAATCGCGAACTGCCGGTTGCTCACCAACTCAATTTGATATTTTTTCTTAGGTTAGTGTTTTATTTGGGATATGTAATGCCTTTTTGTGATCATATAGGCAAAAGAGGCCGATCTTCTTGTCCAGAACAAAGCTTTGTATGGGGATAAGGAGCAATTATCGCAGGTTCCAACTTTTCTTGTTTCTTCACATGACCCCTCTATATTTTAGTATATGGTTTTTCAAGTTAATGCACCGAGATTAAATTTTTGTTGATTATCACCCATAAGGTCTCGATTTCCTAGTCATGAGCAATGTTGGAACGAAATGTTGCATAAATTGTCTGAGATGCTGACTAATACTGTTCTTACTAAATTTATTGCAAGCACTCATTTTTGTTAGGTGAAAATAATTATGACCTGCCAGAATCTTAAGTTTGGAACATTGAGTAATAAATACATAATCTTAACTAAACAATCTGATCATTTGAAAAGTACAAGAGTATTTAGAGAAAAATTCACAGAGAAATGCATGTGAGTATTGTGGAACACCATTAGGACATTGAATAACTGAAAGGTTTTAAGTAGTTGCTGAGCTAGTTGCTGCGAGAAAAAAAAGAGTTATAGGACTTTGAACGAGTTGCTGAGCTGGAGGTAATTTGAGTGTGCTATGCTGACTTACACAAAATCATAATACTATTACGGCCCGTTTGGTTAGTGGTACTAAACGGTGGTAATGGGAATGATTTAGTGTAAAATTTCATCAAAACTTTCATGTCATTCCCATGGTAATGAAACTTTGATCACAAAAAAAATTTTTTGTTCACAAATTTCCATTACCACCTAATACCACCTCTCTCATTAGTAATGCATTGGAATGAATTTTATGGACAAAATAAGATGATTGAAGGTTGTCAAGCATGACCATCAAGGTAGCCAAAAGAGTTTTCAACTAAAATTACACTAATTTTTCATTCCCATTACTACGGTTTATTACCACTTACCAACGGGCCGTTAGAACTAGTATTAGGACTTTGAACTTTATAGGAAATTTCAGTGAGCTATGTTGTACTTAACCATCATTTGCCTTTGTTATAGTCTTGCTGATTGTTTAACCTTGAATCTACTGATTCTTCAACATACCTCCTCAAACAGATGAGATGGAAGGGTTTTCTTAAGTTAGTCAGCTGATAGGGTATAGGGATATGATTCGTTTTATCCCTCTAAGGAGTAATATTTTTTGCCCATTCTTAAATATTCCAATTGATATTTTGTTACAATGGAGTAACAATGTGTAGCTAATTCATACCCGATTCAAGATAATAGCAGAAGAGAAACTAGACAGATCTGAGGTAATGTTTCTTGGATTTCAAGCTGATCATAGTAAATCAACCATCTTTAAATAGAAAATTACAGTTCTTCTGCAAAGTAAGGCTTCAAGCTTTCTAGTCCGAATCTGAAAAAGCTGGTAATGTTGATTTATCTATAGCGTTTAGGATGATACATCGACTAGTGATCAAGTGAACATTAGTTTTCAAAAGTGCGAGGTGCACTAAAGAGCATTCCAATTGAGTTAAAAGGCAGATCCCTGAGGTCTTACTGTCTTAGTTTTAAAAAGCGCGCCTTAGGTCACTACAAGTATATAAAAGTCAGTCATTTCTCAGTGCATTTTAAAAATATACTTAAAAGGGTTGAGAAAATACTTTTATAGAGTTCGTTTATATAATGGAATCTTTCTATAATATGGACTATTTACAGATATCTGGTTCAAATGTTAATTTTTTCTAAAATTATTTCCAACTTTAATGGCCATTAAGTTCTTGTTTAAATGTTGAATTGTTAATTTTGAATGCGTTGAGCAATACTGTTGAAGTTGTTGGAAAACTCTGTTTTTGCACAAATTTATAGATATAATGCATCTTAATGGTCTCTTTAAGACTTCTCTGAACTTCTGTGACTGTTATTGTGGTGAGAACCTGTTGTTTTTGTAAATATTAACATAGTCATGTAGATTGAATATTTTTTATTTTAATGCAGGATAGTGAACTTAGTTCTTGTCGTCCTGTGTTCAAGTTCTTTCTTGTATACTGGTTTTGGAGTTCTTGTTGCTTCTTTTAAGCTCTTTGTGTTTTTTGCAGCAAGAATACATTCGAGGGATTAGTGCCTGGAATTTCAACTTGGAAGATTTAAAAAGACAGGCAGCCCTTGTAAGCTCCTTTCTTCACTTCCTTGCTCACCCATCTCTGTATTGTGGATTCCTGTGTATATGCCATTATTTTAGTGAAATCTGAAATTTCACTGCAGATTCAAGATGATGACAATAATTTAATATCAGAAAACCTTGATTTGGGGTTGAAGCAAAAGGACAAGTTCGATGATAATATTTCTCCCGCAGAGAAACCTTCTTCTGAAGGGACTAATCATTCAAATACTTCAGATAGTCATGAGGTAGCATGTTTTTAAATTCACCTGCGGAATAGCTTTATCTTTTATTTGTTTTTCCATCCAAGATTAATCAAAATAAATCTTTTTCAGGATGGATTTGATGATCTTGACAGCTTGGAGGGTTCATTGGCTTCATTTCCCATTCAACCCCTGCAGGCACTGAAGTATGTCGATCTTCCACTTTTATTGTCAAATGACCTCCATTTCAATCATGAATGACCCGTTTCAATCATGAATGACGTTGCAGTTTTGATAAGTTATGAGTATTAGTGTTTGTTTGAACAAATTTAGAAGGACAAATGAGACAAATTTTTAGTACAACAGTTAACAAGAACAACAATGCCAAAACCTTAATACCATATATGGGGATTGAGAAAGTTAATTGATCTTGAAAAGTTTGTTGATTTCAGGTCTTCAATTCAAATTCCTTACCTAAGCCAATTTAATTAGGGACCACATTAGTCAACCTTTATAAGAACCACTTTCCTATGCCGCTTTGTTTGTTTGTAGTTGTAAGTCATTGTAAGTTCTGCATTTGTAAGGATCTGTTCAAGACTTTAGTGTATTTTCTTTTAGTATTCATATGAATGTGGAATGGTATCGAAAGCAGGGGTGTATTTATATCTAAGGAAGGCTAGAGCTAGGCATGCGTCTAACCAAGTTTATGAAAATATTTAATGCATTTAATGTAGATGGAGAATCGACACACTAGTGATAAAAGAGTAGATCACATTTTTACAATGTGGCTGTATTTAAATCTTGCAATAATAAACATTTTTTGTTTCCTTTTCATCTATTTTCCTTTTGTTTTTGTCTCTATTAGGTGATCGTGTCTTTCCCTTTCTTTTATGTGCATTTTAGGTGAAGAACCCGAGATTTATAGTTCCTTTTATTAAATTGTAGAGGAGTTTAATGAAATGGCTCATCAAATCACATGCACTTCTTATGTGAAGTTGCAGAAGATGTTTGCAATCAAGGGTCAATCGAAAAGAACCTCTTTGTTATTACAAGGTAGGGTGCGTTTATTAGACTCCCAAATCCCTCAAAGGTGCAAACTGGGAGCCCATTAATTGCATAGGGGTAATGAACGGAAATGTTGGTCCATCATTTTCTTTTCTATTGTTCTTTTTTTCTTTTGCCTTTTTATTTACGCTTTTCAGGTCTAAGTGTAAAACAGTGTACTATGGTACTCTTAAGTGTTATGGTACCGATAATATCATAATTGTATGACTATATTCTCAACGAAGCCTAAAAAAGGATGGAATCTGCAGTTTGGAGGAAAAACAAGTTTGTCAAGTGTTTGGAAATTGTGCACACCCATGACCCACTCTTAATATCTTAGATCCACAACTAATTGAAAGGCACTTGCTCAGTGTCCTTTTACAAGATTGGCTTGAAGAATAGGGCTTGGAGTTTGTACGGAAAAAGAATCTTCGTTCAGTAGTAAATTAGTTTACATAGAGGTTAAGAGAGAGTGAAGGAAATAAATTGTTGATTGGAGTTCACTTCAAAGTTAGCAATACTGTGCAACTAGTTTACCATCTTTGCTACAAGTAAACCTATCCTTGACAATGTAATCTTTTTAGAAAACCACTTAAGTTTTTATATTGGAAATCTTGATCTTTTCCACTCTACTAGCTGTCAATGAACTTTTTAGTTTGTTAACCCATGGTCTCGTAAAATAACTGAACCATATTTAAAAAATTGCGAGCATCCACCTTATTTTCTTTTTAAGAATATAACCACCTTATAAGATGTTTTTTTGCCTAGTATCACCTACAATTGATGGAGGATATCTATTTTTCCTTCAGTCCAACTTCGTTCTTCATTTATTTATAGTCGATATCTGCAAGTAACTACCGTATATATACTTTTTTCCTAGTACCACCTCTACATGACGACTGAGTTGACGGGAAATTTGATAGATTTTGTATAATGTGCCTTTTAGAACCACAAAATGTTTTTAAATCCCCCCAAAAGATATTGATTGCACCAAAATGGCCTCTTTGGTTAGTCTGGACACTGGTAGTTGCTTTGTCTCCATCTTTGATCTGCTGAAATCTATTATAGATGTAACTCTTTGAAATGCGTGTACAAAGGCACCGTTGTTGCCTTAAAATTTCTAAAAATAAAAAATAACATGATAAAGAAAGTAAGTTAAAAATAGATGACCTTTCTTATCTCCAACATTGACAGTTCCTTGATAGAAGTCCTTAACATTCCGATTTCTTTTAATCTATTACTCTGTTTCTGTGTTTGTATTTCTTACCATTTTTCTCTCGCTCATTGGTCGCCACTGGCTTTTAAGTGAGAAGCTTTTGCACACTAGAGAAATATTCACCATCTTCTTGGTAACAAAAATCTGTAAATGTTTTGAAACAGAAAGCAAAATATTTCTTAATTTTCTGGTATTATCCGTGTCAATGTTTCGGTCTTGATGTTTTTATGTTTTTGTTTCAATTCAGCATAGTTGCTTACAATGAATATTCTCTTGTTGTGCAGAGGGTATTTTGATATTGGTGAAGATGACATGAAGGGTATTCTTCAGAAAGATGCATCTACGGATCCTGAAATACAATCGCATAAAACTGTAAATGAGCAAATAGGAAACGCTGATGCTGACAATTTGGTTAGGAGCAGCTCTCTACCACAGTATGCTTTCACTGGGAAGAAAAAAGTATTTAGTGGTCCTCTCCTATATGATAATGTGAGCACGTCAAGGAAACAGATTGGCGATATGGACAGGTGATTAGATCTTGGCTGGCTGGTTAAAGCTTCTTATCATCAGAATAGCTTTTGATTTATCTGATTTTCCCACTTTCAGCTGTTAAATTCTTTATTCAACGATTACGCTGTGCACATTCTATGCATACGTTATGTAGGCTTGCTGCCCTTTCGTTTCTTGATTACATTGTTCAGAACTCTAAATACGAGCACTAACAAATAAAGAAATATAAATATCTATAGAAATATCAGAAATGAAAAGTATTAGATCCACTTTGTTACTTGATAACCTAAGCAAAACCATTTCGTTATATTTCCTCCATGACAGCTAATATGAAAGCTGAAATTCCTTGCCTTTGGAGGTCATTTTGATTGACTCTTGAAATATCTTGATGATCTAGTATCTTCTCTATTTTTTAATCCTTGTTCTACATAGACCAATCACATTCTTGATACTTCGTTTGTCCCACAAATTTGGTCCACCTTCCTTTTTAGTACGTCCTACCAAATTTGTCCCATTTCTATTTTTGGCCATGACCCTTACTCTTTTAGATTCTTATCCACTCATTCTACTTACATTTTCTTCTCATCCTCGTATTCCTTCCACATACCCCTAAAATGAGTCATATAGCCATAGAAAGACAAATGTATTCAAACAAATTGAATAAAAGCGGGACAATTTGTGTTCATCTCCCTCTATACTGAGCAATATCTTCCTTTCTTCAGTGCTAATGCGGGTTTTATCAATTCAAAGTTAAGGTATTTTTTTCACAATTGGTACAACTTAAGGGGTTAATCAACTATATACACACAAATCTACCAATTCGATACTACCACATCATAAAGGTGTAAAAACCAAAAACCCCATTTTTGCACTGATAGTGGGGATGACTCATCCCTTCTGTCCCTTTCTCAGATCTTTTGACATCATGTTCTCAATTCAGAGTTGAAGTGTTTTTTTTCTTGGAACGCTGTAGTACCGTGTGGTTTGAGTGGTATTCATCTTTGTCCTAAAACATTTGGAATGTGTGACTTTGGATTTTGCTTTAAAGTAACTGAATTGAATATTTAATTTAGGTCATGCTCTTGTAAATTGTACACTTGTACTACACTTCCACCTAACTTTAATTTCCTTGTTTTAAAAAAATTTAGTGAAAATGTTCCTTAATGAGACATGAAATGGCAAATTTTTATGAGAATATGATTTTGGAATATGATCTTCTATGACTCCCCCATTAGTGTTTTTTTTAAAAACTGTCTGTAGAGGAGGTATAGAAGTTCGGAAAACCTAATATTGAAGAGATAGTATCTTGTCTGTTGTGGTAATTAGTTTTGATGTCTTTTTAACACACAGTGTAAAGAGAGATATGATAGGCGTTTTCACTGCTCTTCATGCAATGTGCTTGACCACCACTTTTATGTGTTTGTTACAAAAAGTTGTGTGGCGCAAGTGACGTGGCTAATTTATCAGTACCTTCTAAAATCATCTGGAAACATCACAGGGTTACTGCAGAAATAGGGTTTTTAGTCGTTTTTCTTTGATACTTTTGTTTTCAAATTGTGTTTTGGTGGCTATCCTGTGAATTTTATTAATTAATCAAGGAACACCAATTTGTCAGGGACAGCATAATTCCAAGGCATCCTTCTGAGAGAAATTTGAGTGGTCCTATCTCGTATCGTCAGAGGAGAGATACAAATAACAATACAATAGGTATCTGATTGGTCCATGATTTCTCTGCTACTGCGTACCGATATATTTTATTTTTTTATCTTAAAAAAGCAATTTTGTTTTTTTCTCTTCTTTGCTAAAGCAGTGGAGGATTCTGCTGAGGGGGCTGTTGTTCAACGAAAGGGTCGTTTTCAAGTCACATCAGCTGATGTCAATTCCAAGGTATGCTTCTGTTATTATTAATACAAATTTTCCTACATAAGTTAGTTTCTTAGGCCTAGGGATTTAACTTTGTGGGTATGATGTCTTAACCACCCCATATCCACCCGATACGCCCCATACCCATCCAACTCGCCGCATACCCCCCTACCCCATATCTACCATTATATACTAATTTGTGATAATTTTATATATTTTTGTTGAAATTATTGACAAAATTGTAAATTTACTAGATTTTCTAAAATACCTTGGTAAAAAGTACTTTATATTATTTGATCTATTGATAAAATCTTTTCTAAAATATTAATTTCAAATAATAGTTTACAGATACATAATATGACGAATTATTAAAAAAATTAATTTATCTTAAAACATACTCCCTCCAACTCACTATAAATGTCCACTTTACTTTTTGGGTCAATTCCCACTATTTGTCCACGTTCCTTTTTTGGCATAGATTTTTTACCTAAATACCCTATGTTCACACAAGTAAAGACCATAATACCCCCACTTACGTTACTTAAAATACCTCAACTACCTTTACAATTATTATAATCACTTAAGATGCCCCAACTACCACACTCTTAAAATTCGTGCCCAGAGAAAGTGGACACTTAAAGAGAGTTGGAGGGAGTATGATTTAAATAATCTTGATGTGCTAATAATTTGGTAAGAAATGACGATTGTATGGTGCACATATAATGCGTACATAGAGTGAATATGAAGCGGGTATCAGGTGGGCATAACCGTAATGCATATACCCAGTTGGCTAAAGTAGGTAAGGATGTGTTTACATACACATCCAAGTGGGCAAGCGTGGGTAAGAAATTTCTACCAGCCAACCAGCCATGGGAATAAATGTAACCATTGCCATTTTGCTCTCTCTAGGGTTCCGCCCCAAGTTCTGTTCCTGGAAGCTCAGGTCTTATGTCTCCATACCTTTCAGCTAATGCAATCCTTCCAGCCTTGCAGTCCATTTTGCAGCATAACAATATGCAAAGGGTATGTATCTTTTTAACTGATGAAGTGAAATCTATGAATTCGTAATTGTGCTTGAACTTCGACTTTTCTTGCTTGCAGGATGAACTAGTTAAATTGATTAAGAATGTGGAGCTAGGTAATACTGTAATTTTCTGTTTGCTGGAAAAAAAATTTCCTTTGCATATTATGTTGCTTACCTTTACTGGTTTTATGCCTTGCAGGCAATTTTAGTGACACCGTTGATGCACCTACGAATGGCGTTTCACAGGTATCCACCTCTTCTTGTAGAAATCAGTGGTGTGCTTTTAAATATACCACAGATGATTTGTTCTTTGATTCATCCAGCAAGGGGGAAACCGCTTGTCTAGCACCTGGCTACAAACTTACTGTTTTTTTGTGGTATTTGTACTTTTTTTTCTCTTCGAATGCTGTTTTTATGAGTGATCTTTGTAAGCTAGCACTCTGCCTCACAAATTGCTTCTTGTTTTCCTTTAGATTACAGTTATTTGAGAAAATGAAAAGATATAGATGTCTATTGTGAGATCTATTACATTGCATGATATATTCTCTTATACCTTGTATTCCCTGGCATGTGGGAAGTGATGGTGTAGGGCTGGTTTATGGTGCTCAAAGGTTTGTATATGGCGGTCAAGGGTTGATATATGGTGATCAAGGACTGCTCAATATTGGTCAAATTGTACTGGAGTTCGGGGAATAAAAAAATCTTTGGGGAAGTAAAAACTAACATAGAGAAATTGGAGGAATCCCGATCTGATTAAAGGGGAATGAAAAGTTCGAAAAATATTGACCAAACTCATTTTAATGGAAATGAGGGTTTTAGCTTACCTGTTCCTTTTCTGGTTACCCCATACTTAGTGGCCCCTTAGACGATGGCAATCCCTCCTCACGAAGATGGGTAATGAGGCTAGATTGCTTGAAATTTAGTTTCATTTGGTGATTTGATTTGAGTTTGGATTAAAGGGAAAAATTTCAAGAAAATGGGTTTCTAAGGCATACACTTATTCCAGGATAACAAGAAATGGGCGTTTTAGATTCTTTTAAAGGCAAGGTTTGTTTGCATCTACTCTGATCTAGCTGTTCTCATTAGCTGAAAATGTATAGGATTATAAAATAAAATAAAAAATGAGAGACCTTTATTGAGATCTATCTTGGGCTGAATAAAAGAATCTTTTAGTTACAAGTTTTTATTTCAAGAAAACGTAAACTATACAAAAACCAATTGACAAATTAAAAGAGTACTATAAAATTAGAAAGCAAGACAATGAATCCTAAAAATTAATCTAGCTTAAACTGACTAAAACATTTCAAAGAAAAGGAAAGAGCTGAATCATTATATATTTTGAAATTTATTGAGTTATAATCGTCATTCATGCTTTCTTTGGGTCCTTCACTTTCCCATGATTGATGACTAACTTCTAGACCTTTCAACCCTTTTACATATTAAATGGAGTAAACAATAACTGATTTATTTTGCTGACTTGATTAGTGAATTAAAGCATATAATATTCAACCTTAACTAATGTAATTACATGTAGCTTTTGCTTCTGAATATCTTGAGTTTATTTGTTGCACTTGATCCATTCCTAGCTTCAATCCTCTTTTCTTGATAAGCTCGTTGCTTTGATTTGTACTAAAAAGCTTTGTGCATACTTTATTTTCATGCTAACTTAGCTATAGAAGTACCCCTTCTGTAACGCAGTTTAGACTTTAGGCCGACTTTTGCTAGAATTTACATATAAAAAGAGCTTTATGAATGATTGAGACGGCTCCATGGGTTCCTTGGTCAAACTCTCATTGGCTTTTCAGAACTAACCTGCGTCATGTATTCTCAAGTCTTCAGAAAAGACCGAGTTTAAGGGAATAAGTTGTTTGAATTATTTTTCTCTTTTCTGATTACCCTGTACCAAATGGTCCCTTATTATTTAGCTCTCTTATATCTGTATAAATTTTTTACAATTTCAATTCACATATTACATCAGCTCAAAAACTGTTCTGTGATATATTGAAATTTTCTATGCTTTGTGGCATGAAATGGTATACTTTTACTGAAGTAATATAACCTTTTAAAATACTTAAGTGTGTTATGTATTGCTTGCATCAGACTTTGCCAGTTTCTGCTAAGGAGGGCGAACTTTTGGCTCAAGTAATGCAATTGCAACAGAGGTATGATGTACAAAATAGGAAAATTCCTCAAAAATACCTATTTTTATAATATAGTGACTAATAATTTATGTTTTTTCTTTCTCAATATTGACCTTAGATTTTTCTAAATTAATGAAATGAAGGGTGTAAAATGATTCTTATTGGAATTAATAGTGTAAATATACTCCTGTCCCATTATTATGTTCTTTTATTTGACCTATTTCTTTTATATGTTTCTCGGTCCTTTTACAGAAAAGAAATTTGTATTTTTATCAATATTGTATTAATATTCTTATGAATTGCACATTCACATTCAGTTAAAATTATAAGTGTGAGAAGGATATGTGCTGGACTGCTGTTACCCAATCTTATGAAATTTACTTTGGAGTTTTATTTATTAGTGAAGTGGATATTTGAAGCATTTAGCTTTGTTTGATATTCTAATTTCAAATAATGCATGTCAGAATTGGAAGCCTAGTAGATGAGTTGCAGAGACAAAAACTGAAAAACGCTCAGGTGCGTTTTATTCTTCTTAACTTGGCACATTTCAAAGAATCATTAGAAATGCTAATACAACAATATTACATTGATCAAATATACGCAAACTTACTCGTGCAAAGACAAAGTTTTTTTACCCTTGATTGCGAAATACCTTCACTTAAATAACAAATGCGAATTATTTAGTTTCTATTTTGTGTGGCTTATTCTCGAAAAAATAAGGTCCAATAAGTTTGTTAAGGGAAAAAACTTGGAGTTGTGATAAGCTCCGATAATACATTCAGAGAAGGATCAATAAGGTGAATCTCCCTCCTATATTTCACTTGTTTTAGGTAAAATAAATTTAGACTAGGTCTAGTAATAGTAAGTTTGTATAAGTTCACATGAAAGAAAATAGGCCAAAACTTAGAGAAGGTCCAATCAGTTCAGATATGGACCAATTAGTTGAATCTCTCTCAGTTTTACTAAATTAGGGGCCAATAAGTTCATATAACTTTTAGATAAATTCATATAATGGATAATAAGTTCTGCGAATAATTTTTTTTTGACATTCCATTACCTCAATAGGTGAATCTCTCCCATTGAATTGAGCATTTTACTGTCCTGGAAAATAGGCTCTAAGCATTACAATTAGATTTTTTTTCGGTTTGAGACTTTTGTCTTGGTTGTGGTTTGTTGTGATCTTAAGTCAGAGCGTTTGTCAATCGTGCTCATAACTGGCAACTTTTACATATTGCAGCTGGAACGGCAATTGAGTACTTCTGTTGAAAGAGCTGAAAAGACGAAAGATTGATTACATATGCCTAAGATGACTCTAAATGAGGATGCTTTCTTGTGGCTTATTGGTTCGACCAACGACATATCCCCATATGCCTAATGGGAACGTGATGGCAGCTGCAACCCTTTTGGATGACGAGTTTCTCCATATACGGGAGGATATCAATCTTCGTATCATCCACTGTTGCACTGCAAGCCTGGAACAATTGCATCCTATTTTTGTGTATTTATGTGGTACCTATATGTGAAACCTTAAAATTTTGAGTCGGAAAATTAGTATTAAATTATCCTTGTATTACATCTTTTCTTACAGATCTTATATATTTTGTTACTTGGCGACTTGGCGTTCATACAAGTGCGCAATGGCGAAGCTTTTCAAGGAGCTATAAGAATTCGGAGCACTCCCCTATAGTTTACTATGAGAACTTAGAGCGAACTATGTAAGTTCCTTGTAAAAAAACATCAAGTTATAATTAGGGATGACAACAGGTCGAATTTGGACCGCGTTTATCTGGATCTATATTTTTATCGTTTTTAGAGCATGGATGCAAGACTTGTCATCCCTCACTCTTAATGTAGCCATGGCTAAGAATGAGAGGATCTCATCAATCATCAAGAAGATTGATCAAGTTAATTTTAATACACAAATTCTTGCAATTGTAATCAAAATGATCAATTTTTAAGATGAAGAAACAAATAGTCCTTTGTGATCAATCCTCTATCACTATAATGGATCTTGATCTAAAATTCTTCTCTACTTTGGGAGTTAATCTTAATTAAGATTTTTTTCCCTAACAAATATAATCATAAACCATAATTTTCAAAATAATGTTGTGAAGTTTTTATTACACGATATTACCCACGTAAGATTTATTTATTGTCGAAAAAACAAAGAAAATAGATAGGTTGACGTTGTCTATAATGAAAACGACTAAAACCCTCAAGAATTTCTAATTGGTTAAAAATACTAAGAATTTTCGTAAACCAAAGAGTTTAAAACTTTCAATTTATAGATACTCAACCCATATAAATTTCTCATTTATAAATAAATGTTTAAATTACTCGACCCATATAAATTTCTCATTTATAAATAGATAGATGTAATAATACTAGTTAATATATAAATATATACACACCAAACAAAAAACCATTTAATTACTAACAACTAACAAACATCATCAGTTTCAAGCCCTACATAGACAATATTTTGGGAACTAACATTTCTTCTTTTTTTTAGTAATACTTGATTCGTTAATAGTCATGCGACATCTATACCAGAGATAAAAAAAAGTGGCAAGTACATAACAACTTTAACTAAAGATAATTCAAAGTTAACAAAACTACGATCGTTGTATATGAGATCTAACAATTCTGAATATCATCTTTCACATCGCTGTTTGACACAGCCTTCTACAAGGGGGTCTTTCGATATGTTATACTCTTGAGATAGAATTGAATTTAATGTAGTCGATAATAATCGCGATTTGGGAACTAACATTTCTTGTGTGGAATTATTTTGGAATAACTAAAAATTAATATCTTAAATCATTAAAAAATAGAAAGAAAAAAAAAAAGATGAACATAGAGCACAACAAGAAATGTGTGGCGTGTGGGGTAAGAGTCTGATAACTGTGTATGAGCCAATTCCTATCCCTATGACTCTATTTCTCCATTCCCATTTCTTCGTCAACGCAACAGATTGGGATTACATGATCCCCATTCTTCTGGAGAACCAACATGGGTAGAGCTTTTGTGTACGTGATCTTGGGCGGTGGAGTTGCTGCTGGTTATGCTGCTCTTGAATTCACCAAGAAAGGTGTTTCTCCTGGTGAACTTTGTATCATTTCTCAAGAATCGGTTCGTTTCTCTTTTACCCTTTTTTTTAATTTCGATTTTGATTTGATGTTCTTTCGTGTTATGGCTTTTGATTTCTGGGGTTTGCCGATTTTTTGTTCTGCCTTTTGGGTTGTGTGATTGTTGAGTTCAGTTTGATTATGGCTACATTTGTCTTTCAATTTTTTTCAATTTTGGGCTTGATTTTTGTCAATTGATTAGGGTTTGAATAAATCTTGATCCTCAACAAGAGGTTTTAAAAGAAAAGAAACTAGTGTTAATTACAGATGATGGGGAGTTCTTCATGCTTTAAATGACATGCATTTTTCTCCAAGAGGGTTCTCTTACATATGTCTAGCTTGAGAAGTTAGATAGGACTTAGGAGTATCAGATTTGCATTAGTCCATTTGTTAAATGAATTCAGGTTGTAGCGATGATTTTCAGGCGATCAAAATTTGATGAATGTATTGAATTTAACTGCTTAATTTTGATATTTGGAGAGTCAAGTGTGCTAATTACTAGTGGATAGCTTTTTTTGTCTATAGAGATAAACTAGAGCAAGTAGATGGTGGTAAAATTAGAAAGTTTTTGTAGTGGGTCGAATTGATAGTGTAAACTTAAGATTAAGTAGGTAACTCCACACAAAAATTAAGTATCGCAAAATCTCAAATATTATGAGGAAAATATTTTGATATGTACAATTTTAAGTGGGGCCTCTTGTTACGTTTTTTTTGTTCTAATCTTTGATCGTTCAAAACATTTGAAGTATGCAATTTGGATTCTTGAGAAATTACTACAATAATCAAACACGAGATTTCTATATGGTTGGCTTTGCGGTCATATTATCTACAATCACATGCAAGTTGATCAAGAATCTATAGGCTTTAATAGTTCAAGAGAGAACGCAAGAACAACACAACAAGGTGAAAATGCTTGATATCTTGAAAGTGGCATCTTGTGGGTGTTATGACAAGCTTCCCGGCCATTGCACCAGGAATTATCAACTTATAATAAAGACAATGAATCATTGTGTTTTAACAATACTCCATTTGGCATTTATTGACTCACGTCTAGGCAAAATTAGGGGATTGGATTTACACAACTTTTGTCCCCAAGTCTTGAACAGCTGAGCTTGATAAGTCTAACTGTCTAAGTTGGCCAACCTGAACATCATAGGTTTCATGAATCAGTTACTTGACCCAAAAGTTTAATACCTACAAATATGCAATAGCTTACTGCAATCTTGTTTTTCCATTGGCTTTTGTCAAGTGGTAAAAGATCATGTAGTGCCATTTCCTTTATATCTTTGTTACCGTAGCATCTTAATTATCTTTGATCACCCTTGACGTTTTTCTTAGTTTCCATAAAAGGGAGCACTCAATGATGGAGAATTAGTTATCTAATACTCAACCGTAGTTGGCTTCCTAATACTCAACAGCAGTCAACCCTCTCAATATTGCACTTTTAAGACTATTGGGGAATAAATAATCCTCACAAACGTGCAAGCTTGTATCTTACAGATAATTCATAGACCTACCAGTCCTTTTCAGACAAGGGCTCAACTGCTGGAACAGGATTATGGCATACCTGTGGTAATTTCAAAGCAGTGTTTTCTTGCTATCGGAATAAGGACTTGGCCCGGCTGAACAGTGTATGAGCACACAAGCCTGGACCAAAGCTCTGTAGACTTAGTTTGGTTGTGGCCGTGTGGTTAAGGATGCATACCATGTCTAACTACAGCATGTACGAAAATGGGTGCTTAATAAAACTCTATGTACAAAGAAAAATAAAAATTCATTAAGTTATAGGCTTTCAGGGGAGTTGCTATTTCTTTCTGGGCGATGAAATCTAATATTTGAATTATTTAGCTCAAAAATGTTAAACTTGTTTGATGAAAGAACACAGCAGATCCATTTACATGTAAATCTCAGCATTTTATTAATGAATAGAAATAGAAATTTTATCAAGTTTCAGGTTTTCAGCAGTACTCCATTTAACAATTCTTTTCTTGAGCGGGGAAACCTAATAGTTAAATACTTCAGCTCAAAATTGTTTCATGTTGTTGCAAACTTGTTTGATAAAAGAACATAACAGATGCATTTACATGTAAATCACAGCATTCCATTTATGGGTTTTTTAATTTGAAGCTTATTTTTGCTTAATTCTGCAATTTTCATATTTTAGAGGTAGATAATGCTGTTTCTGGACAACAAAATCCCTAAAGTTTCTCGAACAACATTCCACAAATGTTTTTTTATGACTACTATTGTAGTTGGATGATTATGGATGCTATATAATATAACATGAAATATAACGAGTTTTCCGTTATTCTTCCCAGGTTGCTCCTTATGAAAGGCCTGCATTAAGCAAAGGGTTTTTGCTTCCTGAAGGTAGGCTTTTGCACCATGATATCAAAAAAAATACCGTGTTATGCCAATGCCTTTATTCGTTTAAGTAGTCTTGTGACGTTCTGCATTTGGATTTTAGACAACGTGACTAAGTCTATAATCTATATGAAGTTTTAGTCTCTTGTTCCTTTGAACTGCTGGATGCTCTTTGTTGTAATAGATATACTACCTTCGTCTTGTGTTGCTTGTGTGTTTAGAGGAAACATGTGCTTATTTTTATTCTGGTGAATAGTAGTACTATTGGTTACTTTTGAACATGTTATTTTATATCTTAGATAGATTTAATACATTGCTCTACAGTCCAAAATCACATTAATAGGTACTGCAGTTATGAAAGCCATAGGTGGAGATTTTTTATTTTCATGGTATGAATGTGAAACTATGCGAAACCATTTAAGAAATCCCCAAAACGAAGAGTTAAAAATAAAGGAGATTCACCATTTAGTTTTGTTGTTATATCTTCAGAGAAATTTACTATCCTCTTGTGAGGCCAGGAAGGCTTTAGTTAACTGAAAGATTTCTAAAATTTTCGCACTTCTGTGAAAGGGGTATGCAAAGATTAATTTCCTTTGTGGAGTAGCAAACTGTATCTTGAGAAGGTAATTCTCTTATGAATAGTGATAATACTCGAGAAGGTTAAAGATCTAAAAGCCTAAGAATTGTTGTATGTCCTAGATTACCACAGTAGTTTCTTGAAGAATGTAATTGTAATACTGCCTTTTCTAATCTTGATGCTTTTGGCTTATCTAAATGACTGTATTATCTGTTAAAAAAATTCATGCTTGCAGCTCCTGCACGGCTTCCATCATTTCACACGTGTGTTGGTCTGAATGAGGAAAGGTTGACGATAAAATGGTATAACGAACATGGTATAGCCACTCTCAACCCAACTTTTTTTGAATTCTGAGATTTGATATCTATGTTGCTGTTCTTAGTTTAATGCACTCTGTTATAATAATATGGTTGCAGAAAAATGTTTTCTCAAATATGTAGACAGTTTGACCCTTCTAAGTATGGTGTGAAAATAATTTTCAAAATGGAAATTTTTTTGTCCTGTCATTTATTCATTGAAGGTTGAAAGCTCATATTGGAAACTAAAGCAAGTGTTAAACAATTTTGACACATTGAATACAGTGACGGACTAGCATCTATAGGATGTTGGTGCATTTATAATGTGGAATGCTATGTAGGACATTTATGTTAGTTTGTTAAATGGCTAATGAAACTGCAAGTGCTTCAACTAATTGTGAAATAGTCAATTCCATGACATTTGCCTCATTTAGACATTATATAAGCAACAGAGAAAGAGATTAAAGGACAAAGATTAGCATGCAATTGTTGTATGTATATGTTATTAAAAGATGAAAAACTTTCTCCATCATTATGGCAAAGTTGAGTTGCATATATGAAATTGGAAGTCCATACGTTGCCCCAGGTGAAAACCTTTATTCTAAAAAGGCAATGTACTAATGTTGATTTCCCTGCCTGTTTTTCTGACTAGTGAGAAAAAAAAATATTGTGGAATAATAGAGTTTGAACTAGGCATGGGAGATATTAAAGTGGGGCTTGTGGGTATATATGTGTTTTATATTCACTTGAAGACTCAAGGGTAAAAAAGAAAATGATGGATAGAGTTTTGAACAGCTAATGTCCGTGTAGTAATAATCTGAAGCTATTAGCTGATTTTATTAAAGGATCTAAACAATAAAAAATCATATCTCCCATTTTACCAAACACGCCCAAGAGCTTTTATATTGCCAAACAGGATCTATATTCAAAGCTCGTCAACTGCCAACTAAATACTGAAGCTAGGAAAAGGCGGAGATTACTTTAATTTTGGCATTAAGGATTTTTTTTCTTTTAATTTAATTTGTTGGAAGTGTGGGGTGTTGCTTGAGGTTAAAGATCTTCCACGTGGTTCTGTGCTTCACATATCTTTCTGGCTGAATGTGAAAGTAATGCAACAAATTCAGGCATAAAAGTTATTGCTTACATATAAGAATTTCATCGTCGAATCCAGGCATTGAACTTGTTCTTGGAACTCGTGTAAAGTCTGTTGATGTGAAGCGGAAAACTCTGTTGACAGCAACCGGGGAGACAATTAGTTACAAGATTCTCATTATAGCCACTGGTGCTCGGGTATTAGCTTATTCTTCTGTTTAGTGCATTCCAGTCTTGTGTCATTTATGATCCACCTTATATTCTCAATATTGGTTATAACTTTTGTAGTTTTACGAATGAGCAGGATGCCTATTTTCTTGACTTTTAATTTTATTTAATCATCCTTCCACTTTATCACTAATTTTACTAATTATGATGAAAGCAATTGATCAGATGAAATAAGGATGATTGACTTCTTTAATTTAAATTACATTTGGAGGAAAGCTTTGAGGTTCAATATGTACTCATATATGTTTTTGTGCGCTACTTTAGGCTTTGAAGCTTGAAGAATTTGGCGTGAATGTATCAGACGCTAAAAATGTGTGTTATTTGCGTGATCTTGCTGATGCAAGCAAGCTTTCTCAAGTGATGCAATCTTGTGTTGGCGGAAATGCTGTAGTCATTGGTGGTGGTTATATAGGGATGGAATGTGCTGCATCTTTGGTCATAAACAAAATCAACGTAACCATGATCTTTCCTGAGGCTCACTGCAGTAAGTGCACCCAATTTAGCATAATAAATATTATATTAGCTTTTCAGAAATAGTTTTTTCTTGAAAAATATGGATGTCAATATTGATATTGACGTTAGTACTTGCTTTTTCAGCAAAGTTATCTTAGAGTCGTTGATAGTGTGTAACTATCAACTCTATGGATTTTATCAATATACATTGATATGCGCCAAAATCTGCTAACAAAGAAGAAACAAAAGAAGTAATAGTAAATTGTTTCTCTCTGGAAAACGTGATTTAATTATGTCCAAAACAAATAGGATTATTTCATTTCTAACCTGTTATCAAACTAAACATAGAGCATACATATATATCATATTACTTATAAATACCAACACAAGTTGGATAATTTGACAGAGATCTTAGATAATGCTAAAAGTTGTAGCTGCCCTTGAAACTAAGTTATGCAAGGCTTCTTTTAAATAATATTTTTTTATGATCTAAAAGATTTATAGCTTTTTGGTGTTGAATTATAATGGACTATATTCAAAATGACTCATTAAATCATATGCACTTCTTATCTATGTTAAGTTGCTTATGATATTTGCTTTGAAGGGTCTATAAAAAATAAATTCGTTGTTATCACCAACAAGGGTTGCGCTGCGTAAATCACCTCAAAAGCCCACCTAAAGGGGAGCCACTTTATGGCATTGGGGTACTGGAATGGAGTGTTGATCTTGTGAAAGCATGAAACAATCGTATTGCTTTTGTAAAAATTCATCAGTTGTGTTCGCCATCTTCTTTACAATGTCAATTTCAATACTATCAATCTTTTTATATTACCATTGCATAAAAGACTCTATCAGCTGCAAGCCTGCAACAATTGAGTGGCCTAACCTCTACAGAGGCTCTCAAGGGGAGGAGGGATATGTATGCAGTCTTACCCTATTCATAAAATTCTAGTTGACTCTTGATTGCAAACTCATTTGTAGCTTCACATAAGAAATTGTAGATCTGGAAAAATTTTGGGGCTATGGTTAATTGCTTGGCTTCCTGCCTTATATATGACGGGTTACACTTCCCTGTCCCCTTTCTTGATTTGGACAAAGCTCAATTTTCACAGAATTCCAAGCAATGTTTATCTTACATTTTCTACTGTTCGTTAATTTCTTAATTTTTTCAGTGCCACGCTTATTCACCACCAAGATAGCAGATTATTATGAGGATTATTATAAAGATAAAGGAGTGAAGTTTGTGAAAGGGACAGTCTTAACATCATTTGAATTCGATTCCAGTGGAAAGGTAAATATTATAGGTTTGCATTCTTATCCTGCACACCATTTTATGCCTAGTAGAACTTAAATCTTTAGGATTTATCCAAATGATTTAAAATTAACTGTTCATTGTTATAAAATACATAGGTTACGGCTGTCAATCTAAAGGATGGCACTCGTGTACCTGCTGACTTGGTGGTTGTGGGAATCGGAATCCGCCCCAATACTAGTTTGTTTGAAGGTCAACTATCTATAGAGAAGGGTGGGATCAAAGTCAATGGAAAAATGCAAACTAGCAACAGTTCTGTCTATGCAGTTGGAGATGTGGCAGCCTTCCCTGTTAAACTTTTTGGTGAAATCCGTCGACTTGAACATGTTGATTCTGCAAGGAGGACAGCAAAGCATGCTGTCTGTGCGATAATGGAACCTCAGAAAACTGACGACTTTGACTATCTTCCTTTCTTTTATTCCCGAGTATTTGGTCTATCTTGGCAGTTTTATGGGGATAACACAGGGGAGATAGTCCATTTTGGTGATTATACAGGCAAGAGCTTTGGAGCTTATTGGGTAAAAGATGGCCACCTTGTCGGATCTTTCCTTGAAGGTGGAGACAAAGAAGAATATGAAGCCTTAGCGACAGCGACCAAGCGTAGGCCTTTGGTTGAAAACATAGCTGAGTTAGAAACTAAAGGCGTGAGCTTCTGTGCAGAAATCTGCAAGAACTTGCCACCATCACCTAGTGTCGGTATCGGTGTCAAAGTTGAAAGTTGTGTTCGTATAGCAGAGAAGCCGTTACATGTTTTTCATGCTGGTGCTGTGGTTATATTTGCTGCGTCAATAGCTGGCTTTGCTTACTGGTATGGAAGAAGACGCAAGAGGTGGTGAACATATCGTACTAAATAGAAAGTAAATATTGAACGTTTGCATACGGTTCATCTATTATGCCTTTGTTGTATTGTAACACCATCGGTTGCTGGATGAACATACTGATGTTTCACATAGCTTTTTCTGCGCAATTAATGGCGATGCATTCTCTTCTGTTTTACTCATTACCCGCTTATAAGTTATAACCTTACTTGAGACGAAGAAAAACAAGCGAAACACAGCTACAACACAAACCAGTCGCCTAAAACAAGTATAATGAACCTCAATATACAAAACAATGTGAAGTTTTATTTGTTAACAACGATAAAAATTCATAATAATGCCATTAAAAATTTATTCTCCTAGCCCTGAATATATTGGATATAAAATGATAAATAAATTTTCTAACAATGTTTTTTTATTACTTGTAACATTATTAATGATTTATGTTCAGTTTATAAAATGATAAATGAACTCTCTACAAAACAAAGCAGCTAACAAAGTTTAGATATTTAGTTACTACTCTATTCCATAGAATCATTGAGTTATTCTATTATATCTTCCTTCGTCTCATTGAGATCTTTCAAAAGCGTTTAGGTAGATTTGCATAATACGTCAATCTCAATGAAACATTGCAGTTCTTTTAATGTTGTATTTTAGGAAGAACGAACAATATTTGAAAGGTGTAAACAAGAGAAAACTATTAAGTTTAATTTGGGGTTAAGTATCGTCAGCTATTAAACGAGTAGCTACACTTGTACAGGCAGAAGCTTTCATGTACGTATTTTTCTTTTTGGAATTATGTTCGTATTTATCAAATAAGAATGATTCTGCTCCTGGCACTGGTAACGAGAACTTTTTGAGATATCGGGTGTCATTTAACCTTAGAATCGGCTAAAAATGAGGATTTTTGTATGATGTGTATATCTTAGCATGATCTCATTCGTATGACAAGCATATAGAATGTAAATTGGTGAAAGGCGAAAATGTACTCTTAAGATTTTTTGCAAATAGTACAAGTACATAGAATGAGCTCAATGTAAATTTTTGGAGTGATCTTGCTCTTAAATTTCAAAAAACAAATTGTTCCATAGTTATGCTATAATGCTACACAATAACAAAAAAACTAATACATGGCGCGCAGTCGTGTAGGTATCAATTTATGTTTACAAAATGTGTCATACAACATCTAGAGACTTAGAAACGAGTAAACCGTTCGACATAAGGAATACAATCATACAATTATACAGCCTGATGCAATACCTTCTAAACACCAATCATACTGAATCTTGTTAAACGAACGATCTTCAGCGATGAATCCAGCAGCCTATTATTAATAAACTTGGAAAATATCCGCTTCATCAAAACATAAATTCTTTTTGAAACGTTCTTTCCCAGAACAAACAGCACGCTCTCCGGCTAAACAAACAACAAAATACACAAATCTAGCATACAGCACACTGCACACACCATTTCCGATTTCCTTTGCAACACACCTGCTGCACAAATCTTTTGCAGGATGGTAACTGATTCGTAGCCATGACCAACACAAGAGGTGTCAACCTAAGCTGAGCTAACTACAACCATCTGACTGATGCAACCCTCTCTCATTGTCACCATTTAGCGGAATGACTTTGCCCCATTTGTCCCAACAGCACTAAACTCGAGGACAAGAATTTGGCTTTAATCAAATTTACGTTTGCATGTGTATTCACATTCCCAATTTGGTATAGAAGAAATGAATGCATAATCTGGAAACAAACATTACGGATATTTCAACCCAGAACCATTGAGACGTAGGGATATAAACAAAACCGTTCCCGAAACAGAAAGTATACTGACTAATGATCCATTAAAGCAGCATCTGTTTCTGAAAGTGGAGCTGCATCAAGTAAAATTGATAAATTTCATTAAAGCATTTCTAAAACAAACAGGCAATAAACTAATTTTCCACCAGAAAGATTCAAAAAATTAAGTTCCGTAAGTTAAAGCTCAAATCATTTCAGAAGAAATTCTACAGCTGAAATCATGACACAAGCAAATTGTACTGCTTCAATGATCTTCTCAGCCAATATTTTACCCTACAGGCTAATGAAATTCTTAATGCCTCACTCATAAACCATATTGTATTTCAAATAATTTAGGAAGACAGAAAGCTTTCATAGAGACATGAACAAATAAAGTTAACACAAGAGAGCACATAGATAAAGGAACATGTAAAAAACTTCGATCATACTTACCAAGTAAATCTTCATAAGAATCTGCTAGCAACGATGTGTCCATTAGTAAAGGCGGAGAGAAGACTTGATCAGGAGTGTCATCAAGGTCATAGAAAGATGTTTGAGACTCAGAAGCTGCATAATTTGAACACGCAGCAGATGACAAAAACCCATTTACTCGGTCATATTCAGATAGTGAGTCACATTCATTGAAAGCATCAGACTCATCAAACTTCTTGCCTCCACAATTGTCAAGAATAGAATTCCCAAGGAAAGACTCAGCTTCAGATGCAAACAATCGATCGGTCCTACCTACAAATCCCCTTTGTTCCGCACCCAGAGAAGGAGCCCCTGAAGCAGAAAGTGGCACAAAGAAGTGCTCTGAACCATCTTCTGAGTGGCTATCACGTGAGGACTCATAATCACATGATTTTGTCGCCAAAGCAGCATCTCGGACTGAACGCTTAAACTTCTGAACATATAAAGAATCTGTGTCTGCAAAAGCACAAGATTTTAGATAGTAGATCATATAAGATAGCAGAAGCCAGAAATGAAAAGATAAGGCATAACGAGAAACCACAAGCCAATGCTACACTAAATACCTTCTGGCAAATTATCCATTGTATTGTTCAATAATGCACTGTCAACACTCTTCCTTTCTAATAAATTATCTACAGGCTTGACTGGAGATGAGAAACTCTTTTGGACGCTTCCCACTTTCCCGGTTGAATTAGGTGTCAAACTAAACAATGGAGGAAGCTTTAAAGTTGGGCTTGCAACCACCTTCTCGAGATGCACACTGGACATTTTTGATGTAACTTCAGCAATATCATCGGTTCGACCAGCCTGGATAAAATATAAATACAAAGAGTATTGAAAATCAAATGACAACTTATTTATGCCGGAATTTCCATTTTTCTTGACATCAAATGCAAAAAAAAGAAGAAAAAAAATCCACCATTGTCTTCCCACTGTTTTGAGTTTGCACAGGCATATTAGACTGGCCAGAAAGTTTATTCATTAAAGGAAAACTAGAGGAAACATTGTTGACTTCTTCAGTGAGATCCGCTATTGAGTTTTGAATGGCAGGGGCAACTTCCTTCAGTTGATTTATTAACACCTGCGAATCATGTTACCTTCAATTAAATATCAAGTTTTTATTATAAACAAATATGAACATTCAGTTATGGGAAATCCTTGTGTACAATCTGTCATTGGCTAAAGGCTAACAACATTTACATAAGCTGAACTGGATCAAGTAAAATAGGATGGGTCAACAAGATTCTAAAATCACTTGTTTTTCCATGTTAAACAATAATTTACTTCTCTTGTATGCATAATAGTGAAGTTTCCAGATAAGATGATGAAAAGACTAATACAAACAGGAAGCTGAAAACACACAACATAAGCACCAGTATAACAGAATAAAACTGCAAAAGCCTAGAGGCTAGAGTCAAATATCTAAACCAAAAAATGTTCAACTAATCTTGATAGCCAGCTACTAAAGGGTGGACATTTTTCCATCCCGATAACTTCTGGACAATGATAAAACATCATAACCAACTTTACAAACTATGACTAACAATTCCCCTAAATTGACATCTATAATTTCTAACAAAGACTTTATTACCTGTATGCTTGCCAAGTGCTGTCGATGTTCAACAAGAGTTGCTGCTAAACATTCAGCATGACCTGTTCCGCCAGCTTGTGCACTTCGCAGGATTTCTGGACCCTCCCCATCATTAGCTTTTGCCTAAAACATATGTACGGTAACAAACACCAAATTACAATTTTACAAAATTTTCAAAGAATTATATTACCAAAAAATGTTTAGATCACATTAATAAATTAATAAAACTTTCTAAAGAAAAAATATATCAATTCAAGCGATTGCTATTGGATTCTTAGTCACCTTAATATTGTAAGAGAACTATTTATGGTAAACATGATACCAATTGAAGTGATTGTTCACAAATTCATTGTCACATTAATGAATAGACAAAACTTAAGTAAATAAGATACCAATTGAAGTGATTGCTTATGGATTCGTTGCAAGGCATGTGTCCAGCGTCTTAGAATTTCAGCAACATCAACAGTCGGATGACCTCTTCCACCTCTGTCATCCAACAGACTATCTTTGTTTGTTTGTGAATGGGAAGAATCTACGCTTGTTCTTGACATTTCTCTGTTCAAATTGGCGGATGACACATCAATTGGCTCTTCCTCATCTTGATTAACTATTGACTGGTCTCCAAGCTCCCCCAACAAAACCTGTGAGCTTTGATCCATACCAGAAAGCAGAGCTGAACCAGATATACGATACCTGAAAGAATGTTTGAAGCAATGTAAACCATCACATGGAAACTAAAGGTCAATTCTGGTTGCAAGGATAGATAGGTACCTGTGTTCTCGATGGGCTATTAAATCCTCTATTGGTCCTGATGCAAGAACTTCATGCTGGCCTAACCACAATAACAACAGAATAAGCACTATGTTAAATGCCATAACATCTAAAGAAGAATGAGCATACACATACGTTATAGCTAAAGCACAAAAATCATTCAACGTCACAATTCATGAAAGTCAACAAACAGATGTCAAATCCAGCAATTTCAACAGTTAACATATGTGGTGAAAGAAGCTCATCAAATGCGAAAACTCATAGAAAAACCTGAAAAGGCTCACAACTAAACTCATTTCCATATAACTTATGTTGCTACATTCCAAATGGACTTATCACTCAACATGCAGAATAGAAGTTCCCTGGATATATTCATTTTTTGTTAACCACAAATTGGAATACAAACTGATACTCTCAAAGTAGCTAGCTGCACATCAATAGCAAAATAAATAGCATATCAACAACTAGGAAGGCTAAACAATTTCCGATGAATGAATTCCTCCTAACTAAATTAGATCCTACCCTAGAATCGTTTAGAGGGGTAGGAATTAGGATCGAATTGCAGGATCCTATGAATAAACTTTAATTAGTTAATATATTTAGTACCAGATCGTAATTATCCATTTCAAAAGTTTGTATTTGTGATTCTAAACTTCTTTGACTTCATTTTCAAAAACAAAATGAAAAAAATTTGTTAATGGTTACATTATTCAAGACTTTATGATAATTGAATATGTCAATCATATATCATCATATTCAGTGTCCCACTAGTGGAAACCGTGATCATGTCTGTGCAGGGATGAAAGATGGAAAACCATACCCATAAAGAAGGATGTGGACAGAGTCCCTCGGCTCGATATCGATCATATGTGTGTATGTAAAGAATATTAGTGAAAGACGGGAATAAGAAAACTTTTTGATAATAGAGACTATATTACTTGATCGAATCGTTGGATTTTTGGATCATAGAACAGTGTTATGATCCTACCTTTTAAAATTTATTTTAAATAGGATCATAAAATCTTACAAACGTTGTGATCATACCTAAGATCCGGATTGTATCAAAATCAAGATATTAGTAACAATGATCAAATCAAATGCTCAGAGGGTTCGGATCTAACATTTATGCATACCGTCCAAATGATATCCTAAAAACTTTGACATGATGAAATGCAAAGCCCAATATTCTCTTTCAATAAGAAGGGATATAATGCACCGAATTGCAATATAGGCAAAGAAAATAATTGTTGAAGCATCATACAGACATTTTAACAAAAATAGTAACCTTCACTTACTTTTACGAGATAACAAGGAATCCCATAATCGAGTAGCTTTGGAGACCAAATGAGAACTTTGACTTGAGCCAGGTGCACGTTCATCCCATATTTCTGCTTCCATCTTGGCTTTGTTTCTCAAATCTTGAAGTTTTTCAAGCTCTTGCTGCAAAAATGCCTAAAAGAACAATTGAAAGAACATGAGAATTAAAGACACCAAGTAAGAGAAAAAGATCTAGAGTTACGGTAGGTAAGGTAAAAATATATTTGGCCCAAATTAAAAGCATTATTAATCATATAATAGAAGCGGATACCTCTTCTGCACAGAGACCACGATACTCTGCAGTCATCTCATGCGCCAAACTTGACCACATCACCTGCCTCTGGACAGCAGTTTCTGCATTTTTCAGAAACCGCTGCCGTTCAAGAGCTATCCTCGCCTATAAAAAACATGACACGTCTTATTCACCCCAACAGATATTTACCTACATGAACTAGCCCTAGGCACAAAAGAGTGCTCAATGAGGCAATATGAAAGAAATACCTTTGTTACAGGGAGAAGTGCAGCAGCATGCGAAAATGCCACATCCGTTAGGGAACTAGGCAATGCATTGGAAGCAACATCAGCTGGAAAAGTCCGTCGATGAACCTCACGTAAGGCATGTAGAGAAAGTTGCCATAAAAGTTCAACAAATCTACAGTCACGGGAAAAAAATTAATGTGCAACTAGGAGATGCATGAAACTGAAATTTTTTACATTATCAAGGCATAAAATACCGTGATTTGGGCAGTAAAAGGGGTATATCATGCTTTCAAGTGAAATATTGGCGTTATGATAACCACATCACTTTCGTTACCTAAGGATGTTCAGTAATACTCAACATGCTTGACCCGACATGACAGTCAATTTTCTCAAAAAGTATTATTCAAGGGTCAAGTCATAGGCCACTATTTAATTTTTCGCGGGTATCCTCTAAACCGTTAGAAAAAACCCTAAGATTTGAGAAGATGGACAGAGAGCTTAAAAAGAGCATTTAAGCATCCGATTTTTCATCTTTCTTCCTTCAAGCAGTGAACAACAAGGGCAGATAATTTCTCCTCCACAATTTTAAAATTCACATGTTTAATTATCCAATTTGAATCTTTATTTGTGATTACACTAAACAAATTGTTCAACGAAAAAACTTGCATAACCACAATTGTGGGGATTTGTTGTTGTTTGAGTGTTGCTGAAAAGTTGATGTTAGTGTTTTAGTTGGTGTTGTTGGAGGTGGGAGAAGGGAGGAGGGCTTGAGTATGGAGTTCCATTGATGGGGAGAAGAGAGAAAAGAAGGTTTGAATGGGGAAGAAGGTCTGACTGGAATAAGCTCTTCTCGACATGTTAAATTTATTTTTGGTCTTCAATACAAAAGCGTATTTCTTGTCATCATGCCATAAGAAGTACCCAGTGTCCTTACCAGAGTTATACGGTACCCGATAATCGACTACCCTAACAAATTGGATCAGTTAATGGGTCGTTCAAACAACTACTCGGCTAACTGGGTACCCAAATTTACCAATAGTCGGGTATCCAGTTGAATTACCAAATTCATAGTTGTTTGCAAATGCACTATGCTTCACACAAGAAAAAAAAAACCTCAATATTTGTTTACAAAGGTGCCCATGAAAAAAATGCTAAGATCCAAACTAAGTTCTTGCCTCAAAAGTCAAACAGAACTTTTGCTTCCAAGTTCCTAATATTTTGGCTTATAAAAATCTTCTTCCTAAATCCATTTTCAATGAAACCAAAAACTTATTTCTTAGGATCTAGACTATAGCAAAATGGTTCATTAAATAATTTTTGCTTTATGTGAACTTGCATATGAAGTTTGCAACAATTTCTTTGTTATTACAATGGTAAGGATGTATAGATCTAGTCCTCCAAACCCCACAAATGGAGTCACTTGGCATTAGGGTAATAGAATGTTTTTGTATATGAATTTGTTTACTAAAGATACGAATGCCCAAATCATTAATGCATCAAGTGAAAAAACTAAGAATTAGTTACAGAAGTTTGTACACACTCATTTACCATGTATTCTAATTTCTAAGTGTGTAAATCCTAAAGTAATTACACTAAAAAAAACTCCTAAATTAAATGATATTGCACGAACGGAAATCATGAAGCAGTGAAGCACCAAGGATAGTTATTCAAAAAAAAGCACCCAAAAGATTGAAAGACATTTCATCTAATTCCCACCGTGGATTTTCACCTTTAATCTCACTCAAAACTCAAAAGTCACATGATTCCTATCTCATTTCCCAAACAACCCTATACTTCACTACTTACCCCCGTCTCAAGAGACATCTCATTTCCTATGTCCATTGCTATAATTAAACAAGAGGCTTTTTCAAATCTCATCCTAATATTTCATCCTCATTATCCTCAAAACAAACACTCCTAAATCATATTATAAAGGTAAAAGCTCTAGTAGCCCATCAACTACAACCTTATAAAAAAAGAGATTTTTGTTCACTTATTATTCAATAATATTTCTCCAAAAGTGGAGCTTTAACTACAAGATATGCAATGATAATGTCTAAAGCCATCCTTTTTAAAATATAGAAGGGATGACAAAAGATGTTACTCCCTCTTCATTTTTAGTTTGTACAATTTACTTTTTTGACAATGTACATCACTTTCTCACTTTCACCTTATTCACAAATACATTCTCTCTCAACATCTCATGATCATCCACTCATTTCTTCCACACAATAATATTTTGTCGGATTTTCCAACTTCAAATTAATATTACAAGTTTGAATACTAGGTACAATTTCGTAGGGATAAAGGGCGTGTACTTTAGGGAAAAGGATTCATCCTCATAGCCCAAGTAATTCAGAATTTGAAACTGTATTATGACCTATGATCTCTCAATTATGTCATAAAATCAAATGAATTTTGCAATGATCCTGGATGAGACAACAATCAAGAAAAGAAAAGCAAATTCCGAAAGGATAAGACAGCATTTACATGTAACTTCTCCTAGGAAATAAATTATGAAATAGTTGCATAGACGATTCTCCCCCCTCCCCTCGAATTATGATTTGTGACAGAAGCTTACAATGTTGAAGTATTCCGAATCTTCATTATTTCTACTTCCCGTGTCAGATCCTCGACACTAGGACATGGGTAGGACACTTATGAACAGTTTATTTCGAACCAAGATTATGGCATTTTCCAAAATTTAGCCGAGTCAAGCACTCACAAGTCATACATTTACTATAGAGTAAAAATATGATATTCAAGGAAAAGCATAGGGAACCAACCTGGGTCCGCAACAAGTAGCAAGGGAAGAAACCCTAGAATTACTCCTTGGAAGAGCACCTTGAGATTCAAGTTCACTAATTATCCCTTGTACTACCTAACAAACAATTCTCATCAAATTCCCAATCAAATCACAATGAATCAATTCCAAATTCAAACAAAACAAACACAATTCTCATCATACATAAGAAATCGAAATTCATCAACAAACCTTTCTAAAATCACGCGACTGAGCAGAATCAAAAATCGGCCAAACTTTATCAAAATCCTGAAAATCAAAATTGGGTCAAAATCAAAAAACAAAATAAACCCAAATCAATAATAAACTAAATCATCAAAAGGGTACCTTAGCAGATTGAACAGGACCACGAAGGGAAGAAAGAATAAAGTAAAGAAGTTGTTCACCAAGTTTAGGATTAGAATGGCGGAAAAGACCAACTCTAGGAGTAGTATTGGTGCCAACAAGACCGATAATGGAGGGATCAAGACCTAAAAGTAAACAATTAGTGTACATTGCGCTTTCTAGCTCGATTTCTCTTTCCTTTTCTCTATCCATCGTCATTCCCCTCTCTGTGTTTTCTCTCTCTTCTGTGTTTTTCCTTCTTGTTCTCTCTCTCTCTCTTTGATTTTGAATTCTGGGATTTTAAAAAGAAAGACACTTCTATTGGCAAACAAAAGAATAGAATAGTGTTGTATTAGTTGATTTGATTTGATTGATCGTCATGCTGGTGTAACCCGCTCATAGAAAACGAAAATTTGAAATGAATAAGAAAAAAATAAAAAAATTCGAATAAGGGTAAACTTTTGAAAATAATTCCCAAGGTATGTAGTTTTTTTTCCAAAGCTGTGGTTTGAAGTTGTTCGCTGTTGTGTTAGTAACAACGAGCAAAGTATGAGGGTTTCAAAAAAGGCAAATAGTCTGTTCGTTGTTATTAACAGCAAACAAATACTGAAGGTAAAAAATAGTGCAAGAGTTTGTATGTTGTTAGTTACAGCATACAAACTCTTTGACTTTTTTGACTTCTAGTCTTTGTTCGTTGTTACTAACAGCGAACAGCTCTAAATCACAACTTTGAGAAAAACTGCTTAATTTGGGAATTATTTCCAAAAGTTTATCATTATTCGAATTTTTTTAAGTTTTTTTGCTTATTTAGTTCAAATTTTCCATAGAAAACTATGCTTAAGTCTGGGGGGAAAGAATGACGGTAGCTCATACCCATAAAATATAGACTTTTAGTAATTCTATAGGATTAGAAAGATTTTTGTTGAACATAAGTCACTGACAATATTGTCTATATTTAGTAAAATCGCTAACATTGTCAGAGATTCCATGTAATTAGAATTGTTGAATAGATCTCAATAGTTTTATGCCGATAATAAATGATTCAAACCAGATTTATCCATTTTGATCAACAAATTTGCATTTTCTTCAAGCTCCATTCTCTTTATTTTCTCTCGAAATCTAACATTTTCCCCTTTCATTATCCTTAGACCCCTGGTCTATCTATTCTTTTCCCTTTGTTTTCTTTAATTACATTTTTGTGATTGTATATAATTTTTGTTCATGTTTCATGCTCGTTTGTAGGGTTCGAGTTTTAAATTATAAGTCAATGGACCCCATTGGTTACTGTTATGACGGTAGAGCAATAAATTTTTGTCAATGCCAATTTTATTCATCTACGTTGTTATTTAAGTTAGTTGATTATGAGGATTATGATTGTTGTTATTTTATATCAATTTCGATTGAAACGTTTATATTGAACTTGTATACCCATGTTGATCAAGATATTGTGTATGCCCTAAGTATGGTATGAATAATAAATTGATGGCTTGCTCTAACTTTGACATGATCAAAATATGATCAATCGAAACTATCATCATGTAGTAGAAAGATAAGAGAAAAAATTTCAAGGAGCTAATAAATGTCAGGCAAATATTGGATCTACTGATCAAAAAGTGGACGGGAATCCAAGTTAACAAGATAACGAACTAGATGGGTTATTGATGCTGGGGAATGTACTGAGTTGAAACTTAAAAATACTTGCATGTACACATGCATGTTCATTCAAATTTGTCGTATATTTATCTTTTTTTTTTTTTTGGAAATTTGTCGTATATTTATCTATTTCTTATTTATGTAAGTGAATTTTTAGACATATAATCATCATTTCGAACGGCTAGTCGGCTAGTATATATTAGTATTAAACCATGTCAATTTTGTGTGTGTGTGTATACATGTTTTATCATATTGTTTTTATAATTGCTTTTTTATTTTTGTGATACCCCAGATTTAGCTTGAAAAAGAGATTGATAGACTACTCATATCAACAAGGTGCATCTTCTTTTCTAGGGAGCCCATTTGCTAAGAACTCCACAGTTAAGCGTGCTTGGTGGGGAGAAATCTTAGGATGGGTGACCTCCTGGGAAGTTTTCCGGGTGCGCACGAGTGAGGCCAAAGTGCGCTGGAAAGACTTGTGTTGGTCTGTGGGGCTAGTCTACAATCTCCATGAGTAGTCACCGGTGGTCCGAGGGGCCGGGGTGTTACAAATGGTATCAGAGCAAC
This sequence comes from Amaranthus palmeri, assembly GCA_019776075.1. NCBI lineage: Eukaryota > Viridiplantae > Streptophyta > Magnoliopsida > Caryophyllales > Amaranthaceae > Amaranthus > Amaranthus palmeri. The sequence goes on from JAAKBH010000280.1 coordinate 1,589,392, forward strand.
CCTGCGACCGTGGCTGATTGTGTGTTCAGCGCACCTAGCGGGGGAAAAGATCCTGAAGTGACGGTCCAACGAGGACGTTGTATTCTTAAGTGGGGGTGAGTGTGATACCCCAGATTTAGCTTGAAAAAGAGATTGATAGACTACTCATATCAACAAGGTGCATCTTCTTTTCTAGGGAGCCCATTTGCTAAGAACTCCACAGTTAAGCGTGCTTGGTGGGGAGCAATCTTAGGATGGGTGACCTCCTGGGAAGTTTTCCGGGTGCGCACGAGTGAGGCCAAAGTGCGCTGGAAAGACTTGTGTTGGTCTGTGGGGCTAGTCTACAATCTCCATGAGTAGTCACCGGTGGTCCGAGGGGCCGGGGTGTTACAATTTTTATTATTGTTGGTTTTAAGTTTAAGCAAGGGATAGGGAATGCAATTTTGTTAACTCTACGTTTGGTTGGAAGGGGAAGAATTTAAAGCGATGAAGAATTTCTTATTTGGATAATTGGATGGATATTTTTGTTAAGATATTAATCTTTTCCTTGTGTTTCTTCTAAATAAACAAAAATTACTTTCCTTAATTTTTCTTCATTTCCTTTCCCTTCCTTTTCTTTATTTTCCCTTTAAAATTATTATCCAAACATAATGTAAAAGATATAGTCATTTAAATAGCGTCCGTAAAAAAAGGGGAGGATATGGTGGAGAAAAACACACATGTGTCTCTTAGAAAAGGGAGGAGGATACGATGGCGACTTAAATATAAGCTTCATCAAAAGAAACGAAATTTATATTTATTTTGTCACCGTCATCACTGAAAACAAAAACATGTGAAAATTTTAACGTGCCTCATATTTTCCTATATTCTTAATAGATTCGACCATCACACGAATATCCATACTTCAATGCAACATTTCTTCCATTGTCCCTTCACATTTGCTTACAGTCAATATTATATGAAGAACTGCTGATAATGCCAATGGTTCTGGTTCTACTAGCTTTACTTATTCCATAAATCATCAAACGTATGGATATTTTTTAAGATTTTCGAATAGATATAAAGTAGATGAAATTTACTTTTAAATTATTGGGCTATTGTAATTATTTTGTGAAACACGAATTCCCATGTAACACAATGTTACCGTGAAGCAATTGTAAATCAACTAGTTTTCTGAGAGACTGTCTCTCAAGCGTAATTCATTAAAACTTAATGTCTACCCTAATTCTACATTTTCCTTTATGGGTCAACCAAATCAAAGATGGTCTGTCAAAGAAATCATCTTTTACACGAATTTGTGGTTTCACTTTCAATATATAAAGACATTCATTTTTTAAATTAAAAACTCCATATAAAATTTGTTTCCATAAAAATTTAATTTTTTTTATCAAAGAAAAAATTCAAAATTTAGAGGATTGAGACACATGAATTTGATTCTTGCCATTTAATGGGTACAAAACCTTATCCAATGATCCACAAGACCACAACTTCATCTTGCTCATTCTCTCCCATTTCATTATCTTTTTCTCCTTCAATTTTGATGTTTTTAATCTAACCCTATCTTCTTCTCTTCTACAATGTCTTCTTTCATTTGTCACCATTATTGTTCTTCTCTTTGCACCTCCAAAAATGCTCTTACTAACAACCCAACTACCCCTTCTCTTATGGGTCTTTCCAATTTTGGCAATATAACTCGATTTAGGCACTTGGGTCCTCGATGTTTTTCCAAAATTCATCGGCAAATTCACCCAATTGAGGAACAAGTAAGTTTTTATTGTTTCATGTTATTGTTAATCATGGTATTTCCCGAATTGTTTATTGGTCGATTGGTACCCTAATGTAGACGATTTGGGGTCGGATTACGCAATTTTACTTTGTTAATTATGTAAAATAGCTTGTTTTTGATTGACCTTGGAATCAAACATAATGTGCAACTTCACATAGATAAACAGTGCATATAATTCCATTGCAGATTGATGTAAAATGAGAAAAATTGGTCCTATTGAGAATGGATAGATGATTTGTGCTTGTTATGGACAATAATTCATTCGTTTTGATTGGTTTGTTGATGGGTTTTTGTTATTTGTGTTTGAATGCAGAAAAAGAAGCCATTTTCGATTAAGGAATGTGCGATTTCATTAGCATTAGCATTAGGGTTAATTACTGGAATGCCTGCTTTGAATTGGCAAAGTGATGCCCAAGCAGTTAGTTCTCCGGCTCCTGCATTGTCGGAACTAGCAGTGCTAATATCTGGTCCACCAATCAAGGATCCTGAAGCGCTGTTGAGATATGCATTACCCATTAACAATAAGGCCATTAGAGAAGTTCAGAAACCGCTCGAAGACATTACCGAGAGCCTTAAGGTTGCGGGTCTCAAAGCTCTTGATTCTGTTGAGAGAGTAAGGATCAAAGACCTCTTCGTCTTCTCATGTTAATTTTCCGTTTTATTTAATGGGTTACAGTCCGTTTGGTTATTGGTATTGAATGGTGTTAGTGAGACATGAGTTTTAGTGTTTTTTCATGAAATATGTTATGGCATTTCATGGCCATGAAATTTTCATCCTCAAATATGTGTTTTTGTTTGCAATTTCATTCCCCGAATTGCGATCATAGCTAAAATATGCTATCGAGTTTGATTTCTAATTCTACCATTTAATACCAACAACCAAATGGCGCGGTAGTGATACTGATGTTAATGATTGTGGATTGCTATCTTGTTATTGTAGAATCTGAAGCAGGCATCTCAAGCACTCAAGAATGGCAAAAGTTTAATCATTTCAGGACTTGCTGAATCAAAAAAGGAACATGGTGTAGAATTGCTCAGCAAGTTAGAAGCGGGAATGGATGAGCTTCAACAAATTGTTGAAGACAAGGATAGGGATGGGATAGCCCCTAAACAAAGAGAATTGCTTCGATATGTTGGTGGGTAAGTATGTAGATTAAACTGGCTTTTGAAATTGGTGTGGATTCAAGTACCTATTTGAGACCTGGTTGTCTTTAATGGGTTGACCTTGATTAGAGATTTTTTTTGTATAATACTAATTCTATGTTTGAATTGAAGGAAATGGGGGCAAAGGAAGGGATAGAGTTTTGTTTATCGGGATAGCAAAAGGGGAAGGAAGGGAAATGAAGAGAATGGAAATGAAGAGGGAAGACTCCTTTATATTTTGTAAACAAAGACTCTGAACATTGAACAGATTTGGAAGGAAAACATATCACTCCTTCCCTTCCCTTCCTTTCCTTCAAAATATGTTATTTGAATACACTTTGTTTCAAACCTTCTAATTGGGAAGTAACATTTTGTGAAGGAAAGGGAGGGGATGGTAATTGATGTGTTTTTGTTTCAAATCTTTCTAATGTTAGAAGGATTTGATTTTTACAAACCATAGAGGAGTTTTCCCCCCCGGTTCTCGTCCCTTCACCCCCTTCTGTCTCATTTTGTTATCCATATGTGGGAATTTTCTTCCTTATATTTACACCCCCCTCCATTTCCTCCTTCCAAACATAGCATAAATCCAAATAGTGCACTTTTCCGTTATCTACTTTTGTTATTGATTAGTTGGGTTGTTGTTGGGGGAGGGGGCTTTGGTGTTCGTGGGGTGAGGCATATACATTTGGGCAAGGACTCTGTCTTGCTAAAGCAAGAATATGTTATTCATCTGAAGCTTGAATGTTTGATGATAACATGATTGGAGTCATTGGACTGCAGCTGAGAGCCGTTAGTTTGAGAATTCAAAAAGGGCTTGTAAAATGCAAGGCTCTTAAAGTAAGCCTTTTCTCATAGGTAACCTTCTTATTGACTGCAGCTGAGATCTTCGTGGGGCATTGGGTTTCTGCAGTGTTGAAGAGGACATGGTGGATGGCTTCCCATATGAGGTGCCAGAAGAGTACCGGGCTATGCCGCTTCTAAAGGGAAGAGCAGCCGTTGATATGAAAGTCAAGGTGAAGGACAACCCAAATCTCGAGGAATGTGTTTTCCGCATTGTTCTTGATGGTTATAACGCTCCTGTAACTGCTGGCAATTTTGTCGATTTGGTGGAAAGGCACTTTTATGATGGCATGGAGATTCAGAGAGGTACCAAAATTACCCTATGCAATTTTGCATTTGCGAGGACAATTAATATGTATATTTCGTTACTACATCCACGTGTCTTCTAATTTGGTTAAAACGATAATTTCATCGAATAATCTGCCATGAATAGCTTAGGTACCGAAATCTACCTCTTTGTTATCACTAACAAGGATATGGTTGCGTACATCTGATCCCCAAAACCCCACATACTTGGAAGCCATTTTATGTCGTTGGGGCTATGGAATGTTATTTTTGTGAAATCTACGATATGGATGTGCCATATCTACCTCGTGTTGATGGGTTTTCATTTGTAATGCAGCTGATGGCTTTGTTGTGCAAACTGGAGACCCAGAAGGTCCTGCTGAGGGTTTCATTGATCCCAGTACCGAAAAGCCTCGCACAATCCCATTGGAAATCATGGCGGAAGGAGAAAAAGTTCCTTTTTACGGCGAAACTTTAGAAGTAATCTCCTTTCCTTCTATAGTCTTAGAAATGTGTATACTGGTTGCCGCCAAAACTGTGAAATGCGCTTAAATTGCCGTCATATGTTTTTTCGTTGTTTGTTTCGCGTTGCAACGTACTACACGAGTGTATATCTAACACGTTCATGTAAAATTCGATTTCAGGAACTTGGCTTATACAAGGCTCAGACAAAGCTACCATTTAACGCCTTCGGTACAATGGCCATGGCTAGAGAGGTAAACAACAACACAAACTATTTTGATTTTCGGTTAGTTGTAGTAATATTCAAGTCCCGAAAATATAATTGGAGCTCTTACTTTTTAACGAGCCGAGCGGAGAAAAAAACGAAGCAAAAGTTGCTCTTTGGCAATCGATACGAGTATTTGACATAATCAACGGGTACTTGGTGCAGGAATTCGAGAACAATTCAGCTTCGAGTCAAGTATTTTGGTTGTTGAAAGAAAGTGAGCTGACCCCGAGTAATGCCAATATATTAGATGGCCGATATGCTGTGTTTGGCTATGTAACCGAAAACGAAGATCTTTTAGCTGATCTCAAGGTGGGCGATGTTATAGAGTCGATGCAAGTGGTATCTGGCCTCGATAACCTCGTCAATCCAACCTACAAAATCTCCGGCTAGATACGCTCGATTCTTTTATATTGTATAATGACTACGATTTCTTTACAACCGAGATTGGATTGTTCCGAAAATTTATATCAATTTATTGTGAATTCTGATTAGAAATATAATAACATTCCAATTTGTCTATAAAATTGTTTGTATTTAAGCTTGTTTAGAGTGAAGTGGTGATTTGGGTGTTAGTGTGCACAAAAACAAAGTTTTGGAACTTCATTTTGTGCAACACACTATCACATCTGATTTTAAAATATCTATTTTTTTTTGTTTAAAATCATAAAAAGTTGGTTTTTAATAAACAAATTTTACTTGTTTATTTATGTTTTAATTTATAGATTAAGAGAAAAATACAGATTAAAACTTTATAAGTGATTGGCGAATAGGGTCAAATGATTAACATTGAGAGTCGGGTCTTATCTTAGTGGCAAGTGGCAACAAGTACCATAAAATTTTCAGGTGAGACTCGAGTTTGGTTATCGTCGTCAATCTCCCCAAACCAAATATCGTGTGAATAGTGCAATAAATGTGTGAATGAGATAAAAATGTAAGTTGAATGCGTGAATAAGTAAATTTAGTAAGATGAATTATTAAACAAATTTCATGGAACAGACAAGCAACTAGAAATATTGTCTTAAATATATGAAATTTAAAAAAATATGAAATTTCTAAAAAAAATTCAGCTCGTCTTGTAGGAGACCGTCTCACCATAAGACTAGCACATATAATTAATTTATGTGTAATGACATTTACAACCCTAATCGTTGTATATAAAAATCAACAAATTTTCTTTATTATCAATTTTTTAGTTTTTTAAGAGAATCTAGCATGAAATTTGAAAATAATTAATGTTTTAATGTTTAATTATTCTATGTTTCCAAGAAAAAAATAAAATTAAAATAATAATATATGATAGAATATCTTCTAATTCCAAGGCAAATATTATATTGAACTACATTAATTATTTACTAGATGATTTCTGGCTATATATATCATTCTCCTTAATTAATTTATCTAATTGGTAATTTTAATGCACTAAATATACACAAATAAGTTCAATAAAAATAATATTGGGTCGCTCCCAAAAAAAATAGTCTTACAATAAAATCGTCTTAATTTTAAATTTATGTTAAAATTTTAAAATTCTATTATTGACTAGGATTATTTTAGAAAAAAATTTTCAAAAATTCACAGCTATATATCCATCTAGTTTACTGCTTCTATATCAACAACCTAACGGTCAATTTTGGCGACTGTAAACACACGAGAAGATCGAGATTCAGACGTCATCTTCATTCTTCATCCAGAAAGAAGAATTCTTCCAATCTTGAATTTTCAATGTAGATTCAATTCTTTAAGACAGGATTTTGATCTTTCTTTTTCAAAATCATAACATAAATTAGGTCAAAGAAGAGATCGATTGAAAGAGAAAATTCAAAGACGATAATGCCAAGCGTAGCTGTGAAATTATACAGCGTATTCTTTAAACTTCTGTTAAAGCATCGCCTCCAGAATCGAATTCAAAGCACTACTGATGAATCTAATGGTAAATTGAATACCGATTTTGGTATTACGACCCGACCCGAAGAATCTGTAGCTGCAGCTAATCCGGTGTTTACCGATGGTGTTGCTACCAAAGATATCCATATTGATCCTTCCACTTCACTTTCGGTTCGTATTTTTCTTCCTGAAACGGCTCTTTCGCCAGAATCAAGGTCTAGAACGGGGAGAGGAGTAACTAGGGTTTCTGATAAACGGGTCGATGTTTTGGAAGATTCAAGAAGAACTAGCTTGCCGGGTTTAAATCATTATGCTAATGGTAATGGGATTCATTCATCTAGGAGGAGTAGTCATGGTAATGTGGGTTTGGAGAATAATGGGGTTTATCGGGGTTATTTACCCTTAATTGATTCTAATAAGGGTGATAGGTTAAGGAAATTGCCAATTATGTTGCAATTTCATGGGGGTGGATTTGTTAGCGGGAGTAATGATTCTGTTGCTAATGACTTGTTTTGTAGGCGAATTTCAAAATTGTGTGATGTTATGGTGTTGGCTGTTGGGTATAGGTTAGCACCCGAGAATCGATACCCGGCTGCATTTGAGGATGGTTGGAAGGTTTTGAACTGGCTTGCTAAGCAGGTCAATTTGGCTGAGTGTAGCAAATCTTTGGTTAGTAGAGGTGGTGCCGTTGGAGGCGGAGCTAGTGGTGGTAGCGGTGCTGCTGGTGGTGACATAAAGAAATCAGATATGCCTTGGCATACTGCTGTTGTTGATACATTTGGTGCATCAATGGTGGAGCCTTGGTTGGCTGCTCACGCCGATCCTTCTAGGTTTGCTCCTTTTTCTCTATGCTAAGCATTTTTATTACCAATCATTGCTAGATTATGGTGTTTATGACTTGAAATTGAGATATTTGTTTCTGCTAAAACATACATTGTGGGCTGTTGAATATGGCCTAATTGATAGTTGGGGTTTCATTGAGATGCTTGTTGTGCCAGAGATTATTAGAAGTATGGAAAGTAATGTGTTTTTGTGAGCTCTTTTTTGACTATAGTAAATATTAAATGAACATATTTAACTGATCAATCTTGATAATGATAACCAATTGAATATGTATAGGATAAGTATCAATACTATAAAGGTTGCTTGTACTTGAACAATGAAAATACATGTTGAGGTAGTAATAAAGAAAGTGACATATTTTATGGAAATTTAGGGGGTGTTTGATGTATTTATTTTAGGGGAAAGTGAAAGAAATCCAATAAAAGGGTGGAATGGAAACTAATTATGTTACTTTAAAAAGTTGTTTGGTTTAGGTTAAGTAATGGAAACAAATCCTTCTAGTTATTGCTGTAGAAAGGGTATTCGTGAGCCTTTTCAATTAAGGGAGATAATGAGTTTTCGATTCCACTTGTTCATGAGGAGTAGCAAAGTACGGATTTCAATACCCTATGATAATCGATTCATTTACTTTCCATATCAAACAAACAAGTACAAATAATATTTATTAATTATTTCCGTGACCTACTTGAAATTTCAGCAAACTAAAAATCCCCTTAATATGGATAATTGACATTCACTCTGCATAAACTTGGACATTTACGGCCATTTTAAAACAACCAACATGATCTCACTCTGCGCCTCATAATATAATATTATTTAACAATCCACCAACACAAAGTTGCATCCCTCAAACAACCACTACTAATTGAATGTATCTATAATGAATTGAGGTTTGGTGCTTTTGGAATTTTCATTCTTTAACCTCTTGTTCCATGTGATGGTTAAACTAAATTATGTTCATTGTCAAAAATAAGGTCATATTGTATCATATCATATTAGAAAAGTTGTAAAGAAATTTTAATTTACCAATTGGATACTATCCTCATCTTAAATGGGTAAAAAGTTACGTTTTAGGTCGGTTCAAGGGATATATCATGCTTTTGGCCAATATTTGTCATTCTTGTTTTAGAGGGTGAACTTGTTGGTTTTTCAAAAACTAGGATCAGATTTATTTTCCCATATTGTTAAAGCAAATAAACCCAAAGCCATCATCCTTTGATACAAAAATATTTGTTGAGCTCTTAGTTCACCATTGAATTACAAAAACGCATATCTCCACTTGAAGTGTAATTGTCTAAAGAGAATAACCATCTTCATATCAAAGCAACCGTATACTAATAATTGAATATCACTACACTCCAGAAAGACATAATCATATAGTTCATTTTCCGTCATCCTTGAGCGGACTATAAAACAATTATGATTTCCTTAACAAGATGCGATGTTTCTCCATCCTTTATCCTCAACACTAGTGACCAGATAGTCAATCATCTATTACAATTTACAAGTATGAATCATATCTTCAAATCCATGTAATTTATTTAATGTTTGTCCGCAATTACTGAGGTTCATTAGGTTATTCCTATTTTGGTTCGTACTTTTTTTATTGCTTTGTTCTCTCATGTCCTTAATAAATTGCAACTAGATTTTGGACTGAGATTAAGAAATGGTGGGACCATTACGAATTGTGTGGTTGATATTAAAGGAGACGAAAAATGTGTAGATAAGATTAAAAGAAAGTGATCGAAAACTTTTCCATAAAAGGAATTGTAGCAAAGTAAAAAGGACTTACTAAAAAGGAAAGTGTATCAATCTCTTATGGCCGAAGAAAGTATGTATTAATCCTGTTAACTGTAGTCCTCTGCAATTTCTGTAAAGGAGTTCTCAGTTTTGCGTTGTCTTTGTTTTCCGCCAATCACTCTTAGGATATGTGAGTTCATATCTGTCTGCAGTTTTTCACTGATACGAATACTTCTCCATCCAGATGTGTGCTGCTTGGTGTCAGTTGTGGGGCAAACATTTCAGATTACGTAGCCAGGAAAGCGGTTGTATCTGCGAAACTGCTCGATCCCGTGAAAGTTGTGGCACAGGTGTTAATGTACCCATTCTTTGTCGGTAGTGTTCCTACGCATTCCGAGATAAAGTTAGCCAACGCATACTTCTACGACAAGGCGATGTGTGTGCTTGCATGGAAGCTCTTCCTACCAGATGACGAGTTCAGTTTGGACCACCCAGCCGCCAACCCATTAGTTCCAAATCGAGGACCTCCGTTAAAACTTATGCCCCCAACATTAACAGTAGTGGCAGAACATGATTGGATGAGGGACCGAGCCATTGCATACTCCGAGGAATTGCGAAAGGTCAATGTGGATGCCCCGGTTTTGGAGTACAAAGATGCAGTCCATGGATTTGCAACACTTGATATGCTTCTGAAGACCCCTCAAGCACAGGCCTGTGCCGAAGATATTGCCATCTGGGTTAAAAAATACATCTCAACACGAGGCCATGAATTTTCGTACTGAGTAAACGTTCGTGTGTTCAACACTACGAGTTGAATCGGCTGTGATTGTTTGCACGTATCTATCGGAGGGGTATTTTTTCGGTTACCTTGTATCTATCGGAGGGGTTTTTTCGGTTAAATTGATTCATTGATTTCGTATTTTTTAAAAATTTTATTATTTCATTTGTTATGATTGTAATTAAGTTTTGGTGAGGGGTCTGTAAAGTAGGATTTAGCATCTTGTAATTTGCTACACAACAATGTTTTCACCAATTTGGTGACCTTTATGTAAAAAATTTTTGAATGAGCTTGATACACCGGATTATTACGATGATGCGCAGAAAGTTCCTCAAGTTATAATCCTATCATGTATGGATAAAAATTAGATTTTTTTAGATTCTTCTTGATAACCGAAAATCTAAATGTTAATAATTTTAAATGCTTGAATTTAATTATTTAATTGTCAGTTTTATCTTATAGGTGATCATATGTTATTAAAACTTAGATTTCGACGTTATTTTGATCACAAGATAGAGTAAAGGATAAGGAGTGCGGTACATATTCCATTTAGTTAATACCTGATTCTTCTAATAGTTTTGTTATTATTTGAGAAAAAACCAACGTAAATCACAAAATTAATGATTAGAGTATAAATTTAAATTAGTAAATCGAACTAGTAAGCTAAAGAATAAAATTTTTATGTAGTATGTAATAGAATATTAAAAACATAATTCACAAACACATAATGCATAAATAAATTTCACATACACAATAATTTTTGAATAAAGTACATAATAATTAAGTAATTAAGCATCGTATCAAAACTCAAAAGTAGTAAATATATTATTTAAAGAAGAGATTTTTATTATGTTATAGAACAAATGTGCTATTTTTTATCTTTATTATGCATGACTAACGTGGGTATAAGCTGCGGGTTTTTGGATATCTCTTTAAAGACCCTTTAAAACTGGGGGACTCCCTGACTATACTCTCCTATATGGGTATGAGTTGTCGTCTATCATTCCTTCCAGACCCTGATCATAGTTTATTTTTTATATTTAATATTTATTTTTAAAACATAATTAACATACATAAAATAAATAAAAAAATGAAAAATAAAGGCAAATGAATTTATAAAAAGCTGAACTTATTCTCCATTAATATCTGAAGCACGTTAAGGGAGAAGCCGCTTCTCTGCATCCTCCATTTTCGACATTGTTGCTTCGCAGTCCACAATCTTCAGGTCTCTCTCTCCTTCTCGTTTTGCACCCTTCTCCATTTTGATCTGACTACTTTTTGTAGTTATTGTTTTTAGTTTCTGTCATGCGTAAAACCCTAATCGAATATTATGATTTTTTTTTTGCTTTTCGTACTTGATTTAGTATGATTTTGCATTTTTTTGTTCAGCTTTGAATGATGTTTTGGTTGAAGATGATTTTATATTTGCATTTGTTTTATTAACACAATCATCTCGCTATTCTAGTTCTGTCTGTTAGGGTTCCAGTTTTCTTGCTTTTTTCACTTTTTTTGTTCTTAGACAAGCATAAATTTCGAATTTACATGTTCATTGTCCATTAGAGTTCCATGTTCTTGCTTGTTTTTATGCTTTGTGTTATGCTCTCAAGCTAGCATAATATTTCGTACTCACATTTAACATGCAATGACATCTCCTTCTGATTGTATAAGGGTTTATATATCTATATTTTTGTGGTGAATGGAAGATGCCGTAATAGTTTTTTATGAATTATAGTTGATCAGGGTTTAACTTTCTTGCTTTATCCATTTTTTTTCTTTCATTCTATTCTTAGCCCATCAAAAAAAAAAAATTATTTTCTATGTTCACTGATCACATGTGATATGCAAAGATTTTTTCTTCCGGTTGTAAGGTTTGAATAACAGGAGTATTTTTTATTAGTTTTTTAAGGGTGGATGGGAGATGCCGTAATAGTTATCATGGATTATAGTAGGTGCTGATGTTAAGGTGGGTTTTTCAGTAAATTTCAATGGCTGCAACAGCAACAGCTTCAGCTTCAGCTACACCAGGCCCACGATATGCCCCGGAAGATCCAACATTGCCTAAACCATGGAGAGGTTTGGTGGATGGAAAAACTGGGTATTTGTACTTTTGGAACCCTGAAACTAATGTCACACAGTATCAGAGGCCAGGTTCATCTTCACATTCACATGCTAGCTCCATATCATCAAGACCTTCTTCCAGTTACGTAAGCTCTTCCGCTCAACTGCAGCAGTCCTCTAACGCTCCGAAGGATAGTGCTGAGGATGATAGCAAAGGTAGCAATGGAAACAGGAGTCAACAGGTATAATTCTCTTTCATGATTTCTCCACAGTTTAATAGAAGGGCTATGTCGGAAGGAGTTATGTCGGAAGGGGTTAAAACATCAAGTTGGGACGGAAAGGTAAAGACGGTCTTGTAACAATGGTTATAAGTTGCTTTATTAACTCTCAATTTATTATATGTGGATGAAGTGAAGTGAGAAAGTGAGTGTGGATGAGATTAATAGTGACGCTACACCATTACCAAAGAAAAAATTTAGCATAATTCAAGGGATGACTTGGAGTAGGTAATTATCATTCTCTACCTCTGCTAGGACTATCTGCACATTGGTTGGTAATTACTGTGTTACACATCTAAAATTATGTGGTCCTGTCTATTAAATTTCCTGTTAGATATAGAATTTGGAAGTCGATGGACACACACAGTGTAGTATGTTGTCGTCTATTTCAATTGCCCTTATAGTGATTTTAATCCCTCCTTAAGAAAAATTGGTGGATTACAAACTATTCTTTGTACGAGTTTGAGACCTCTCATCTTAATGTTTTTTTTGAATTCATGAATAGAGTGCCGGATGTGGAAATCCTCCAAGTGAAGCCGTGGGATCCACTCGAGAGAATGGGCCTGTTGATGCTGGGTCTATTTTATCACCCGAAGCTTATCGTCGTCGGCATGAGATATCTGTTTCTGTGAGTTTTGAAGAACTTTAGTCTATTTACACTTGCATTACCTTATATATTTGCAAATCCTTAGCTTTACCTCGTTTGTCAATGCTCTTTCAAATATTACAATATTAGCTCACAAAAAATTGTGTATTAATATTGTACATTTATGAAGTTAGTGGGCATTCTTTCCTGATTCCTGAAAGCCTATATCTTTACATTATTAGGTGTTGAAGTTGTATTGTTATTTTGATGCTGTTGGCATGTGGCTCGTCACCGCTCATCTATTGTATTTCCTATTTTTGTATTGGTATAATTAATCCCTGAGTTCAGTTTACTTCTCTGCCTTTAGGGAAATAGTGTGCCTTCACCATTCACAACTTTCGAAGCTACTGGTTTCCCTTCTGAAATCCTGAAGGAGGTATTAATTTGCTTCTTTTAAAGTTTGGTATATCATTGTTTATCTGTCCTAGTAAGTGTTTTGAACTTTACTGATGGCTATTTATTATGCTTAGTTCTACAAATGCTGGAGTTCAGACTCGAGTTAATTATTTTGCATCTTTACTTTTTGTCGCAGATGCGATATTTGCTCCAGGGAGGAGCTAATGTCGTACGCTGTGTTGTCCTATGTTTGAGGGCTTTATTATTGGAGTCATCTTTTGCACTGGACCATTCTTGAGAGGGGCTTCTCGAATCACCCAAGATTGTGGATTTGTTGGTGATGATTCAGTTTGCCACTTGGTCCTGTTAAAAAGAAGATGCCACCTCCTGCTGTGGCTTGCATCTTGCTAGCATGTGCTATTATCATAGGAGGATGGTGCTTCTTTGTGCATAACTGATCCATGACACCAAAATCACCTTCTGAAACTTTAAGGTACTTAGAAGTTACTTTGGATTCCTGCCTTTACAGGCACAACAGGCTGGCTTTTCGGCTCCTACACCTATTCAGGCGCAATCATGGCCTATTGCAATGCAAGGTCGAGATATTGTGGCCATTGCTAAGACAGGTTCTGGAAAGACCTTGGGTTATTTACTTCCGGGCTTTATGCATCTCAAGAGGTGCCAAAACAATTCACGTATGGGTCCAACCGTATTAGTATTGTCACCAACAAGAGAATTAGCAACACAAATTCAAGATGAGGCTGTGAAATTCGGGAGGTCTTCAAGAATATCTTGCACGGTAATATTGTGCTCTCCATGTCGTGAACAAAATTCTTCTAGTTATGATAAAATATATTTGGTTGCCTCTGTAGCAAATAACTATATTCTTTTTTTGAAAGGATAATTGTATTTTATTTAAATTTGTAAGTATTTATTTGATTTTTTCCTTGGGAACATTCTCCTTTATTGTTTTTGAAAATTTGATCTTTGTCTCCCATGGTCGAGTTTGAACTCATGTATTTTATCTTCTTGTCTTCTATAAATATAAGGTGTGCTGATTATGATTCTGGATCTCGGTATTCTGACTAGTATGAATTTATAATATTCTGACTTTTGAGAAGAGTTCCGTATCATGAATTTGAACTCACTCGTGTCGTCGTATGCATTAACTGTTGACATTGGGCATTAGCAGAGATACTGCATACTGTTTAGTATTCACTTTCTGTGTTTTCATAGTTGTTAACAGGAAACGTCCCACTTTTCATTCTCATACACAGACCCTTATGTTATCATGCTTTGAGCTGCTTTATGCTTCCTTTTTATGGTCTTCCATATTAACATTCATGTGTGCAACTCTCTGCAGTGTTTGTATGGAGGAGCGCCCAAAGGACCACAGTTGAAGGAGCTGGATAGAGGAGCAGATATTGTGGTAGCTACTCCTGGTCGTTTGAATGATATACTAGAATCAAGGAGAGTGAGCTTAAATCAGGTCTCCTACTTGGTGCTTGACGAGGCAGATCGTATGCTGGACATGGGTTTTGAGCCACAAATTAGAAAAATTGTGACGGAGGTACCCACTCGCCGTCAGACTCTGATGTACACCGCCACCTGGCCTAAAGAGGTGCGGAAGATTGCCGCAGATTTACTGTCAAATCCTGTCCAGGTTAATATTGGTAATTCAGATATTCTTGTTGCTAACAAGTCCATCACACAGGTAACATCCATTTTTTTTTTTTTTTTTTAAATTGAGTTGTTATAATGTTTTAATAGTTTGTCTGGGATTGAAGAAAAACAGTTCATGTACTGTTAATTTAAATATTCTCAATGAGAAGTGGTGGTACTGAGCTCCACTTTTTCTGTTGCAGCATGTGGAGGTGCTTCCCTATAATGAAAAGCAAAGGCGATTGGAGCAGATATTGAGATCTCAGGAGCCAGGATCACGGATCATAATCTTTTGTGCAACGAAAAAGATGTGTGATCAGCTAGCTCGCAACTTGTCACATCCATATGGAGCAACTGCTATTCACGGTGACAAATCCCAGGGTGAACGAGACCATGTACTAAATCAGTTTCGAACTGGAAAATCTCCAGTGTTGGTAGCGACAGATGTTGCTGCCCGTGGTCTTGATGTAAAAGACGTTAGGTGAGTAAATTGTTCTGATAGCACTCTTCGTGTTTTTTTTTTATTTTTTTAGTTTTTTTATTTTCTGGTGTTTATTGTTTTTTGTTATTTTGTCCTGAGCGGTACTAACAACGACGAGGTCAATATGGTTGTAATCAGGGTGGTAGTCAATTATGACTTTCCTACGGGAATTGAAGACTATGTTCACAGGATCGGGAGAACTGGAAGAGCAGGTGCAACTGGAGAGGCATATACATTTTTAAACGATCAGGATAGTAAACATGCCTCTGATCTTGTTAAAATTTTGGAAGGGGCAAATCAAAAAATTCCACAGGAGGTTCGAGATATGGCTCTTCGAGGTGGTGGTATGAGCAAGGCTAGACGTTGGGGTCCTAGTCCTGGTGCTCGTGATGGAGGCCGAGGTGGAAGAAGTGAATCAAATTATGGTGGCAGAGATGGGGGAAGAAGCCATGAGAGGTATATTGATATTCAATTCTTTAATTGGACCTTATTGAAGTATTTTGATATTGTTTGGGTTTCAACTGGTTTTGGGTTATTGCTTCGAGTGAATTCGCTATTATATGGGGTACTCTAAAAAGCAAAAAATATATATTGTCATTCCCATTTCCCCTTGCAATGGCTCTGTAATTTTCCCCTTAAATAATATGAGTTATGACATTTTACTTGCAATACCGACTCACAGTTTCTCTCACAAAATGATGGTTTCATGTTGAAGTTAAAAACTCCCAAGGATCTACTATTATGGCCCGTTCAGTAGTTTGTTTCAAATGTTAGGGTTGATACTTGATAATGAAAAATTAATATAATTATAGTGGTAAGATCTTTTTACAAGTTTAATGATCAAGCTTGTTCTACTTCATTATTCTTGTTTTCTTTGCAAAATTCATTCCAATGTATTACAATATTACCATTTAAAAAACTAATGGCATGGAAAATTGAAAAAAAAGAACTTTTTTATGATCAAAGTTTCATCAAAATGCAAATGACATGGTACTTTTCAAGAAAATTATACTTAATATAGTCTCATTATCACCATCCTAAAGAATACCTAGTCAAACCTTTGGTTCGTTCTACTTGACCTTGGCGAATAAGGAGTTGTGATGGGATGGGGAGATTATTGAACTATTGCTATTGCTTGGTTATAGTTCTACAGCTTTATTGACTATTTGACTTTGCTTATTTATGCTGTACATTGTAAAATGGAATCTTTTCATAATGGCATTATATTGTCTGAGCAGATATGATCGTGGATATAATGATAGTTATAATGGTGATACTCGTGGAAAGTACGATGGTGGTTACCAATCGAAGAGTTTTGGTGGTGATGGAAATAGAGGTGGCAGTCGTAGCCCAAGTCCTAGTGGTCAGAGAGCTTGGGGTGGCAATCAAGTTAGAGGAAGAAGTAGAAGCCGAAGCCGGAGCCCTGATAGGTCTAACCAAGGTCCACCCGTGCGAAGCTTTCACCAAATGATGATGGAAAAGCCCCGGTCTCCCCCTTCAAAGCTTCTGGATAAATCTTCCGCTGCTGAGTTTGATAAAAGCCTTTCTGAATGGGGAAAAACATCTTCAATAACCGAAAAAGAAGTCTAATTTGTAGATGAGGATGAAAAGGAAGACGTAAATCCTGCTGAATGATGATCAACTTACGCGAAGATTTTGTATAGCTGACTTGGTTGGTTACTGCATTTTTTGGGTAAGATTATGGTTGTACCATGAATATGATGTATGCAAGAGACTAACGTAACATCGTAAGAACCAAGTCTTGTTGCATATCGCATCGTCTATGGCGATGGCACCTTATGTGTATGACTCGTGGAACTTCTATTCTGTATCTAGTAAATGAATATTTCTGATATTAACCGTACTCTCGCACCCGTGTGTCGTTTCATGCCAATTTTAGACATCCAAGATATACCATTTCGTCTCGCTCAATTTGCATGTTTTTGTTTGGTCTCTCGGATTTTGTGAAGTTTCAAAGAAGGAAATTTGTTTAATGTTTTGCCTTCAATCATTGAGATTCTTAGGTCAATCATTTTGCTATACTGAACCAAGTGGTTTGAGTATTTCTTACATTCCATGTGTTTGTTCAAACAACTAATGTAAGTATTTATAATATTTCGGTGTCAATTTTAACATTCAAAATGATATTTTACAAATCAAATACGAATCAAATAAGTGAGTATTTTAAATATAAAAGTGAGTATTTTAATGTATTAAGCTATTTAGCTTAATTTAGAATGATTTAACGGTAATTTGCTTGCTTATATGTCAAGTACTTGCAAAAAACTATCCTCAAATGATTATCACCATATATTATTCATAAAGTTAGATCATCAAATTGATTTCGAGTTAGATGTCAGATCAATTTAAAAATCAAGTCTATTTTTAAAGTTGGGTTAAAATTAAATTGGCAAATTAGGTAAATATTGAATCGTCGCATTCATATCAAAAGTTGACTAGTGAGTAATTGCATGTAATCTTTTACACAAATTTTTGTGGGGGACGATCTCTTTGAAAAGCCATCTCGAATTGCGCTAATCCAAAAAGAAAAATATAAAGTAAGTTAGAATATTGTAAGTAGGCATTTTAATTATTTTTTCACTAGACATTAAATTAAATATATTATAATTGGGCATTAAGGATGAACTAAGTATGCATTAAAAACACACTAACGACCCGTTTGGTAAGTGGTAATAAACAATAATAACGTGAATGCAAAACTAAAGTAATTTTGGTTGAAAAATCTCTTGACTATCTTGATGGTCATGCTTGTCCAACTTCAATCGTCTCATTTTTTTCATAAAATTTATTCCAATGCATTACCATTAGGAGAGGTAATATTACGTGGTAATGAAAATTTGTAAACAAAAAACTTTTTCGTGATCAAAGTTTCGTTAACATGAGAACAATATAAAACTTTTTGATAAAATTTTACACCATAAATCACTTCCATTACCACCTTTTTATACCTCTAACCAAATAGCCCGTAAATAAATATCAAAGTTTAATAAGCTGGAATTAGGAGACGTCACTCAGAATGACGAATATTTTATCCCCAAAATCTTAGGGTAAGTATGCTTGCACCCCACAACCAGTGATCTATAAAAGCTACAAAAAACATAATTAATGTCCGCTTTTCTCATATTTCTCCATTAATTTGTGAAGCGTGTTAGAGAGAGAAGCCGCAGAGAAAAAGGTGGTTCGTCTCAACTTTCAACTACTAAAGGCGCCACCACTTCTTTGCCTTTTCCATCTCCACACTCGACAAATCTTCAGGTACTCTTCTCGGATCTCTTTCCATTTTTAGATCTGACTATTTTATTCTTGTTTTTTTCCGCCATTATCAAAACCCTAATCGAATTTCAAGCTTTTTTTCGCTTTTCATATTTGGTTTAGTAGTCATTTTGTTGGGTTGATAACGAATTTCGTGAATTTGTTTAGATCTGTAAGATAGTTTTGTCTATGGTGATTTCGTTATTGCAAATACTATCTTGTTATCTTGCTATTTTAGTTTCGTCGATTAACAAAGAAAATATTTTGCGATTAGGGTTCCGAGTTCCGACGTTCTTGCTTCCCCGAACTTATATGCTTAGTTTTTTGTTTTTTTGCTTAACCTAGTATAAAAATTTCGAATTCTACATTTCCTCAATTACATTAATCGTGCCAATAAGCTTCCTTTTGGTTGTAAGGTTTCTAATTTTTATTGAATTTTAATTTTTTAATTTTATTTTGGGGTGTGCAAGAGAATTCCACTTTCGTTTTCAAGCTGGGATAAATAGGAGGGTGAGCTTAGGTTTACTCATGAAAACCCAGTCACATCCCATGATCATGAACCAAAATACCAACCCTGATCATCTGGGATTAACTTTGACATTGTTGTTGATGGGGGTGGGTGAGGGATGCCGTGGTAGTCATCATGAATTATAGAGGGTACTGATAATGGGGTGGTTTTTCCAGGTAATACAAATGGCTGCAACAGCAACAGCTTCAGCTGCACCAGGCCCACGATATGCCCCGGAAGATCCATCTTTGCCTAAACCGTGGAGAGGTTTGGTGGATGGAAAAACTGGGTATTTGTACTTTTGGAACCCAGAAACTAATGTAACACAGTACGAGAGGCCAGGTTCATCTTCACATTCACATGCTAGCTCCATATCATCAAGGCCTTCTTCTGGTTACATAAGCTCTTCCGCTCAACTACAGCAGTGTTCTAATACGCATAAAGATGGTGATGATGATGATAAATATAGGAGAGGTAGCAATGGAAACAGGAGTCAACAGGTAAAACTCTTTTTCATGATTGTAGTCTTCTTTACATTTTAAAGAAATGGCCATGTGGGTAGTGGTGAAAATATCAAATTGTGATGAAAAGTTGAAGAGTGATGTTACAGTTCTATAACTTACTTTATTAGTGCTGATTTATAATAGTTCTAAGAACAAGTAGATTGGAGAAATGTGTGCATGAGATGAAGAGAAAAATAAAATCATTTTGTGGGTGAGATAAAAAGAGATGTGAGCGCGTGACACCAATGAAATAACTGTTTCTCTTTTCTTTCTGATTAGAAGTTTATTTTTGCCACACTTTTTCATGCCACATAGTCTAAAAAATACGGACTTTATATAAGGGTTCATAAAAATACCTTAGACGATGGGATATATATGGTTTGATGTGATGCCTTACAGTAAACTTGTGATCTCATCAGCTGCATCTTATGTTGTAGTTCTTCGTAGTATTTTTATTTGTGTTGGGGTTTTGGATTCTTTTGGAAGGATGTAAAATATTTCAAATTTCTTGTAAGCTATTTTATATTGCTATATGTATGTATCTCAGTCTCTGCTCACAGGTTCTAACAAAGATATAAATTGAAATCGGAATTCAGTGGACAGCATAATATGCTGTTATCTTTCAATTGGAATAGTCCTTTTAGTGATTTTAATCTCCGGAGGAAATGATTGTGTAGTATTAACTATCTTTGTATGAGTTTGAGATATCTTGTTTTTGATGTGGTTTATTTGAATTCATTAATAGAGTGCCAGGTCTGGAAATGCTCCAAGTGAAGCTGTGGGTTCCACTCGAGAGAATGGACCTGTTGATGCTGGTTGTATATTATCGCCAGAAGCTTATCGTCGCCGGCATGAGATATCTGTTTCTGTGAGTTTTGAAAAGCTAAAGTCAAATATAACTTGCATAAACTTTCAAATTTGCAAAATTCCTTAGCTGTGACTGTGACTTTATATCAAAGATCCATTCAAATTACTAAATCACTGTGCAAGAAATTTAGTGCCTTAATATGTTTATTTTTATGAAGTTAGTGGACATTATCCACTATTATCTTCCATGAAAGAAATTGAATAAACTTATGGAAGATACTATGCTTCTTCAGGTGCTGAAACTGTATTGTTGTTGGCATGTGGTTCAGCTTTTCGTTCTCTATTTTGTATTGGTGTAATTAATTTCTCTCAGTTTTGTTACTTCTCTGTCTTTAGGGAAGTAGTGTGCCCCCACCATTTACAACTTTCGAAGCTAGTGGTTTCCCTTCTGAAATACTAAAAGAGGTAATAAAGTTGCTTCTTTTAAAGTACGTTTTTATCTCATTGCTGATTTGTCCCAGTAAGTGTGCTGACTATTTTATGCTTTAGTTCTGCAAATGCTGGAGTTCAGACTCGAGTTAATTATTTTGCATCCTTTTTGTCGCAGATGCGATATTTGCTCCAGGGAGGAGCTAATGTCGTACGCTGTGGTGCCCTCTGTTGGAGGGCCTTATTATTGGAGTGATCTTTTGCGCTGGACCTTTCTTGAGAGGGGCTTCTCGAATCATCCAAGATCGTGTATGTGCTGTCGGTGATGATTCAGTCTGCCACTTGGTCCTGTGAAAAAGAAGAAGCCACCTCCTGCTTTGGCTTGCATCTTGCTTGCTTGTGCTACCATTATAGGAGGATGGTGCTTCTTTGTGCATAACTGATACGCTCAAAATCACCTTTTGAAACTTTAAGGCACTTAAAAGTTATTTTGGATTCCTGCCATAACAGGCACAACAGGCTGGCTTTTCCGCTCCTACGCCTATTCAGGCGCAATCATGGCCTATTGCAATGCAAGGTCGAGATATTGTGGCCATTGCTAAGACAGGTTCTGGAAAAACCTTGGGCTATTTGCTTCCGGGTTTTATGCATCTCAAGAGGTGCAAGAACAATTCACGAATGGGTCCAACTGTATTGGTACTGTCACCTACAAGGGAATTAGCAACACAAATTCAAGATGAGGCTGTGAAATTCGGGCGGTCCTCTAGAATATCTTGCACGGTAATTTTGTGCTCTCTATTTCACGATCAATATTTTTTTATGATAAATTCTATTATATTTATTTGAGTTTATCCATGGGAACATTCTCCTTTGTTCTTTTTGGAATTTTGATCCTTGTCTCCCATGTTAGTGTTTAAACTCATGTAATTAATCGTCTTTGTCTTCTATAAATGTAAGTTGTCACGATTTTGTGTTGGAAAAGTATGAATTTTTGACTTTTAAGGAGAGTTCTTTTTTATAAATTGGGCCGCTCTATCTAGTCATCAGATTCATGGACTGTTGACATTAATCATTAGCAGAAATATATTTTCTTTGTTTTTGTAGTTTTGACAGGAAACATTTTTCATTTGCATACATCGACCCCTTGTTATCATGCTTTGCACTGCTTTTTGCATTCTTTTTTTTATTTGGGTCTTCGATATTAAAATTCTTGTGTGCAAATCACTGCAGTGTTTGTATGGAGGAGCGCCCAAAGGACCACAGTTGAAGGAGTTGGATAGAGGAGCAGATATTGTGGTAGCTACTCCTGGTCGTTTGAATGATATACTTGAATCAAGGAGAGTGAGCTTGCATCAGGTCTCCTACTTAGTGCTTGACGAGGCAGATCGTATGCTGGACATGGGTTTTGAGCCACAAATTAGGAAAATTGTGAAGGAGGTACCTACTCGCCGTCAAACTCTGATGTACACCGCAACCTGGCCTAAGGAGGTGCGGAAGATTGCAGCCGATTTACTGTCAAATCCTGTCCAGGTTAATATTGGTAATTCGGATATACTTGTTGCTAACAAGGCTATCACGCAGGTAACTTCCAATCTTTTTTTTTTATGTTGAGTTGTATTATTTAATATTTTTATAGTTTGTCTGGGATTGAAAAGCATTTTCATGTACTGTAAATCAATATCCTCCATGACAAATGGTGGTACTAAGCTCCACTTTTTCTGTTGCAGTATGTGGAGGTATTGCCCTATAATGAAAAGCAAAGACGATTGGAGCAGATATTGAGATCTCAGGAGCCAGGATCAAGGATCATTATCTTTTGTGCAACTAAAAAGATGTGTGATCAGCTTGCTCGCAACTTGTCACGTCAATTCGGAGCAACTGCAATTCACGGTGACAAATCCCAGGGTGAACGAGACCATGTACTAAACCAGTTTCGAACTGGAAGATCTCCGGTGTTGGTAGCTACAGATGTTGCTGCGCGTGGTCTTGATGTAAAAGACGTTAGGTGAGTGAATGGTTCTAATAGTAACATTCATTCTCTCGTATTCAGTATATTTGCTATTTTATAAATACTAGATAGTGCCCTTGCGATGCACGACTTTATCAAATATTGTGACATATTTGTATATGTTAAGAAATTAAAATTTAAAGAAATAAGCTATACATTATAGTTATATTTCGTTTCACTTTAAACGGTTGTATACATTACATACATTATATCATATTTTGCATTGTGCATAATATAATTATACTTATACTTTTATTTTTATTTTGAATAATGCAAATAGTTCATACCTTGAGTGCAATAAGAAATTATGATTCAATTTTTGCTAACGAAAATAACTACTCCTATTACATTAATTTATAAAAGTATATAATATTACTACTATTAAGAACACATTTTAAAATCAAATATAAATACATAAAAATATGTAAAATTATTTTATTAGTTTAAACGACGACAAAGATAAATTTTCTCATAAAAAATATAAATGACTTATCTAAAATTGTCACAACCTAAATCATATTAAAATAAAGCATTGCATTTAAGTGACCAATAGTATGAATAACAAAAACATATCCTAATAAACGTGTATTATGTTTTAACCATCTCGAAATATCCAATGCACTAAATAATATTCATTTAATAAATAAAAATAAAGCATTTTATAAATAATTGAAATAAATGTAATATAATTGAAATAAATATAATATATTATAATATAAATAATGCATTAAATGTGAGTTAACCTAAAAAGTAAAATAACCATTATTAATAAGAATAATAATATAGGAATACTCAAAATAAGAAAATAGTAAGTCAAAGTTAATCATAATATAATGACATCATCATTAATTTTAGAGGGAAAACTTTTAATGTGGAAGCAACACGTAAGCAAATTTAAAAGGCGATTATGTCAGCCGTGTTTTATTTTAGTAATAGTTATAGATAGATTTTATAACCATGCTATGACAAGAGGGTTTTTTCATTTATTATTGCAAAGACAAATTTGATTGTAAATTTATACATGATATTAAATTAAAATCATTCAAATGAACCAATCTTCGTAACATTTTTAAGCGTTCATTTTTGTTTGGCTTACATGTCTAAGTTTCCTTTGCTATTCTCAAATATGCTTTGGATGTTGGTGCACTTCCAGTGATTTGCAACTTTTATAAATCAGCTAAGTAAGCATGAAGAACCATAAAGGTCTTTAATGGTGCTCTGGCCTTTTGATCCAAAATTCATTCGTACAAGTGGTTAGTTTTCCTTTTTGTAGGATATCCTAGCTGCATCTGAACAAACTCCCGAAGCGCGAAAAATATGGCTCTACCTTAGCCTTGACCCGTGATAGACCTTACAATTTATCATGGATTGTTCATTACTGCTTGTTTTGTATGATTGGTTGTTATGATTTAGCTATGTGATGTTTTGTGTTTGTCCTGAGTGTTTCAAAAAAAATTATTGAAAGGATGAGTGATATGGTTGAATGCAGGGTGGTGGTCAATTATGACTTTCCTACAGGAATTGAAGACTATGTTCACCGGATTGGAAGAACCGGAAGAGCAGGTGCAACTGGAGAGGCGTATACATTTTTAAATGACCAGGATGGTAAATACGCTTCTGATCTCGTGAAGATTTTGGAAGGGGCAAATCAAAAAGTTCCGCAGGAGGTCCGTGATATGGCTCTTCGAGGTGGGGGTATGGGCAAGATTAGACGTCCATGGGGTCCTAGTCCTGCTGTTCGTGATGGAGGCCGAGGTGGAAGAAGTGAATCAAGTTATGGTGGCAGAGATGGGGGAAGGGGTCGTGAGAGGTATATGTGCATTCAATTCTTTGATTGGAAATTATATTTTAACATTGTTTGGGCTTGTCAACTTGGTTTGGGTTATTGCTTCAAGTAAATTCCTTTTAGCTTTCCCATGTCGTACTCAAAAAATCAAACATTAACAAAAAAATCTCGTTTTTCCTCTTACATTGTTGCTTTGATTCCTCCCTCTCCCCCTCGACTAATAAGAAGGCATTTTACTTGCAACACGTACTTGCATCTTCTCGCAAAATGATGGGTTTATGTCGAAATTGGAAAAAAATTTAGAGGAAGTACTAATCCTTGATCGTAAGAGTGAGGAACTGGGATGGGAGGTTATTGAACTATCAGTTGCTGTTTTATGTCTGGAACCTTTGTTATAGGTTATTGGTTCACTGCTTTGTTGAGTTTGCTAATCTATGCTAGACATTGTAATATGGAATCTTCTATTAACGAGATTTGGTTGTTGAGCAGATACGATCGGGGTTACAATGATAGTTATAATGGTGATACTCGTGGAAAGTACGATCGAGGGTACCAATCGAAGAGTTTCGGGGGTGATGGATATAGAGGTGGCAGTCGTAGTCCAAGCCCTAGTGGTCAGAGGGCTATGAGTGGCAATCAAGCTAGAGATCAGAGCTGGAATCGCGGGAGGAGCAGAAGCCGCAGTCGCAGCCCTGATAGGGGACAACCTGGGCGAAGTTTTCACCAAATGATGATGGAAAGGACTCGTTCTTCCCCTCCAAAACACCAGCAAAAATTTTCAGCTCAAGAGGAAGGTGCAATTCCTGCTGATTGCTGATGAACATATGAAGATTTTGCAGGATTGATTTGGTATTTTTCTTACTACATTTTTTGGGTAGGATAATGGTAGTGCCATGAATTTGATGTATGCAATAGACCATATCTTACCATTGTGTCGTTCTAAGTTATCGGCATGCCGGTTATCGGCATCGTCTATGACTATGGCTATGACTATGGTACCTTACATGTATGACTCATTTAAACTTGTGTATCTACTATTGGATATTCTAATATTAACTCAAGTGTCACTTGTACCATTGTTCCATTATACTTGTTACATTGACTTTTTACGCAATTCAATGTTATTTTGATCATTAATATCTTAAACTATGTACATCCAAAAACTATAAAAAGTCAATTTTATGAAAATATGCGATTAGCCGATTCAAATAAGATTTCATAATGTAACGACTATCGACTATTTCAGAACTGAAGTAGTTTTTAGACATTCACTATGTGCCAATATACTTGGTGCTTTTTGGTAAAAGGTGCTTGGTCTAAATTATAGTTGGTGAATGTGGATGGCATTTCTCAAAACAGACAGTAGATACACTAGTACTAGGACTAGATAGTGATTTCTCAATGACTAGTCAAAGACCAAAATTTGAACATAACATAAGCAAAACAAAGGTCTGGAGAGGGAAGGACAGCGGCAATTCATACCCATAATGGAGAGTGCGTGCAAAGGAGTCCCCCGACTCGAGAAAGATCAAGAGAAGTTTCTGCAACGAGGAAGATACATAAAATGCACATAGATAAAAATAACCTTTTCTCTGTTTTTTTGCAATAAATTACATAATTAAGAGCTATTATAACCACTACTTTTACAATAATGGAATATTGATATTACATTTAATTAAACAAAATATTTAATGAATTATTCACAACTAAAACTAACTTAGACAACTAATAATTAACTATATAGTTATAATCCGTCGAAGAGACTCCATAACTATAAATTGTAGATGCAAACAAATTATACTTATACCAAAAGTTATGAAACAAAAGAGTAAACTATTTGTTTAGAAATAAAAACACAAAAAGAAAGACAAAGAAATGATAAAAAGAACCACCATAAAGACAACAACACTCAAAAAGGGATTTATAACACATTAACAAATAAACCAAATGAAAAATAACAATTAATCCATCATTCCTTCCATTCATTCAATCAGTTATAATTTTGTTATATTTTTCCTTTTAATTCGTTTAACACACTAATAGATAAAACGAAAAAGCCCTTGTCAGTCAATAGATAAAGCATCTACATGTGGAGCAGAAGATTTGGGACTCGACCCCTATTGAGCCCATATATCAATTGGAAAGTTTCTTGACTGCACGCATCTCTCTTTACTCCCTCAGTAGGTCTTATGGGAGACCGTCTATTGTATAGACGGAGTCTATATAGCCCAGCCCAATCACAAAATGGGTATTTTTATTTTAGAGAAAAAAGAAAAAAAACCAAAAATAACCGTGCAATATTTGGTAACTTCTAGCCGTCTATTTTGGGAAATTGGTAATAGTTTCTTCCTTTCCCCAAAATCTCTTTATTCTCCTTAATGCAAAATTAATAGACCCCAACTCCATTAGAATACCAAAATACCTTCTGCAAAATTACATCTTCTATTCTCCTTCTTGAAATGGGTACTTGAAATGTTCTATAAAGTTCTTGAAATGTTCTTGAAATGTTCTATAAATTAGCAAGAGCCTGTCTGCGTAAAATAGGAAGCGCCATTTTAGCGTTTGAGAAGAAAAAAGCAAAGGGGGTAGTTCGAAGCTTGAAGAACAACTGAACACAAGTATGGTTATGGCAGAAGAGGGTTTTATGAAGGGTTAAGGGTTTTGAGCTTCCATGGTTTTAGGGGAGAAAAACTGAACACAAGTACAGGATGCAAATTGAAGTAGAAGAAGAAGAGAAACCTGAAAGAAAGGAAGGGTCCATTAAAAATCCATTGTTCTTTAATGTCGAATTTTAATGGTTATTTCTAATGGTTTTATTTGATTTTTTTGGGTGGAATTTCGATTTTTTTTTTGATTTATTGTTCTTAAAATGGGTACTTGAAATGTTCTATAAAGTTGAGTTCCAGGTACTTGAAATGTGTAATTGAATTGGAATAGTTTTTTTTTTTTTTTTTTTTTGAGATATGAATTGGAATATTTTTGGTGATATAGTTTTGATTTTTGATTTTTGATTTTTGAAACGTTCTTTATCCCTAAGAAGTTGAGTTCTAGGTACTATAAAGTTGAAATGTTCTTTATCCCTAAGAAGAACATAAAGAGACTTTTAATTTTTAATTTTTAATTTTTCATATTTGATGCTATAAATTAAATGCATAGTTTTGATTTTTGATTTTATAATAAAACACCAAAACAATGACTTGCATTAACGTCCTCAACTTCGTTTTATAATAAAAATGGAATTTCATAAAATCATTAGAAATAATGTCTATGTTTGGGCGTGTAATTATATTGTTCGTTAACGTCCTCAACTTGAAATTTCAATTCATACATATAAAACGTTTTATGTTCGTTACAACTTTATAGTGTTTAACTGTTTGAATTAAAACTTGAAATTTTAATTCAAACAGTTAAACACTTTAAAGAAGACATTATACGCCAAACTTAGCGTAAACATTATAGAACCAAAAAATAGACATTATAATGTCCAAACGTTGCCATCATAACTCCAAAACTTAGGCATTATAACTCCAAAACGTATGCATGATACGCCCAAACTTAGCATATACATTATAGATCCAAAAAATAGACATTATAATGCCCAAACGTTGCCATTATAACCCCAAAACGTATGCATTATTGTTCCAAAACTTTGACATTATAAATCCAAAATGGAGCCATTATAAATCCAAAAGTTAGAAATTATTAATCCAAAAATAAGTCATTATTAATCCAAAAATAAGTCATTATAACTCCACTTAGACAATATAACAACAAATAATTCATGAAAGATTTAGCACTCGTTCATTATATCTGCAAAAATTAAATATTATAATTCCCAAACTTTGACATTATACGTACAAACTTATATATTATATCTCCAAAAAAAAACAATTCAATATGTTCATTACAACTTCAATTTTTCAAAACGAATTGTCTACTTTTTTGCGACACTCTTCCTTTATCTTTTAGGAGCTACTTGGGCAGTTTTTTGGCATGCTCTCGTGCGCTTCTTTGGAGTAACAACTTTTAGAGAATCGGGAGTCCGTGCGGCCAGAATTTCAGGTAGTCTTTTGGGTTTATCTTTAGCAAACCGTTTGGCCAAACCTACCAATTTATCGCGCTTCATGTTTAGGTCGCTTAGTAAGATCCTCGTCAAAATGTTAGCCCGATATAGCCTCCGGTCAGCAAGCTACAAACATACATCACATTTGATATACATTACGATGTATCCATAAGAAATGAACATATTTTGATAGTTTAATGAACACAAGCATTAAAACCTCAAATATTTTTAAAAAATTCAGAACATATTTCAAGCATTTGAAAGAAAACAATACATTTTGAAAGAAAACAGTACATCTCAATAAATATTACAAAGTGAATTTTACACTCAACCTCAAAATCAGAACATTTTGAAAGAAAATGAACATATTTTGATACTTTAATGAACATATTTTGATAGTTTAAAAAATTCAGAACAGGACCAAATACGAAAATCAGATGAACAACAAAAAACCAATTTCACCCATATCACAAAACTGAAAAAAATCGAGATTTGAGAACTATAAACAGGGGAAAATCCCATTTTTCAAAAATTCATTTTCACCCATATCACAAAAAAACGAGTTCTAAATTTCTACGAAAAGGGGAAAAACACATTTTTTCGAAAATCAAATGAACAAAGCATACCTTGAAATTATAACGAAAACCACAAAAAAAAAAATTTAAAAATGCAAAAATTCCATATCACACAACTTTACCCATATCAAATCTCACAAAATCAAAAAAAAAAAAAAAAAAAAAAAACCAGAGAAACAAATCAAATTCAAGAACCAAAAAAACCAAATAACAAATCAAATTCAAGAACTAAGCAAATGTTGAAGATGAAATCAAGGAAAGAAAATGAAAAAAAAACAAAAATATAAGATTGATAAAACCAAAATACAGAAGATACATACCTTTGGCAAATGTTGAAGATGAAATCAAGAAACAAAGCACCAAATGAAAACTTTATGGTCGAAAATGGCGATTGAAGACTAAAATTCAATGGGTTATTATTTTTGGGAAGTTTCAAGGTTTTTGTCAGGAAAGAGAAAGGAAAGTTGGAAAGTTTTTGATGGAGTTTGAATATATGTAAATTAGCATTGCAGTTACTTAAATTTTTTAAAAATTTTTTTAATAAAAACCAAATTTCAAATATTGGGCCAGCCCAAATGAGTCTGTCTATACTATAGACGGTCTCATCCAAGAATTTGTGTTACTCCCTCCATAGAGAAACGAGTATGATTACCCCACCCGAACCCTACCTTATGCGAAATACTGAAAGTGTCACTTTTTTCTTTTTAAGGTATAATATATTTCATATTATTTCTATTATTTTTAATCATCCATTTATCAAATATTGTCCATGATATAATTAAAATATGTTAAAATCCTCTTAAAAAAAACACAAATTCTTGTGAAAGACGATTTCTTTGAAAGACCACCTCTAATAAGCTTTAATGAATTGGGCCTGAAAAATGTCTCTAAGAAAAACGATCTCTCAGAAAACTGGCGAAAAAAAGTGAAAATTAGTGATTAGAAGAAACTCAAAGGTTTTGAATTAACTTCAATGGCACGCCTCTTTGAGGTTTTCTTGAGTGATACTCAATCTCTCCCACTCTCTTTCTTCTTCTTCATCCTTCCTTCTTCTCCTTCCTTTTCCATTCTAATTCACCCATACCCATATCCAAATCCGTAATCCATACCCATACCCATACCCGAATTCGTATCCATTTTCACTACCCAATTTCATTCACAATCCGCCAAAATTCTGCTCCTTTCACTATTCGACACTACCCCTTCATCTATGGGTACTGAACCACCGCCACCACCTCCTCCGCCGCCTTTGCCGCAGTTTTCTTCAAGACTACTACATCCGCCGCCGCCGCCGCCGCCGCAGTCTCCTCCAAGGCTTCTACCACCTCCGCCTGAGACAGTTACCTCCCTTGCTCCTGGGTTTAGATTCCATCCTACTGATCAAGAACTTGTGGGTTATTACCTTAAACGCAAAATTTGTAGCAAACCTATTCGTTTTGATGCTATTTCTGAGACTGATATTTATAAGTCTGAGCCTTGGGACTTACCAGGTTCTTAATTCTCTTTACTCTTTCTGGGTTTTTGCTTTGGATTTTGTTGGGTTTATTGTTTAATTTGTTATGTTAAAGGTTTTGAGAATCACATGCACGTTTAATTTTTTGTTAAATTGAATTGGGTGGCAGACTGTAATTGAGAAATGTGGTGGAACTTTTGCAATATTGGTTATTTTTTGATTAATTGTTGTTTTTAATTGACAAGTTGCCATGTTTTGATGAGTTGTGGGGTGTGATTGGGTCAATTAATATTGGGGTTTGATTAAAATTTTCTTGTTTGATGTTATAAGGTATAAATAAATGCTTGAGTGGTCAAATATCTAATGCTAATCCGTCGGTCAAATCAGCTATTAGCTATCAACCTATTGCCAAACTCGCCCGGGCTCTCGACGGGGTTAGATTATAGAATATGGAATTTTAAGAGGTGTTTAATTTATTATTCATGGATATATTAAGGTTTAGGAGAATTTGTGCACGTTTTAATTTTTTGTTGAATTGAATTCGGTGGCAGGCTGTAATTGCAAAATGTGGTGGAGTTTATTAGTATAATATTGGTTGAAATGTATTTTCTTTTGATTGATTTTAATTTTAGTTGACAAGTTGGGATCTTTTAATGAGTTGTGGGGTGTGATTGGGTCAACTAATATTGGGGTTTGTTTAAAGATTTTGTTGTTTGATGGTATACTCTCATTGGGCTTGGATTATGGATGTTGGAATTGGTACCTTAGATTAGTTTGTTGGGGGGTTTTGTTAGAGAAGCTTCCCAATTTGATGATCTTTCAGTATCCTTCCAACCCTTTTGATGTGCATTTGAATGGTTGCTAATTTCAAAAGTAGTGTCAAATAATTGTGATTAGAGTACTTGTTTGTCCCACCGAGATTTGCTACATTTAACCTTCTCACATTGATATGCTTGATGTAGCAATCTGTAGATCTATTTATTCAGGCTGTACTTACTATGAAGGTGCGGTTTAATTAGATCTGATTTGTTGTTCTTTATTTGTATTATAATTACAGCTTTGTCGAAGCTGAAGAGCCGAGACAATGAGTGGTATTTTTTTGGTGTACAAGATAGAAAGTATGTTAATGGTTCTAGAGTAAATCGGGCGACAGGAAAAGGCTACTGGAAAGCCACTGGAAATGATCGCCCGATCATGCACAACTTTCGTACAGTTGGTATGAAGAAGACTCTTGTTTTTTACAGTGGGCGGGCACCATGTGGGAAACGAACTAATTGGGTTATGCATGAATATAGATTAACAGATGAGGAGCTTGCCAAAGATGGTGTTGTATTGGTAAGGTTTCTTGAACTAAATATATTACGCCTACGTTCTCTTATTGCAGTGGCAGATTTGGAAAATTTGTTGAGCGCGGTCAAATAAATTTCGTTAAAAATAATTACGATCATTCTGTCTTTCATTCGTAGAATTGCCAAATTTATCAAATTTAAGTGGGGTCAAATGAATCCATTGTTCACTATGGCTCTGCCACAACTCATTTGCTTTCTTAATGGTTGTCATTGGATTGTAGAGCTTTTTTCCTAGCGATAAATGGCAATGGCTGTGGCACATGTGTTTGGTGCTTCCTACACTTTCCCTTAGTGGAACATGTACTAGATGCCTTCATATTATTAGTATTGCAGCTTTTTGATTCTGTGATTAAATGCTAGATGGGAAATAGTTTGAAGTTCTTTTACATTTTACCATCTCTATCATTCACAAATTATAATTCTTGTAATATTTTCCTTTTCTGGTTCAGATGCTATGCTTACGGCGACATCTCCAGTTTAGAAAATCTTTTGTTGGATTTCTTTAGAAATCAAGGTGCTGAGATGTTTGTGTTAAAATCTATTATTGCACGGATGGGGCTTAGTTTTGAAGGGATTGATGATTCTGTTGGTTTTCGTTGCATCTCTTTATCTAACACTTGGTGAATTTACGCAAAATATATAAAGTTTCAAATTGTCGAAAAGCAATTGTTTGAACTAAGTGATATGTTTTGAAGGGTCCGAAGTATGTTTTTTGGTGTGGAGTTATGTTTCTTGATTTTGAAGTTTAATCAAAATAGGAATTTTTTGTTATTTTGTTTATGAACCAAGTGATATGCAAATTAACTTTTAAGCCAGTAACTTTTTCCTGTTGCAATTGATCTATTTGACCTCAACTGCAATCAGATTGCTGGTTTAAGTTTGCGTTTGTTTTTTCCGCTGAAATAAAGATAGGAATATGGAATATCAAGTGTTACTACCATGTATATCTTTTTATATTCATTCTGTATCAGGTTAGCTCCTTATTCGTTCACATTTTTTTATAGTGTAGGCTGAGGGGAGTGGAGAGCTAGGTGAAAATCGAACTCAGGATCGTGTCTATAGGGAAACCCTATAGTTCAGTTTGGTTATAACAAGATCAATTGAGACAAGACCTGATTCTCACTTATTGTTCACATTTAAATTGCTGTTTAGTTCCTTGGAATGTCTACAGGAAACCCTTCAGTTCACTTTGGTTATAACAAGATGAATTCAAGTTTTTGGCATTAAAATTGCCAAAATACCCAAATGGATCATAGCTCTAACTAGTCTAGACTCTAGAATGAGATGATAAAGATGTACAATTTTATATGCCCACTCGACACAATTTATTAAATGACTTTGAAAACGGAAATTGACATCGACTTTTTTCTTTGCATTGAAGTATGAAGATTGTTGATTATGTTTCATTTAACGACCCTAATCTTTTGGGATCAAAGCTTTGGAGTAATATACTCACGTTCATGTTTTAATTTAATAAATGACTTCAAAAGAGAGAATGTCTACTGTTCTGTACTTTCGTTTGCTTAGGAGGACAAATCAGTTCAGTATTGTTAGCTCTGTTTGTGACTGCTTGATTTGGGATGGACAGGATGCATATTTATTGTGTAAGATTTTGAAGAAAAGTGGTCCAGGATTTAAGCCCGGGGAGCAATATGGACCCTTTGTGGAGGAGGAATGGGAGAAGGATGGGTCTACTCTTGTCCCGGGATTAGAGGGTGATGATGAGGCTGCAGCTAATGACGATGCACGTGTCGAGGTGAGTTCAATTTTAGGTGGATTATGTTGTTTGTATGCATACATTTGCCCCCCCTGATTCTGCATAGCCCCAGGCGGGAGTCGTTTAGTGGTATTGGTTGATGTTTTGTTGTTTGATCCCGTCTAATCATGACCATTAAACACGTAAAATTTTTTGAACAATTAATCACGAAGTATTAACAATTGTGACCGAGTTCATTCTTATGGGGGTGTTTGACAATTGACGGTTAGCTGTTGGTTGCTTTTTTTGTTGGCTTGTTTGACCAACTGAAAATGTTGGATGTTTTTGTTGGCTTTTAAGCTAGCTGAAAAAACCAGCTATTTATGGAGATGTTTGGTAAATTTGGGTATTGGATGTTGGTTGTTTATTAGAGGAAAAGTGGGTCAACAAGCCAAAAGACAAAAAAGAAGCTAACTGGAGTAGTATTTTTATTTTGGCTTAAAAGCCGGCTTTTTAGTTGGCTTAAAAGTCATTTACCAAATACCTTTTTGACTGTTTGACAAACCAACCAAAAAAAGCCAATGTAAAGCCAACTACCAAACACTTGGTGTTTTTGCATTTTAGCTTCTTTTTTCTTCCCCTATTACTAATAGTTTTCAATTTTGTTCTTCAATTGTTCCAGGATTCTGTACATTTGATGAATAATTCTGAACCTTCCGCGGTAACAAGCTGTGGTTTTTCGACAGAGGTTCAAGAGATTCCACCTCTTTGCAAAATCGAAAGGGCAGAAGATGGCCCTGTAGCTTGCACAATTGATTTAGAACCATTGTCACTTGGTCCAAACAAACGTTTTAAGCCGAGTGAGCCTGAAACATGTCATTCCAATATTCTCGATAACTCTAACTTAGTAACAGAGAGACGCTGCTCATCATCGAGTGGTACGACAAACTTGTCGTCTGGACTTTTGGAATTTCCGTTGCTCGAGTCAGATGAGCCGCAAAAAGAGCGGCCCTGCCCTCTTGCAAATTTAATCGATATTAATGTCCCTCCAAGC
Source organism: Amaranthus palmeri (assembly GCA_019776075.1). Classification (NCBI taxonomy): domain Eukaryota; kingdom Viridiplantae; phylum Streptophyta; class Magnoliopsida; order Caryophyllales; family Amaranthaceae; genus Amaranthus; species Amaranthus palmeri. The sequence continues at coordinate 1,624,365 of JAAKBH010000280.1, forward strand.
TGTTTGAAGCTCTTTGAAGATCTGCGTAATGAAATTTATAGGACTTCAATCGAGAAAGAGTCTTTGAAGATTGAAGTGATGAGTGCGAGGACCATGATTAACATTCTCCAGACGAAAATCGATCATCTGACCAAGGAAAACGAGGATTTGAAGAAGAGCAACATGTAGGATGGCTAGGTTTTGTAGTGGGGTATTTTTCGTGTTTTATGCACCGTCTTGAATGTAATATCAACCCGAGTGGCCGCCTAATCGTTCTACATTGCTATGTATAACATTGTTCAATTGACTCGATCTAGTTTTAGTTCAAGACCTTTAATTTTTGTACTCCTATTTGTGCGAGATTTTCTTCCCGACTTGGGTTTTTTTTTTTTCCGTCCAAGTAGCTTTTTTTTTGCGTCGTTTTAAAATTTAGTTTTTGAAATTTTGTTATTATTGGTAATGTAGGGGACTCTCTTATTAATAGTTGGTCCATGAATTATGTATATAAAATAATATTTTCTCCGTTTATGATACTTTCACCTGATAGTGATACTTTTTCACACAATGTGTCGCAATCAATCACAAATATCCAAAGTGGTCCTTGCAAGATCAAAACAACATATGAGTTGCTGAATTTTGATATTAATACATCAGATTAGTGTGGTATTTGTGATTTTGCTCATGAATTAATTGATTATTGTTCTTTGAATGCCATTTATCATGAATGATATATATCTATGATATAGGATATTTATATATTTATCATAAAGAATATGTTGCTTAATTGATATTAATTAAAACAAATATTTGCTAATTCATTGAATATTTGTCTTTAACCTTTATAATTTTGATGAGTAAAAAAATATGATTGCAACACGTATCATTAAAATGAACGACGCATGTAGTTATTTAATATCTCTTTTCAATGTGATTTTTCAATCACGAAGATCTTTAGGTATATATTGAACAAAATCACTAAAATTAAAACAACACTTCTTTAAAGATCTGAGTATTCGCCTCCAAACATTCTTTTAGTCCGAGAATTTCCTAAATTTTGCATCCGAGTCTAATTCATCTTACAAAAACAGTTGGGTATCCAAGCTAAACAAAACCAAATCTAATACACAACAAAACAGCGGAAATAGAAAGTTTATCAAGAAATTTATGAAAAGTAGAGTTTTATACCCGACCCCAATCTTTTGGGATTTAAGCTCTGACATTGTTGTTGTATAACCATCTTTTTGTATTGCAATTGGTTGCACAATCTTATAAAGTAGGAGGAATCCAGATATAACCATGAGTTTGAACATAACCAGCGTTTTCAAGTAGGGTATCTGCCTCGGTTGGGCCTCGAGTTCCAGGCTTATATGGAATGGACTTCAGCTGTCCGTCATCAATTCTGTGCAGAAGAGGAGTGAAAATCTCCCAGGCAGCCTGAAAAAAGAAACAGCTTTCGGTTGAGATGATTATGATGCAAATTCTAAATATTTGTGGAATATCAAGGAAAGTTGATGAAAATTTGTGCAATTGTTACCTTAAGCTCGTCTCTTCGAACGAAATGCTGTTGATCACCTCTGATTCTGCGGAAGAAGGTAAGAAGATAATAATTAATGTGGTACTCTAAAGGGTAATATTGTTTGATCAAAGCACACACTAGAAATGGAATAACAACACAGTAAAGTGTTATATTAGACGACTTCCTGTTCCTTACGTGTCCAGAATCAAGCGTTCGTAGGCCTCTGGAATAACAACTCCCTGATAACGCTGCCTATATGACAAATCTAGCTCACTTTGTACAGTTAACATTTCCAGCCCCGGCTGTTTCACCTGTTAAAGGAAATAAAACTTTTTTTAGTTGGCTTGAAAACAAACTTTCAGCCAGGTAGCTTACTGCTGTTTGATTTGCACACAACATACATTTAAAAATAACATTAGAAGATTTAAATATTGGGTCACATATCAATCAAGACCTAAGACGTCCTAGAGCATCTGATGGAATTGGAAGATATTTATTTACCCCTTCCACGTCCAACAAGCTATAGTGGTATGTGAGTGACTTGTAGATATGGCATGTTGATATAGTACCACGGATTCCGTACGACATTGGGACTGTATGAGAATGACTTTCAAGGGTAGTGCACAGATGCATACATGAAAGTTATACCAATGGTAGGTAGTGGGTAGGCGGTGGTGCATTTGATTGCACACCCACCTCATATCCACATGCCTAAGACCTAATTTGCACACCTTCCCATTATCCATCTAAAGTTTTTAGACTGGCATTGGTTCAATGTGAAGAATTCCTGGATTCTAAGATATGATCATTTCATTGAATACTAGATGAAATATCCTCCTCCCTATTGAATAACAGTATTAATTTTGGCTATAGTAGTGGCCGGTGGGTGGACTTCAGAGTATTTGGTATTTAGTAGGACGATGGGGTGGATGCATTAAAGATTGTCGAGGTCCAAGAAGTGCAGCTTAGCCATAGGAAATTGATGGTGTACATGGTTCGTTCACGTAGTAGATTTCATCTAAGCATGTTTATTGCATCAAGTAGGCAGCAAATGAATTGGGTCCATGTACTTAGTTGGCAGCATTATAAGAGCGGAGTTCATAATTGAATCTATATAGAAATTGATATATTCATTCAAAAGGGGAAGTAGTGAAGTACATATATTGGCTAGTGGTGGGGGATGATAATGATTTCAAGTGAACTACACAGATTCGCAACTCATACAGTAGTAGCCACCTAGTTGGACAGTGGCAACGAAAACTAATTTGCAACCTCTAGATCCTAGGTTTAAACATAGCTTCTAGCAACAGCCCATAAACAGTATACATGAGTGATGGCTTCAATTTGGTAAAGCCCAACTTTGCTATTAACAAGAATACACATGATACAGGTCAGTAAAATTCACATACCGTAAGTTTCATATAAATTGCCTCTGAAGGTTGTAGCCGCATCACAAATTCATTTCTTCCTTGTTTTTTACCTGAAAAAGAAACAAAACTATTCTTTAGAGATATTATAAGAGAAACCCGAATAGAGATTCCTAAACATTTTTGATGAAATAAGACCACAAGATAACTCTTAACATCTTGCTACCATGACCACTACCATACACATCAGACAAGGATAAAACTTAATATAGGCATGGCAAACGCTAAACTATCTACATTGACTGGAAAAGTGGTTTTGCAACCGTGATTGCATCCAAAATTTTTCACTATGCCCTTGCTGATTATGCAAGAAAGTACATTCACATGAAAAAAGAAAAGATTTAAAGTGAATACAATTGCCAAAAAGATGCCATACATTTGAATATATCACCAGGGACATCCTTGAACTGAATACGGATTTCTGCTTTTCTTGAATTCAATGCCTTCCCTGCCTTAAGTATGAATGGAACCCCTGCCATACAAAGTGTTGTTTAGAGAAGAGTGATATAATTGAGCTTTTGACCAGCATTCTCACATCAGCTTACAATATATTTGATAGGGTCCATACATGCATTTCATAATCCCAAATGTCATCCAGTGGCTTCCACCTAGGGTGTGGTTTGAGGTGGTCGGATGCACGCAACCTTACCCTTGTTAGTGATGATACAAACAAGGAGGTTGTTTCTGATTGAGCCTAGGTAGAAAAAACCATGTGCAACTTCACATAAAATAGAAGTGCACAAGACTTGATGAACCATTTTACTATAGTCCACTATAACCTGAAAGTCTGAAACCAAAGAACTATGGCCCCATCAAAATAAGGGACAGATATTTGATAAGGTCCAATAGAGAAAAATTTCCAAGGATCAACCAAAAAAAAGTTAAACTTGAAAAAAAATTTTGGATAAAAGCTGTCACACCTTCCCATCTTTCATTGTGTATCCGCAAAATCACAGTTGCAAAAGTTGGTGTGTTTGAGCTGTTTGGAACAGTTGGATCATCTCTGTAGCCCTCGTATTGCCCAAGAACGACATCTTCATCTTTAATTCGATCAACTGCTTGAAGAACCTTTAAAACGACCACATACAATTTACCAGAGGAAAATTTGAATAAGAAAAAAAAGACTAACTAGCAAGCCAATCAGCAGTAACGTTCGAAGCCACATTCAGATAAATTTCTTACCTGCACAATTTAAAAATAAAAAGTACTACGTGGTCATCATAGATAGAATAGAACTAGCTCATAAGAATTGCATAATTTAGTGTCATTTGTAAGAGATGACTCCTATCAGCTGTTAAAAAGAACAGATTAAGGAAACTGTGTAGTGCTGTAGATATGAATGATACCAAAAAAAGTTAATTTAGAAACACCGTTGTACTCCCTCCCCCCTGATATCTTTTGTGGCTATTTGATCAACCGAAGGAGTACAGCTCAATTGCTTGCGCTTTAACAGTTAAATATGGAGTATTTCAGATGACTATCATGGTATTCAATATTGTTAAAAGTATTTTTTGTAAAAATTTAGAATGGGAAACATAATAAGGTGGGAGAGCAAGATTTATTTCCATGTGTAATTCAAACAGAAACCTTTTGTAACTTTTATTATCACCTAATTGAAGATATTTATGATCAAGGGCATAAATTGATGATAACTTCTTTTGTTGAACTATTACTTTATTGGTACTTTTAACTTCTTTGATAAAGAAGGTGGTGATGTTTTATCTGAAATTATGATATCACATTGGTATTGAAAGCAACAGATCACATGTAAAAGAAACGTTAGTTGACTAAGAATGAACAAATTGAGCCTGAAGGAAGTAGGAGGGAAACAAACACACAAACACAGGTCATGTAAAAGAAAATATTCACCTTCACTTTTTCATCTCGAATGTGTTCTGGTTTAAGTGACACTGGTTTCTCCATGGCAACCAAACAAAGAACCTGAAAGGTATAAAACAATGTATCTCACCAGAAATCAACAATTGCTGGACACTTGAGCAAAGATATCAAATTCTCAAACATACTGCTAGAAATTATCAATAAAAATAAATGGAGAAGAGAAAACAAAAATAAACACAAAAAAATCTATCATACGAAAGGATGAATTATTAGGACATAGCCTAGTTTTCTCTACCTTATCGCCAAATCAATGAAAAAAGATAATAGTATCTCAGGTTAATAAATGCAAGAGAAAATATTATGGAAGAGTATATTCAGGATCGTTCGAATTGCAAGTTTAATGATGTCTACTATCTCATAAGTACACCGAGAATCTGGGGATCAAGAAGGAAAACGAAATCATATGTAACAGAAATGCAAGAATTATAATATTACCTGCAAGAGGTGATTCTGAATAATGTCACGAATAATTCTGCAAAAAGTATAAAATCTGAAATTCAGTGACTGATACAATATAGTAATGATCAGGAATCAGGATGCATATAGCATTAAGTCATTCAAGAAAAGAAAACCAAACTCAAAAATTTATAAAAAATGGGCTAGAGAAAACATTATTGCAAATAGCAAAATAATTACATGTTCTTTAGAAATATTCTGTAATGAAACAAAATAGTGATAACATACCCATACTGATCGAAGTATCCACCACGGCCCTCTGTTCCGAAATCCTCTCTAAAGACGATCTACAAGGATAATGCACAATTAGACAAGCAGGGTTATAAAGAAACCCAGAGTATGCTGCTCTGAGTCAAATATGGACTTGAGAGTTTTAACGTGAACATATCACTTTTAATAAATAACCAACATTAGGATGGCAAGGACCTCTTAATCTCTTATGTTTATGAATGTATATGCTCCACTTTCTATATTGGATAAAAATCTAAATTCTACTAACTAATGCTTGCCTCAATTTATCATATTCACTCTCTAGTCTCTACTATCATTAAATATCTTCTCCCCAGTAACTACAATAATATCTGCTCTCCACCAACTACCAACTACGCTGAAATATTGTAATGACACAATGATACAATGGGCAACAAGACTATATAGTAGGATGGCTCAAGAACACACAGAATACTCAAGACGAACTAGAAAAGCAAGCCAGACTGCAATAGTCATAGTAAGTTTTCCATCTTCTTTTGGGTTTTGGAAGCTTATGCTGAACAAAGTGTTAACTGAAGCCTGAAAAACACCAAAATACCATTTTGTGTCCTTGTTGTGAAGTTTTCTGTATATGGAATCAATTGACTCAAAGATGACTCCAACCATCAAAACACAGAACAAAAATGGTTTCCTGAATTTAGATCAAGAAGGTTACCTGTACATTAGCAATGTTATCTCGATTCCAAAGGGGAAGAAAAAAGCGATTAGCAAACCGCATCACCAGCTGTGGATTCACATGATATCAGTATTCTCTTAAATAAAAGTCGAAACGTTATTAGAGTACTTCATGAAATATTACCAAATTCTGCACCAGCTCTTTTCCCAAATAATGATCAATACGATAAATTTGTGACTCATCAAACAACTCTCCAATCTGTGAACTCAGCTGCTCTGCGGATTCCAGGTCTCTCCCAAAAGGCTTCTCAACAACAATCCGTGTCCATCCACCATTTTTTGCTACAATATAATATTTGTAAAGTGAAAAAAAATTAGCACAACTAAGAAATTTGACAATCATCAAAAACACTATGTTGAATTCAAAATTGAATTGCATACACCATAATTTAGGACTTGCTCTACTCAATTATGATTTTAAAACTATAACTTTTTGTATTTCTTCATCAAGAAAGGTAATAATTGGAAAAAAGATATTGCATTGCATATAAAATACAGACTCCTTATTGACACATTATTTAAAATAAATATGCTCTTAATAGCTGCAGAAGTAACAATATATCTTTCTGAAATTTTTCATGCTTCCAGCAATCACAAGTCACAACCACCATGAAAGTAAAAATCATTAATGTCATCTTGATTGTGGCAGACGCTGTTACAACTAGTTTTGAGGAGTCATGGACATCGCAATGTGAATAGATGACTTGGAAAAAAAAAACCATTTTATCTAGTAGTTCACGTTTTTTGGAATATATATTTGAAATAGTTTACATAGAACTATTTGAACTTATATACCTTCAATAAAGATAATCATGGCTCATAAGTTAGAATAACAGCTTATAATGGTTGTTACTCTTTGATTTAAAGACACTGGTCATATAACGAGGTTTTGCAGTTTAATAAGCTCAAATCTGTGATAAAGCGGCAGTTATTTAACAGAACAGCCTCATTTTTATTCTACGCCATGAACAGAATTCAATGAACATACATTTATTCATACAGCAGAGACTTATCATCCTGCAAACAGATGGATATACTGAAGGAGGTAGAGCAAGATAAAAGAGTCTTCTAGATACTCCTTGACTGTTCTGCTCACACTCATACTTTGTTATTTCTTCATCCAACAACTGAAAGCCCTCCTTTGTATCATAAGAGCCACTGACATATTTAATCTGGAACATTGAGGTAAAACCAAGTATAAATATCTTTCCTACGGCCTGGAAACTAGAAACAAAAAACTTGAGAATAGGTATCAACCAAGCGCAAAAATTCAGAAGCATCATCAGACAACTCTGGTGTTGCATTCTTGGAGGGAACCAGATACCTGCATTCATGAACAAAGCCTTATTTAACAACGAATACCAGAACTATTCACGCAAACTTTAATAGACAAAAGAGATCTAAGAGGTGCGTGAAGAAGAATTCTACTAATTAAGTAGTATGCAAAAAAAAAAAAAAAAAAAAAAAAAAAAGTGCACTGCAGCAGAGTGCAGCTTGCAACAGATAAAATCAAGGAACATAGAATTAAGTTAAAGGAACAAATGAAATGATGAAACAACTTAATGAGAATCAAAAGTAATAGAATTAATTTAAACTTCAAGCTTGCAATAGGAACTACTAGAAAACTAAACAAAAAAGTTTCATTCATAGAATTCCACTAGAGTTAATGAGCAAATCCAGTCTTAAGCCACATCTACAATAAATGAAGCAAAGATGTAGAAATCTCACCCATGAATCCGATCTTTCAATTCATCATCTGTCATCTTTGACCTAGCATAACCAAAGATATGGACCTCACTTGGAGGAAGAAATCCCTTCAGATACAATCAGCGATTCGGGTTAGTTCAAAAATCACTTTCTCATATAAATAGTCACGCAGACACATGATGGTAGAACAAGGAGAATGTGAAGCAAATAGATGAAATCCAACCTGACGATAGAGGTTGAACAGAGCAGGAAAAGTCTTTTTCTTGGCAAGATCCCCTGAAGCACCAAGGACAATTATAGAAAGAGACCCACATTCCAATGAACCATCAGAATCTCCTCTGTCCACAAAAGAGTCATTTCTGATACTGGATCTTTTCTCCATATGCCACACACCTGAGGCCATCTTTTAGCTGGAAAAAACAAAAAAAAATCAGTCATGTCACTTGCAAGAGGTCACTCAAGTGACACCATGTTAAAATTTTCAGCAAATCTAGTTATTGCATCAGGCAACAAGGTATAAATACAAAACTCCATAGATTGTTCAAGAGCTAGACAATAGATTATGGTTCATTTTGATCCTAAGTAATGAAGTATCTACATAAACTCACGGTGTTGCATGCAATTACCTAAAATGCGCTAACTTTTCAATCCTAGTCCAATACTTAGTTTGAAAGATTACTTGAAATTAGCTGCTCAATCACCCAAATAACTGCAGAATCCCATCAACTCGAGGTGCATGTTTAAAGGGACTTGGAAGAAGGGAAAGGGAATTTATGAAAAGGAAGTCTCTAGTCCTTGTTTAGTTACAAGGGGGTCAGGGAAAGTACTTAAATTTGATCAAAGTCCCAAGAAAAATATACGAAGGTACTTGGAAGTCTCAACTGAAAGTCTAGCATAACAATTAAGCAAACAGTCTCATCTCGACTAAAAGTCTCACAATTCTCATTTATATGTGCCAAACACCCCCCTAGAGCAGTTCAATTTGGATCCCACACACTTGAATCCAAATATGACCCGACTCGACTCTCGTGGCCCATGGGTAGTTTAAGACATATATGCAAAGTGCAGGGACCACATTAAGACTCAAAAATTAGTTGTTACTTTTGCTTTAGTTTGATGGTTAGTTTTAGGCAATAAATTTTGGAAAAATACAAAATAAATGGGTCTAAAAAGTATTAAAATTTTGGTTCCCCTGCCTACTCCCAAAATAAAATACACTTCAAATCAATTGACATATTGTAGGTACATACCAAAAACAAAAAATGATCCAATCCAAATAAATCATACCCAAAAATCTAACCAAACGCCATATTGATGGCAACCATCAATATCATCATCATGCATGTCATGTCATAGTCCAAAAATGCGGTAGCAGTCACCATGGCAGTAATGGACATGATGATGTCACAACGGAGATGATGCAATTACCATACCGACAAATATCGGCCTATAACATGAAATATGATAAATTTGAAAATTTTTACGATACGGCCGGATTTTTTTACCCTATGATGCATGTTTAGAAGAGGATCAAGAGTCACGAATAATAATCAAAAATGAAAATGTCGGCCAAAAGCAATCCCATCAATCATCATGCTGTAATTGCAGGAAACAATTATCAACATAACAAATATGAAAAATGCAGCAGTAGCAGCATCAGGTACACAAAGCATTCTCACAAATCAACCATAACTTGAAAAATTTAGTGCAATAAACTGAAAATTCAATAATATATTAAAAAATACAATTTTAAAAATAGTTAGAAAAGGGGAAAACTCACCGGAAAACAAGAATATTGTGGGATTATTGGAGTTACAAGTTGCAATAACGTGAATTTACGGGTGGATCCAATGCTTGTATTGTATATATGTATCGATTATCGAACTCCTATGATATGCGGATCCATATTCCATACACAATTAAAAATCGATAATCAATGATTTCGAATGTTGATCATGCCTCATGGTTGAGTCGTGTCGTGCGTCGTGACACCATTAAAAGGTCTTGTTCTTGCCTCTCTATTTGATTTAATTTTTGTTTCAAATGTCGTAGGTGTTTAAAATAATTCGACAATTTGTTCTTTATCCAATCATTATATCATATCATACAATACTGTAAAAGAATGGTAAAACTCCACATGGTGAGTTTACAGAGTTTTGTATTAATTATGATTTTAAAGTATTAAAAGTAAGTTTTCAAAAAGATTTTATTAGATATAATCATACAAATATAAAATATTATAAAAGAATAAAAAAATTGCAAAGGACGATTTTACATAACTTTACCAACTAAAATCATTCTTATAGTTAAAATGTGATTGTGGGATATTCAAATCATATTCAGTATAATATGCAATTGTATTTGTATCTTTCTTAAAAAAATTTATTTATAGGTATTTCTATACTAGCAAACTTCTATACTAGTTTTACTATGTCATGTTTGGAAATAATAATTTCATTTGGAAATTTAAAATTGACTCTAATTTATTATTTGCAAATTAAAAATTTTCTAATTTGGATTTGAATCAAATTTCACTCCATTGTTTTTTTTTATTTCACTCCATTGTTTTAATAAGGTCCAACCCTGGTCCATCTCTAACTCGGACTCGAATTGTATAGTCGGAGTCGAATGACTTTTTCCTCGGACTCGAATCGGATTATTTTCCTCGAATCGATATGGTCGGACTCGGGGTGAATTGCCATCCCTAGTATGATGAATGACAAAACATCAAATACTAATTGGTTGCTAATTGCTATTTACAAAACAATCATTTTGATATGAAGTACTATATTAACCAATAAACATTTGCTCTATTATAATTAAGAGTAATTGTAATCAATAAATATTATTTGTCATTACTTATCATTAGTTGACAATTTATATATAGTTAAATATTAAAACTTAATTAATTGTAAATAAGTAGTATTTATTATTTTATCATTTATTGTTAATATTTATTATTTATAATTTCATTAATTTTATTCGCAATATTTTAATAAGTCATAACACCAACTTCAATAGATCATAACACCAACTCCAATTAGGATCAAACGCGCGCGTCAGTTTTTAGAATTTTCTCGTTTTTTATTTGTTGGACTTGGGCCTGGGCCTGGGCCTAGAGAGCCGTCTCTTGTAAAGGCGATCTCTCAGGACAGGCGCTGAAACTATATTGAATATGAAATCGTTTGTATTGACCGCAAAATTCATTTCGTGACAGTTACCTTGACCTCGACCTCGTTTTTGGACTAGGGTACCATTTCTACATATACAAATAACAACAGCCGATTACTTGATCATGAAAGTAAAATCACTTGTGTGTTGCAGCCTAAGTATTACACATGAGTCTGAACCACACTTCTTACAAACCTTCCTTGAGTATCTCCATCAAGCAAAGAGCTACTAAACGAGAACTCCGATCTGTCCGTTTGAATTTGCTACATTATATTAAGAAAACTCTCATTTCGATTTGCATAATATAGCAAATTCGAAGATATAGGAGAGTATAATAGAATGAACACGAGTGACGAGACCATCAAAGAGGCTCCATTCCGAAAAACATGTATGTGATCAAATGAAGAGGTCGGAATGAGAAAAAAGAGGGAAATCGAATAGAAGACGATTCATGAAATCTAATATCCTTTCTATTGAATTAAAAGTTCTCCATAAATGTTCACTAAACAATGAAGATTATCAAATTCCTGTGCATTACATTATATTCAAGTGAAGAAAAAACAAGGTATTGCTATGTCAACAAAAAATAAACCGAAAGATTCACCGGTTTTGAAGTCCTTCTATGGCTTTCTTCCATTGCCACGCTCTCTGCTTCGGGTCTTCAAACGACATTACCTTCTTGGGCTGAAATATTTATAACCGGACAAAAGGAAAATCAACATGTCAACGGAAAACTTCGTATATGAGAAGATTCAAAGGCGTAAAGAAGAAACTAACGAATCGCAAGATAGCGCAAAGGAGTTTTATCTATAAGCGGACTTTTTCGTATATTTTTGATTCGGATAGGAGAATACTCACCGTGCATATCTTAAAATGAGAAGGACTTGATACTTGTAGATTCAAATCATTAGAATTATCAGACCAAATTATATTCCCCTTAACCATCAGTTTTGATGGATCGACGTAGATCAATTTTGGTTTGTTAGTAAGAATAAGTTGCACCTTCTTGCTCGATAACTTTTGAATTTTCTTGACCATCGAGATCATGAGAACAGATTCACCGGGTTCCAAGAACTGCTGCCTGTCAATATAGGAAGAATATATAATTACGACATCCTACATCATCCTCATACCCATTATATACCGCTCATAGAAGCCATGATACGGGTATGGGGTGGGTTGGATGACGGCAAACCATACCTTTATCAACATAGATAAGGAGGTTGCGGCCATTGAAACCCTGGGCTCAACAATGATTTGCAAATTGCCTAATAATTTTTTTAGAGCGCGGAAAATCAAGACAAGATTGCAGATGTCCAAGCATTAAACAGTTTAATGTGCACAAAAGAGTCGTACCATTTTGAATCAAAAGAGTCTATTGATGCAAGTCTCGTTATGTGACTAGTTCCTTCAGTGGATGACGAGGTACCACTGTTCACGTCATTTTGCTTTGACGTACCATCTCCGACATGTACGGGATTCCACGAATCCTGAGAAGTATCGGCTCCTCCAGAGTGAGCCTATGGTACAAAAACAATCAATTAAGGAACTATAGACGGAAAATCAACTACCAAACTGATAGAACATAGTGACAATAGAAAATGCTACCCCAGGTTCCTTGACAAGCTTAGGTGGGGGAAGGTCCCGTAACTTCGCCCAATCAACTCCATGGAAAAAAGGATGACCTCTGAGAGCACGATATCCCTCGGGTCCAGCTCCAGGTCTTTTGCTTGGATCTATGGACTGCAATTGAACACAGAAAAATATATAGGCGTGTGGATTATACAGGAAATGATAAGCAATTTGAATACAACTCCATCCCAATTCAATACCTATTTCAACAAACACCTAGAACAATAATTTCTCAAACCGAGTTCTCTTAACGCATATCTCTATCAGTGACAAATCCAGAAAAGAACTCAAGTGACGTCACAAATAGGAGTATTATTAATGGCATGTGGTTTTTTAAAAAACATAAAATAAACGGGGAAGCAAATTCTACAACTAGTCGGAACCCTGGTAGGGTGTGAGAATAAGTGACTACACAACCAACTCAACCAAGTTCATTTTCTACCTTTTATTGTAGTGCTATTATATTTTTAACATATTTGTGAATTGTGATGTCACTTGCCGATCCGGACCATCCCTTACCTCGGCCCTGATCTATATACAACTCCTTCACATAAATCGTCTCTCGAAATAAGTGTCCATAGTCTAGTGGAACATTGAAGAAGAGTAATCACAGGCTTATTGTTTTCTTATTTGTGTAACCTTTTATGGGTTTCTTCTAATCACGTCTCTTTAGGGAGCTTGTATGCCTTTTTACCGTACAAGAAAGACACACAAGCACAAACTGCCTCAATTCGATAGCTTTTTTCCTGCAGCCCGCTTCCCATTTATCAAGAAACCAAAAGGAAAAGAATCAAGGTAAGCAACCCACGTACTGGCATAAGGGTGTGATTAAAAATATCGCTGCCAAATATACACATGCTTGTAATATTTCAACTAAACCCAAAACATTTCTCCAAAGTGCTTTGAATTTCCTAAAAACGCTTTTTCAACGACACATAATATCGTCATCATAAGTAAATACAGTACCGACATTTTATTTTACGGCGTATTAAGAAACCTATCAACAATAACAAACAAACATAGAAAACCACTCTCTATCTCCCACACCTCATTCCTACATGCCAAGTGTTCATATGCATGCTGTTGCCCCGATGTGCGGTGTTCACAACTTCACATGCATAGCATTTGAACAAAGGCAACTAATTATCCAAGAAAATAGATTGAAAAATGGATTACAGGAAGACAAAAAAAGTTAAGGAACTGGTAAAAGGATATTTAGCAGTAAACCATGAAACTGTATTAGTGTATTTCGTAACCTTTAATCAAAAATGGAAAGCCAGAAACATTCAGCATACTTGGCAGTGATTTGAACTGAAGAAGCATATGCAGTTTCAGTTGGTCTCTTGTGCACAAATTTTTATTTTATTTTCAGGTGTCATTATAGATATAATAAAGCCATGTACGAGTGATAAGAGTTAATCCAAAGTCATTTTCCAAATGTAGAGCCATGTAAGAGTTTATATCATATTACAGTTTTGTGAAGCCTAGGAATCATATCTATACTAATATACTAGATGAATTATTTTCAGTAACATATGCCACAACCATATTCTTTTTTTTCAGCCGAAAATGGTAAAAACAGAGAAATTTTAACAAACAAATGGGCAAATATTGATTTACACTAATAATGATCAAGATATTCTTCAAGATAAAAAAATATTTTTCATCATAAATATATATATTTAAATATAATAACCAACGAAGTATTTACAGCAAATATATATCATAACAATCAAATCAATTTAGTTCATTTACAAGTGAATAGTAGTAATTGAATTAATGATATAATGAACGAGGAGCTAAGATAATAAGGAAATAAATAGGATTCTTTAGCAAATAAAGGACCTCTATCAAATCACATTACAGAGTTACGAGGAAAATACAATTTATGCATAAGGCTAGCATTTCGAGTTTAAAATTAGCTGCTAAATCAAAGGTATCGTAGGAAACTAATATAATTCCTTTTTGGATAAGCAATTAACTATCAATCTATAAAATAAATTCTCATTTACTAAACTCCCAAAGTAGAATATCAAGAAAAAATACAGCTATTGAAACTCCCTCCGATCCTTATTTGTTTCAGTATGTTCCATAAAAGAATATCCCTTTTACAATTTACCCTATACTCCCTTTGTCCCTCTCACTTAGCATCATTTTTCGGTTTGGGTTGTACCTCTCATCTTGCATCATTTCTATTTTGAGACAATGGCCCAACACTTTCTTTTAATCTCATCCATATATTCTAACTCTCTTTTAATTCATCCTTACAATCCATTCCTCTCTTCATTTATTACCAAATGTCTACCTTTTCCTTACAAACAACCCACTTTTTCTTTGCTACTTTCCTAGAGGGACAGAGGAGTATAGAAAATTTATCTCTATATCTCTCCACCCTTGTCCCTACCTTTTCTCTCTCTGTGCTACTACATATCTACTTCAGTAAAAGGGTACGACTATTTGGAAAGAGAGATTATACATTATATGTCTCGCTGTAAACATATGAGCAATCTTATATACAAGATTGAATATAAACAACTTGAATGGTCTTCTTTTGCCTTAGATCCAAAATCAATCCAATGCATCCTTGAGATTGTTTATTGGTTCAAGTAGTGAAACTCTTTCCCATTTGTGAAATAGAAACTCCACATATGTTTCAAGAGATTTTTAATGATTAAAATAATTTTAAATAAATAAAATAAAAGATACATCCTTGTTCGTCTTTTGTTTTCTTGACATAACTTTTAGCAAGATATGAGAAGCTTAGCTTTTTCCTTTTTAAGCTTAAAATTATTTAATTATAAATAAGGCAGCATCACAATCACAGATAATGAAATTAAAGCATGAATAAGACAATATGCTATTCACTCATTAGCAAATCGTGAGTGTACGTGTATTTTGGTTTGCAAGAGCTAATACACATGAGCAACACAAACTGATGATTTCTTACCAGCAACTGATCAATGAGATCCTTTGCTTCCTCAGAGAAATAATCTGGAAATTTAACATCTCTCGCAATAATTTTTTGGAAAATCAGCCATTCACTTGCATCTTTGAAAGGTGAAGTTCCTGAAAGCATCTGGTACAAGGTGCAACCAAGCGCCCATAAATCGTTTCTGTTTCAGGAAAGGAGATAACTGCATGAAAGTCTAAAACTGCAACAAATCAAAGAAAATTCTTGTTTTTGACAAGCACGGAATACACTCATAATGGACACAAAAGTGATTTCCCAGCATAATTAGCTACCATCTTTTCTCCATTTTATAGCAAAATGACATCCACATACCCAAATGTAGCAGGTGAAGAATTCAAGACCTCTGGAGGCACATATGCTGCCGTTCCCACAAAAGTGCAAGCCTTGTCATCTGAATAAGTCACATATAAGACAAAAATTAGCACATCTATGACCAAGCACCAGTACGGAAAACCAACAAGAAAAAATGAACATACCTGATGCAGCATTTGGGAGGACTGTGATGCTACTATCTTGCATAGGTTTTACACTTCCGAAATCAGCAATCTTGATGTGACCATCAGAGGTAAGCAACAAGTTCTCCGGCTGCAAGATAGTAAAAAAATTTAAGCAATAAATATCACACAATATTATAAAATTCACTATGGAAGGCGCAAGAAAAGCAGGTAAGTGGAAATTCACCTTAATGTCTCGGTGAATCAAACCCAAACCATGAATATACTCCAGAGCATCCACAACTTCCGCAGCGTAAAAGCGAGCTTCATTTTCAGACAAACGCCCTTTCTGCATACAATAAAATTGATTGTATATGAGAAATATCATATAGGTAGAAGAATTCGTTATAAACAATTTATGGTAGGAAATTGATTATACAATGAAATTCAAATTTAGACATTTCAAATAACTTATTCAAATTTACATGCTAGATTTCCTTGCTTTTTGTTTACTCCCCTTCACCAATAATGTCAAAATGAAATCAAACCTTTTTCCTTACTCAAACCAATTACCAAAATACAGTGAGAAATTGAAGGATTTTAAACTGAATCCTTTTCTTAATATTTCTTGTATTCTTTCTTTTCTCAACCCCATAACGTATAGCCCCCCTGACACTCTTGAGCTCAAAACATTTCCCAATTTTTTTTTTTCTGATTCTTACTTAGATTCTACAGGCCAATTAAAATTCCACCTTTGCTCCTACGTTGTCAACTAAAAGACAATTGGATCTGAAATCATCCCAACTAATCTCTTTGTCCTTTCTATTTTTTCTTATCACTTTTCTTTCAAACTCTCCTCTCCATGCGCTCTCTCCACGCTCTGCATGAACACCTATTACACTTCAGCTCGTATTATATTTTGATTTCAAACAAATTAGACGAAAAGGAACAAATATCAAAAAGCAAAAGTGTCATCAGAAACTCCTACGTCATAAATAAATTTTGAAAATATGGGTTTGACTATTGGAAATTATTATGTACGGACTTTAAAATCTATTTCATGAACAATTTGTAAATTTTGGATATTCAAATAGCAATTGAACAGAGTAGTCTGAATCCATAAACTTACCCTTGTTATCTGATCAAAAAGCTCCCCGCCTTCACATGATTCAAGGGCCATATCTTCATAAAAAAGAAACGAGTTTAACGAAAAGTTGAACACCAATGCATAAAAGGGAAGCTTAAGAACAGAAAAGGTAATGAATAGCAAAGAATTCCCTACATAGAGAAAAGGTATCCTGAAAAGTAAAGAACAGCCGAACAATGCCGGGATGATCCAATTGATCAAGAACAATTCTTTCCAACTTTACATAAGCAGTCTTGTTTTCTTTGGTGATGAACTTCTTATCCATTATCTTCAGAGCATAAACAACGCCCGTATCTTTCTTTCTTGCCCGCACAACCTGCAAATGCATCAAATAATTAGACAAGGCACAGCAAACAGCTGCCATGCAGGGAAAAAATTGATTCAAAAAGCATACTTTTATCCTATGATCAAAAAGTTCAAATATTGGAAAATCAAAATAATCTAGTATGAGCAGATTGTTTTGTAAAATCAGAAGCTAATCTTGCTCTGATTGAGTCGTGTTAATTCATGAACTTGCTTGGGTTTCCTGATCTAATCCTTAAAAAATAAGGCGTAGCGTGAAAACCAACCAAGTAAAAGGATGACAAAACAAACGGAACTATTTCATCTAACAGAAAGAGCAAAGCAACGTACACAAATTGTCCAATCTCCAAATTGAGAAATTTTTGTAACCTGATACCCTCATAAGCATCAATCATCAATGCTGAGAACTATAATTGACTAAAACACTATATTATTTTCTTTCCTGATATAGGATCAGCAACATATTATTTTCTTTCCTGATAAAGGATCAGCAACTGAAAGTTGTTACTGATACCGGGGCATTTGCTACCTTTCTATTGTTTTGTTGAATTAGTTCTTATGTATAGGCTTTTTCGTGTTTGCACCAGTTTGCTTTTTCAGGCCAGTTTGTTGCTAGTATAGCTTTGTGCTTTGTCTTTTTTAGGTTTCCCCTTTGTCTCCCCGTGCATATGAAGAGTGAGGTAGAGAAACCCTCAGGGGCAGAACAAAGCATCCTGAGGCCTTCATAATAAGATTTTCTTAAACTAAGATAAAAACTCAAACACAATTTCTAACTACATCAGGTGAGACAGGTTCAACTTTTTTTTGGCAAAACATATTTCTAGTCACTTGGAAGGACATAAAAAATGCTAGCTTGCTCAAGTCTGCAAGATGAATTACTTGGCAATTTATTGATGCAATTGAAAAGAAAGAGATAAATGGATTTTTTAAGAGTATAGGTTCGCTCATAATTGAAGTTGCACTTAATGACTTAAGTATAATATAATGTTGTAGCACTAGTAGCACTTGCTACCCATTATTTTCATTCGCTGCCTTATCATATCGTCAATGTTCAAATTGATGTTTTCCACTTTTCTTCCTGCATTCTTAACCTCTCATATGGCATATGACCCTTTTAAGAAACCAAGTTCTTATATAAAACAGTCTCATGGATACTCGACGTTACTCATTCAGAGACATATAAAAGCTTTTGAAAGAATCAAGTTCTCATATGATATGGTCTCACAGGTTCACTAATACAAATCTATAGATTTAGTGACATAAAATATCTATGGTCATGCAAGGGTCAATTTACATAATCTTAACGTGAAGCAGTCGTAACAATTGTGCCAAAACTCTACCCTAAGTCCCTAACTAATGCTATTGATCAACACAGTATCACATGATTCGCTAATCTCCTCACGAATAGCGAATTGAAAAAAGCAAAGTATGGTTGGTTTTGGGCTATTCTTGGGCAAACTTGAGCGAATTCAAAAAGCGAAATAGCTAGTCAATTATGTTACACTGGATCAACATAACATTTAAACAGTCGACGAAGGGAAACAGCAAATCCCAAAAGGAACATAGGACACAAATAGGTGGTATATGATAAGCTTTGAAGGGAAGCGGTTGAGGTTCAAGTCACAACAATAAAATCATTGCTTTTACAATGGACAAGGCTGCCTCTAAAGGCTTGATTTAGGGCCTTTTTCATTGTTATCCTAAGCAAATAGGTGGTATATGATAAGCTTTGAATTTAACCCTAAAGAATTATCCAGCACCTAACATGCAAATCAATCATCAAGATTCATATACCCTCAAGCTTTCCCTTTCTTATACAAAGGGATTATAACAACCAGCAAATATATGCCTATTGTTTACATCCAATCATATCTAAGTTCACAGAAAAAACAAACCCAACAACAACAACAACAAAATGTTAAAGTTTTAATCGGGGTCAACTACATGAACCAATAAATCGATCCAATGGTCGTCCACATGAATTATCCCTCCCATTCATTTCATCATACAACAAAAAAAGCTCAGGTCAACAAATTTTAACAACCCATGAAAAGGAAGAAAACAAAAGAACATGAAAACACATGAATATCAATGAAAATGTCAAAAACCCAAAAGAAAAATAACAGAAAAAAAGGTATCATGAATAGAAAATGAACCTTAGAATAAGAACCAACACCATAGATCTTGCCCAATTCAAAATCTTCAACAGTAAAATTTTCCTGGGGAGCCCTGAATTGAAAACTCTTGCCTCTTTGAATACCACCATTACAATTGCCATTGTTAGATGATTCATCTTGAATCCTCATCTTTGAATCAAATTCTTGCTCCATTTTTTCTCCTTCTCCTCCAACAACTTCCAACATCTCCCCTTCAAAATTAGTTTTTAAAAAATGGGTTACATTCTCACCATTTTCCTCTCTCAATCCAACCAATTTTCACCTTCATCAATACTTTTTTACCCTTATAATCTCTCTCCTCTCTCCAAATACATAAAAAAACAAAAACCCAGAATTTAAAATCAATAAAAATAAAAATAAAAGCGAGAAAAAAGGAAAATACCCCTGAATATATTGTCTTCTGAACACTTTAACAGCTTTTTTATCTTTATTTCATCTCAAAACCCTAAAAAGTAAAAGCCCAATTCTATTAATAAATTATATAAATGTGGCGGTCAATTCAACTTTGCTCTGCAACAAGTGACTCCATAGTTTAGTTATGGATAGATTGAAGATAAGAGAGGGTAACTAATTGCTTAATTGGGCATGGGTATATGGGTAATTGGGTATGGGTATGGATATGGGGATTGAGATTTAGCTGATTGGTACCTGCACATGCAAATGCAATTATATGATGGAATTATTATCAGAAATTGATCTTAAAAGAAGGGAATTGGCCACTGGGCAGATGCTGAATCTCTTAGTTGATGCCTAGAAGTATGAGTATGATTGGGGGAGACCTTCAAAAAGCACAGTTTTTTACAGTTTTGAGAATTGAAATGAGATCAAATCCATGCAAGTTTTATTGTAGAGTAAAGGTGAGATGACCATGACTCACTCACCTTAGCTAGCTCTATCCATCGGATCAATTTAGAGGGTGTTCGGTAAATGGCTGATAGTTGATAGGTAATAGCTGATAGTTCATAATAGTGGCTGATTTTATTAACTGGTATGATTAGCTGATTTTGAACTCGCTGCTATAAGCAGCTTGTTCAAAAACACCTTATTCGTATCAATAAGTTGTTTCAACTAGCTAATTCACCGAACACTAACTTTAGCTGGTTTGACCATTCAACCCTCCATTTATATCAAAATAAGCTAAAACTGTTCAATAAACTAATTTGCCAAACACCCCTTTGTTATTTTATACTCCCTCCAATTCAGTTTACTTGTCTTGTTTGGATTGGGTATGCAAATTAAGGATAGTGGGGGGACCACCTAAAAGTGAGTAGTTAGGATATTTTAAGTGATTATATTATTTTTTTTGCATTTAAGTGATTATATTAATTGTTATTTGTTACACAAATTCTTGTGAGAGACGGTCTTTATGAAAAACCATCTCTCTTTGAACTGGCCCATAAAGAAAATATAGAGTAAAAGTACATATTAAGCTTTAATGGGTTGGGCCTGAAAGGCGTCTTTCAGAAAGACGGTCTCTCAGGAGACTAGCTGTGTTTGTAAAGGTGGTAGTTGAGGTATTTTAAGTAGTGTAAGCGGAAGTATTTTGGTCATTACTTGTGTGAACATAGGGTATTGAGGTAAAAAAAATCACGCCAAAAAGGGAAATAGGACAATTAAGGTGACTTTACCCGATAAGAAAATAGAACAAGTAAATTGAATTGGAGGAAGTATAACTTACGGTAATCTTATATGAAGAATTACAGAGAGATTGACTAACATATAAGCTCAATGGGCTTCTCCTATTACAAATTGGTTTTATGATGAAACGTCATGTAGTCAATTCTTTTCTTATTAGTTCATTTGGTTGGATTAGTTATACTTTTTGTTTTCAGAGATTAAATTAAATATTTTAATTCTTAATATGTTTAGTTGTATTAGTATATATAATTAAAAATTACTTCATAATATTTGATATTATTTCACTAAAAATTTCATTAGAAGTATATAACAACTAATTCCAATTAAAAGTAGTATTTAGAAGTTTTAAAACAAGATCATGTTTGTTAAGACTTTTTGAAGTTGCTACAACTAGAAAATTTGGGTGTATATATTTAATGTTTTTTTAATAAATACTAAAAATTATATTCAAATTATATTAAATTAAATGTTACTATCAAGCTTTTTTTGGTATATATATGAAGATTAGTCACTTACATGTCCATTAGTTGCATAGTATGATTATTGGTTTGGTCTTTGATATTTTGCTTGTGATGAGTTTGTTCATCATGATTACATGCTTTGGTCTAAAATTGATTGTTTGAGATTTTTGTATTATGATTTTTTTTCTTAATTACGTGTCGGGTTTTTTAACTCATCGAACCTAAAAGCAAAAGTCAATAAATTTGTTTGAAGCAAAGTAAAGACCATCTGAAGAAAAAATCATTTAATAATATATAAACTTTTTGCATTCTTATCAAAATAGATTATAGTAAGAGATACTCTATTCTAAAGAAAATATATATTGCATTAAATTTTAAAACTTTAGACCAATTAATTTACAACCATAATTGATATACTACTTTTAATTATTTCACAACAGTTTCTATATACAAGGGATAAAAGGATTCACTAATTTCCTGATAAATATGTTAATAATAATGATATTTTCTCCCATTCTAATATATTTGTTATTGCTTCTCCTTTCAAGAAATTTGTTACTAAAATAATAATTTTCCTCGTAATATATTACTAGAGAAAGTAAATAAAATAGGGTTAAAAAAACACTTTTGGAATAAATAAAGAGTAAATGTGTCTATTCATATCATTTTCCGTATCATATCGAATAATTTTTCAAAATTGAATGGATTACAGATTTCCGGTCGATTTCAACCCCAATTTCACATTAAAAAAAACAAGAATATGTTCATAAACTTGAAATCCAACATATATAAAGAAACAAAGTTCACAAAAAAAAAAAAAAAAAAAAAAAGCCATGTACATTTTTACCTCTAGATAATAAACTACCAAAAAGCCCCAAGAAAATTCACAATGAGGAGGAATTAAATAATTAGAAAAAAGAAAAAAAAGAGGGGGAAAATTAATTTTTTTCCTCTTTACCCCTCCATATTCATGTCTATGATGATTCAAAGGGAAGTAAAAGGAGAGAAATTATACACCAAAGCACATAATATCAGACTATACATCCCAACCATCTATTCGCTCGTTAAATTTCGACTTTCTGTTCGCCAAACTTCCATACAACTTTGCGAATTCCGATAGACACTCGCTCCTTTTCTGGTAATGCATATCCGTGTTACGACTAATGGCTGCACTCGAAAACTTTGAGGTATCGATTGCCCAAGCGGGCTTGACGTATTCAACTGTTGCGGATGAGCTAGCATTAGCGTACAAGTAGTTCAGCAACACATCTTCACAGTTAAAAAACTTGTCGACTAATCTTCTACCGACCTTCGCTTCTTCACTCCAATACCTTCCGAAAGCGAGTTGGACGTCCATGAAAGCTGCCCCGGTTAAGATCATGTTATACCCTTTTTTTTTTCTTGCGTACTTCTCAGCTCGATATTTAAGAGGGTTCCCATCGACAAGTCGTGGGTAAAATCCCACGAGCCTATCCGGGTGTTCTCGCCATACTTTGAAACCACGCTCTATGTCGTCGCAAGTCATCATTATATCATCATCAAGCTCGAGAATGGCACGGGTTTTAATCTCGGGATCGGTTTTAAATCGATTATTGAGTGAGTTCATTTTTTCTACCCTAATCCTAACTGGAACAGCAGAATCAAATTCACTTGGTTCAGGAGCTTTACCTTTGTTCCAAACCACAACGATTTCCCGGACTGACGAACACCTTGAGTAGTGTTTGATGTACATCTTCAGGTTCCATAGCCGAGCCTCGTATGTCATCGTTAACATAGTAAACTGCGAATAGTGACCATCCAATAGGTAAGGCTCCTCTGCACCGTTCCCACCGTAGATGTACGACACACCATTGCACATCAATGCCACACCTACGATAAAAATAAAGAAAAGAACCAATTTTCCGATGATGGTGTTGGGTTTTATCCAACCCCGTAGTACTGTAAGAACCCGATTCAAACGAAAAGAGAACTGCCTCAATTTCGAAGCCAAAGTGTTGGGTCTTTCCCAATCTAAAAGGGTATCACTCCTCTTCCTCAAGTTATGCGGGCACCAATTGAGAGGAATGAAGCATTTAACCGATCCCATAAGAACACCCAACAACAAAACAAGTGCAGCAACTGCCAAAACAGAAGCACACCCGAGAACAAATCGATTGACCGAGTCCCCGGAAGGCACACGATCCCCGTCCATAACTGCAATCCACTCCCCAGAACTAAGCTGTTGTGCATCGAGATGATGGTAACGGACACCATTCCATGCGTTGCGGCCCTTACCGGATTCCCTGAATCCTGAAGGTACTTCAACCTCTTTGTAGTCGTTTTCGGTAAGTATTTCCACCTTAAACGTACGAATTCGTTTTCCATATGTTTCTCCACAGTCTTGGCCAACACGATAAAGGTGTCCCTCATACATGAAAGGTCTACCCCCATTACGAGCGCCAAAGTTCTTTCCGATGTTATGAATAGGATTCTTCTTATGAGGTTTCCATGGTCCGAGAGGTGAGTCACTATACCATATTTCAAGCTGCCCATTCTTTATAGCACCAAAACTACTATGATCGGAACCAAAAATCCAATACTTCGTACCATATTTCACAAGGAATGAATCAACGAGTGGTTTCTTTATAAGGACTTTTTCTAGTTTCCATTTAAGTGGGAAGCTAACAGCTCTATAAAGTCGGAGTTCTCCTTTCTGACTACTCTCGGGCATCATGTATATCTGAGGCAGGGCAAGAAAAAATGTGTCATACAAATCACCACATCAACTAAACTAGAATTAACACTATCCAATTTAGCCAGTATAGTAAGTAACCTAACCAGACGTCCACAATGAACTGACTGCTAGTATGCTAGAATAAACTTAAAACACTAATTCTCAATTGAAGCTATCTCATTGCGAGACAACTTCAATTGGGTCAACCCAAACTATTAAAAAAAACAGTTACATTTATTTGTTTTTTAAAAAAACACTTTCTAGGAGTTCGGTTTTCATTTTTTAATGATTTTTTAATGGGTTGTTTGTATGGATCGGTCTCTTGGTGAGA
This sequence comes from Amaranthus palmeri, assembly GCA_019776075.1. Classification (NCBI taxonomy): domain Eukaryota; kingdom Viridiplantae; phylum Streptophyta; class Magnoliopsida; order Caryophyllales; family Amaranthaceae; genus Amaranthus; species Amaranthus palmeri. The sequence continues at coordinate 1,649,272 of JAAKBH010000280.1, forward strand.
CGGTCTCATACAAGACCGGTTGAACATAAAATCACGGAAATTTGTAGTACGGTTTGTTACCTGATCATTATAATTGAAGACATATGGATAAGAAAGATGCCAATTCTCGTCCAAAGCGGTACCCAACTGTTTCCATGTTACTCCTTTATCAGTGCTTCTTGAAACACCAATGTCTCCTTGCATAGTTACTGAGTTTTTTGTTTCATAGAACAAATACAACACATCGTCCTGCATAATAGTGTTTAGAATTGTTAAAAAAATGCTGTGCAAGCTTCTTTGTCAAAGTGACTCCTTCCTGATAAAGGGATATGAATTTTAATATTCAGGACCGTGACCAGTATAAAGAATATAGATGGCATCTTAAAAACAAAAAACAAAAAGAGATGTTGCATTATAATGCCACAATTCTTAAAGACGTCTCGGTTGGACTATTATAGTCGGGAAATTCAAGAGAACGTCCAATGAAAAAACTTGAAAGAATTGCTAAATGAGGAAGTCTTGTATGGACTTAGTCCATACTAAAATAGAGTGAATGTTTCTATTTAAAGAGTACAATAAGTAATTTAAGTAGAAAATGAGGAAAAATAAAGGATGCACATTAATTGGATGTGAATTAAGTCCATACAAGACTTTTTTACCAATCAGATATAAAATAAATAAAACTAGAGCCTTTTGATGGAAATTCAGAGCAGTCATTTTCTTCATATAAATTTCAACTCGCTCCATCCAAGTCATCTTTAGCGTCCCACAACTACTTCTAAGCACCCATAATTCTAACTCTCCACTTTGCTAATGGGTGCATCTACATTTTCTAGTCAACACCACAAATGTCCAAGCAAAAAAAATGTATGTTCTCCCACATCCTATTCTCAGTAGCAATAAATCCAACCATCCCCGCACATCCTCATCCTGAATTGGATCCCTAAAAGAGGCCCAAACCTCTTACGCGCATTTAAATGTATAAATCTTGACCTGAACCTAATTTTTTTATTGTGATCGCATTTGTGAAGATCGGCAAAATGGCACTAAATTCCTTCCTTGGAGTTCCCCCATAAATGATAGATGCTAAAATGAATCAAACCACATTAATATTGCACTCTTCCACAATTGAGTTGATTTGGTTATTAATATTAAACTTAAAAGCACGGATTTCACCCTAAAATAAACTAAAAATATAAACCATATGAGAAACAAAAAAATGCACAATAATACTTTAAGCCACTCTCATTGTCCCGAACTATTTGCTCTATTACAAAGTTACACCTTAAGTGCTTTATTTAGGTAGTGAGTAAAGCACGTGGAAAAAATTGGGTTACTATGATAAACGTGCAAGAGAAAACGATTATTTTATGGCAGAAAAAGGAAATATAAAAACATCAATACACAATCCAAGATACAAATATGTCATTTACGCTTTAGGATAAGCCGTATTATATATAAAAAAACGTTGCTAGTTATAAAATCTAGCCAGGCGGTGACAGCTCCACTCTGATAGTTGGCTCTACTATGGCTAAGGATTCAAAGTCCAACGAGTATCTTCCTCCATTATGTTCTTAAACTAATTCATTAATTACTTCTCCATAATATTCAAAGCAAATCCCATACAATTCTAGAAGATAGCTTCTAAGCTATACCTACCTACAACTCATTTAAACTGTTTGCTATAACGATCCCAAGAGCAACGGTAGAGCTTCAAATGACTCGCTCACAAATCACAAAATCAACAAAAATTATGAGCATTAACTTTAGAACTTGACAATATTAAATACCACTTGACCTAATACTTGCACATTAACCCACTTGTAGATTCCTACAGCACTACATTGACTTTTATGTCCTGTCATGTAAATAATTAAATGGGATTCTGGTTTAGAAGTCCTACAGCACATGGGCATCAAAGAGAAGAACTCTACTCATGCTGAAAGGCAAATGAAGAGTCATATTCTTGCTGCCATGAAAGTCCCATTTGGGAAAATTCATCCCCTCGAAACTAAACGGTTCCCAAACTTCATTCCCGAATTCCAGATTAACGTTCTAATGAAAAAATGTTTCAATCTACTACAGATTACTATCATATAGGAAAAAGGACCGAACCTAGCGTTCCCGAAACTCTAAATTAACATTTCGCCTTTCCAATCCCCTAAGCATACTAGTATTTTGTATTGTCTTTCTGGTGTCATAACCAATCATTATCAACATCTAAAACAACATCAATCGAGGCGGAGCAAAAGTTGACAAATTTTTAAACACTCTGTGCAATTTCAAAAAACATATTTCTAACAACTTTGTATCTTTAAACACTTAATATACTACACCCGTAATTTTTGGGCCTGTGCGGTCGAATATATTGAAAATGCTTAGAACCACACCAGACAATCAAGAGCCCTAAAAGAAAATGAAAACAAAGAAAACTTAAGAAGCATAAAAATGCTTACTTGAATATAAAGAAAAGGATCAGCAACAAAGTTACTAGGATAACCAGCCTCAGAAACAGAAGCACAAGTGATCACTGGATTAGCAACTGGGCATGCTGAACTCTCATTCTTCCACACATTCTTCTGAAAACACAAAATCAAAAATTAAAACAAAAATATCACAAAATTCAAAGAACAATAGAAGGAGTAAAAGGGGTTAACACTAACATCTTCAATAGGTTGGAGAGAAAAAGGTGTAGAGCCATAGAAAAGCCCAATTGACCAAGAACCTTCATTATCCTCTTGGCAACCAAGAGATGGCACCCCATAAGGAGTTCTAGCAAAAGGGGTGAACACTAACCAAGCATAAAGAGATGCAACTGAACCCAAGAGTAAAAATGATGCCAAGAAGTACACAAATGCAGGTGAAAATACCCAATTGTGTTGTTGTTGTTCTGCTTTCATCCTCAGATTAGGTATCTATGATTCAAAAAAACACTTGAAATTTGATTTTATGTAGAAAGCAAAAGATCTCAATCAAAAAGAAAACCTAGAAATTGGAGTAATCCCATTTGATTTGATACACCCAATAATGGAAAGTTTGAAATATCCCTCAGATTGTTCTTGGAGTAATTGATGGGTTTAAGGGGGTTTCCTACTCCTATAAAATTCAAAAAAAAGAATCAGAAATTTGAATATCTCTCAGATTCTTTGAAATTCTGAAGAAAATAAAAACAGTTCAAATTCAAATTTATGTAGAAAGCAAAAGATCTCAATCAATTAAAAACAAAACCCAGAAACTGAAGTAATCCAAATTGCCGGAAAACTTCAAATATCCCTCAGATTGATTGATAGTTCTTAAAGTTATTTTTGGGTTTAAGGGTTTTTCCTTCTTCCTTAAAATTACAACCAAAATTACTAAGTATTATTCCGTCAAAACCAAAGCGACGAAAAGAGGAAAGAAGGGAGGAGAGGGAAAAGGCAAAAGAACGTGCAAAGATGAAGGAAATCAGTGAAAAAAAGAGAGAAATCAGTGTATAAAACTGCAAAAAAGCGTCGCTTTTTGGCTGGAAATGGGTCAATAATTACTTTGGAGTATTCAAAATTGTGAATTAAAAATACAGAAAACATCAAAAATCATGAAATTTCGGTCTGAATTTGAACAAGAACAAGGAAGTTTCTGATTTGACGAGTAAATTATACGCTATTGAATTTGAGAATTGAGAGCAGCCGATTGAAAAGTCAATCAATTTTTTCTTATGAACACAGCCACCCCTAATTGACTAATCTCAAGCTTTAAACTTTAATTACTACTATAATTCAAAAAAAAATTAAAGAAAAATACTTTAATTATTACTAATCTACTAATTTAAAGTATAATCTTTTCAATAATTATTTTTTTTTGGACTACTACTTGACTTGATCATAATTGGATGCCCATAATTTTAAGGCAACTTGGATATTCTATTTTGTGACTATGCAGGCTTGTCGATGTGGCTTCAACTTCATTCAACTCTTTTCGTTGCAGGAATATTTCTTGTCTTTTCTCGAGTTGGGGGACTCTTTGGTCACGTTCTGCTTTTTGGGTGTGAATTGTCGCCGTCCTTTCCTCCCCAGACTCTGCTCAATGCTCATGGTTTTTCTATGGGCGGGATACACTGGGTATGATGATGGTGGTGGTGGTTTGATTTGTATTGGAAGTAATTGAGACATTAGATATAGTATTGCTTTTTATAATCAATGTTTTAACAGGTTTAAGCGTAGTGGTTTTGACGGTTTGTACTTATATGATAGAAGCATATTCATAATGAATATGTGTGATATTTTGGGTTAAGCTTTAGGAACTTACTTGCTGAGAATACTGAAGTTAAGCGTGATTAAGGCAACAATCTTAGAATGATGATTAGTGATCTCTTATAAGTTTTTAGCATCGTTTGAGTTGACTTAATGTTATGTCCAAGGTTGTTGGTGATAATCGTAATTCTTGAATTTATGTTTACATATGGAGAAGACATATAGATAAGGCCAACGGTTTTGATAAAGTTTGATAAACTATTGCATAAATACAAATACTAAATCATCATATCAATAAAACCAAATTCGTGAGAGGGTGCCTAAGGATTCATTAGGTATTTAAAGAGAAGACATGTGGAGCAGAAGGTTTGAGATTCGACTCCTACTAGGCGCAGGTATCAATTGGGGGTTCTTGACTGCGCGCATCTCTCTTTACTCCCTTTTTGAGAGTACAAGTATGATTTGTCCGCATCTTTCAAGAAAAAAAAAACCCACACTCGGACCCTACCTTGTGCGGAATACCGAGAATGTCCTTTACTTTTACGTAAGGTGAATTGTTCCTGACTTGATCCATGTTGTCATTCACATATTGGATCTCCTATGTCAATGATATTAGTACACACAAACTAAAAGCATTATAAATATTGAACTAGAATTTAGCTTAGCTAAGAGCACAAGAGTATAAATCAATCAAAATAATAGGAATACGAACAAATAAACAAATGATATTCTATGAATTAGCCTTCTTTAGTTAATTTCTCCAAATTCTATTTATTAGCCTTCATAAAGTTAATGTGCATAAATCAATCAAAATAATTTTACTACAAACAAACAAAAATATGCCTTATCCATACAGTTAAATGTCAAAATAACAAGATTATCAATATTCGGTATTGTTTACCCTAAAGCATATCTCTATAATGGTTTAATGTCGAAAATGAAAAAGATAGATGAATTCATACCATAAAGCAATCCAAGTTTGTCTAGATAAATTTAAAACTCTTCAATCAATGAGTAATCCGTGTAATTGTTTGAGCCCTCGAGTTTTTTTGACGAGTAATGGCGATTTGAATTCAAGAAGTTCAGGATTATATGTTTGCATATCGCCTGCTGTTAGTAACAACATACCATTACTTAAGCTGAGTCAACGAAAGTCAGCTCACTAATCGCTTATGCAGGTGATTGTTGGGCTGACGTTTGTTGATTCAGCTTAAAGAATGCCCCGTTGTTATTAACAATGAATACAACTAAACTTTATATTGCACCAAACATGCTTATTTTGGGAAATAAAATTTCACAAAATTTTCTTTGGGATTTTTAATCAAAATGTGCTTATTTTCTTCAAATTATCCATAAATTATCCAATAAACCCTAAAGCCCAAATGAAAGCCCAAATCTGAGCCGTATAAATTCCTAGGGTTTACATATCCCTTCAGAACCCTTGCCATTTGCGCCCTACCCCTCCATTTTTTCGTTTCCTCTGCATTCTCCATTCCTTCAGCTACAGATCAGTATGTTTTTCACTCTTCTTTTGCATTGCAATTGATGATTCTGTATCGAATAATTCGTTGAATATGATCTTCTAATTGACATTGTTTGTGCTGATTTTTAATTGATTATTGAATGTTAGTATGATTGTTCTATTTCAATGTCTATTGGTTGCAAGCACATCAATTCTATGGATTTGAATTAGTTATTTGTTTTCTAGGGTTTATAATGTGGTTGTTTTTCTACTGATTGTGATTATGCGTTGTTGATCGTGACGGATTGATTTTTTTAGATGTCCATTTCGGGTTTTTTTCGTAGGGTGAATCGTTTTAAAGCTATAAAATGGTTACATTGATTTAGGTTTTTTTATGTAATTTTTGAATGAAATGTTGCGATTTTGTTTGAGGCTGATTTTATGTTTTCTTGAAGAGTAATGAGATGAATGATTTTTTTAATGGTATTTTAAGACGATTTATGGAATTAGGCTTGCTTGTTTGTGGGTGTTATCAGTTTCCTATATGTTATCTGAAAAATGTGCTTTAGGTTTAGTTCAGTATTTCAGTGTAAAGGAATTTATTGTATGTGAATGTCAATTGGATAAATTTGTACAAGTTTATCAATAAAGCCCATCGTTTTTAGATTGCTTGGTAATGGTGGCAATTTGATTACTGGGTCTGAATGATGTTGGGATCCTGCACACAAATGCAAATTAATTGCTTAGATTTGTATTGAACGTTGGATTGAACAGATGATCATGCTATTAGATTTTTTTCTTATCTTTGCGAGATTATAGGTTTTTCGATTTTTGTTTGATGGAGTTTGTTCTATCGATTAGGTAGAGATGGGTGAGGAGTCTAAAGTTGTTGTCCCAGAATCTGTTTTGAAGAAGCAAAAAAGGGAGGAAGAGTGGGCTTTGGCTACAAAAGAGCAGCTTAATTCCGAGAAGAAGAAGCGTGCTGAAAACAGGAAGCTGATCCATAATAGAGGAGCTCAATATGCCAAGGAATACGCTGAACAGGTATGTGCTGTATGCCTTACATATCTCTACTTGATCGGGATGATGAATTATTTCTGAAATAACGTTATGTGGCTATTCAGGAGAAAGAGTTGATCCAATTGAGAAGAGAAGCTAAGTTGAAGGGTGGTTTCTATGTTGAACCAGAGGCAAAGCTTCTATTCATCATCCGTATTAGAGGGTTGGTGTTAATAGTTGAATTTCATTCTGTTTGAAGAGTTTATCTTGGCATTTAATGTTTTTTCTTTTGTTTTCAGTATCAATGCCATGCACCCCAAAACCAGGAGTATTCTTCAGCTTCTCCGTTTGAGACAGGTTTGAGATTGATTTTTTGTAGATATAGGTGTCTAAGTCTATTCTGTTTGAGCTGCCTTTGGTCATTACTATGTTTCTGTCTTGCTAAGCGGATTCTGCGTTGTTGGACCTTTTTCTTGCTTCATTGTTTTAGTTTAGTCTTGTGTTAGCATTGGTTTTAGCTTTTCTGTGCTCTGATATTTCTTTTCCATGCAGATTTTCAACGGGGTATTCTTGAAAGTCAACAAGGCAACATTGAACATGTTGCACCGAGTGGAACCTTATGTTACCTATGGGTAAAATGTTAACTCTTGTTTTTTCATTGTTTGCTGCTAGATTTTGCTTATGATTCTTAGTAAACCCTGTCATTTCTTCTAGGTACCCTAACCTTAAAAGTGTGAAGGAGCTTATATACAAGAGAGGTTTCGGGAAAGTTAATAAGCAGAGAATTGCTTTGACGGATAACTCCATTATTGAGAAGGTATCTATTAACCTTGTTTCTCAATCTTTTATTTCAATCGTTTTGTTTTCAGTAACAGGGATGTATTATAAACGTACTGAACATTGACTTAATTTAAGTATTATTTATATTTATACAATTGCATGTGTTTTCATCTACCTAAGAACTTTGCATGTCTCTAGTATTAAATGTGTTTGAGGAGGGTTTATATTTCTGATGCATTTGCAATTCCTTTCATGCGGTATTCATTTTAGTTGCCCATTTATGCCATACAAGAAATGTTGATCTTGGATTAGTTCATGACAGATTGATCTATATTTTTTCTTGCCTAAAATCAATCATCGTGAGCTTTGTGTTTGTAGTTGAACTGTTAAAAACGTCTGAGCGTGGGTTATGTACTGTTGCATTTTGATCCATCATATTTTCTTTGTTTTGATCTTTAACTTGCTAAATTGCTGTCTCTGAATGTCGACAGACCCTTGGACAGCATGGTATAATCTGCATGGAAGATCTAATTCATGAGATCATCACAGTAGGACCTCACTTCAAGGAGGCGAACAATTTCTTATGGCCATTCCAGCTCAAGGCTCCCTTGGGTGGTTTGACCAAGAAGAGGAACCACTTTGTTGAAGGTGGAGATGCAGGAAACCGCGAGAATTTTATCAACGAGCTCATCAGGAGAATGAACTAGGTGCTAGTTTCATCCTTTTTTCGGCTGTGATATTTAGTTGAAACATATCATGAAAGTTTCTCTGCTAAATCAAACTTTTATGTTTGCGGTATGGAAGTTTTGGACGAACGCCTTTGAAATAGAGATTTTATATAATGGTAGATTTTTCTTTAGAGCATGTATTTCCGTCACACATGCGTTTTACGTTACAATTGCCAGCGGTTAAACTTATACGGTTCCAGTCTACTGTTCCTAACAAGTACTTTATTTTTCAATTTTGGTTTTATTTGATTTAAGCTACTTCTATACTCTATAACCCTTGCAATTGTTCGAAATTTTGTTATATACTGTGTCTTCTCATAGGAACGGTGAAGTGTGTACCGGTTTAGGTGTTTATGATTGAATTACCAATGTCCTATCTAAAAGTGTTGTATAGGATCAAAGGTAAGGTAAATGAATGGTTTGTGTTTGTGGATTGTGATGTGTTTAGGTTCGGTTTTGGGACGATCTTATGGGGAAGTGGGATGATAATTGATATTTAAAAGTGTTGACGGGAAACACGAAAATGTTGTGTAGGATGTGCAAGGAAGACATGAACATGAATGCATATTCTTGTACTCTTTACGCATGTAGCTTTCGAAAACTAAAGCTACTTTGATTCCCGTCTAGCTTGTTCTTGACATGTAATTACAAGACTATTATGCACTTGCAATAATCCATATCTTTGAATCATTGGTCCAACGTAAGATCGATGAGAATGTGGCCATAGATCAGTTGTGGGTATTCGGGTCATGTACAACCCATCGCTCTCTTAGCATGGTGCGTAACCAAAAGGTCTAGTGCCTACAACGTATACCTCAAACAAGTCGAGATGCGATATTAGGTAGTTGAATTGATAGATATACCACAAGCGATGCACCATTCAGCTAGGCATGAACGGCTCGATGTCCTTATGTTTAAAACAATATGTAACACAACTTGAGATGAAAAGAACCAAGTGTTTTGAGTTTATATGACCGAAAAATTGTAATGAGAATAAAATCAAGCACTACTAAATGAACAAGGTAGAAGACAAAAATATTGAAAAAGATTGTATGTTTTAAAGTTTGTGTTTTGATCTATGGAAATCATATAATATGTCGAAAAAAGTTACATCAATTGAATTAGAGGTGTTCATTATAGTTATTGGGTCGATTTCAGGGCAGATGTTTTGGGTCGGTTTAAGATGGATTTTATGTCTACATTGATTTTTATATAATTTCAAATTCATTTTGAAGTTGGGTCAAATTGTGTTTGTTTATAAGCTCGAGTAAATATCGAATTAGAGATTTGTTTTGAACGCCTATAAATGTAAAACAATAATTCATCATGGTGTTTAAAGAAAAACAATAGAATTGATTGAAGCAAACAAGTGAAACAAATACATCACTTGGAGAGGTGTTTTTCAAGGCAATGTGAGAATTATAGATGTTTACAAAATAGTTTTTTTCGAGACAGAGAAAGAAACGCAATTTCATTGAGACAGAGAAGAAACACAACTTGCAACTTGTGAAGACATGAAGCCACAATGATCACATGACAAAACTTTTGGTGCTGATTTCAGTTATTTTACTTCTGTTCAATCACATATTTAATATACAACAAATAAACGATTAATTTATTTCCAACACTATTTAACTCAGCTAAATATATTCAACAAAAATTAATGATCACAATGTATATACAAGTACAAGTAATGATAAGTCTTTAAATTTTTTATATTCTTAATTAATCTTAATATCTTATCTTATCTAATCTTAATCTAAATATATAAAAGTATAGGTATAATGAGACTAGAGGAAAAGAGCATATCTAAATTTTTACACAAAAACTCAAGTGAGACCGTCTTACTTGTGAGATGCGTCTTATTGAGCCAGTCCAATTTTATATATTTTTTTATCCATTTCATATTCATAAATTAAAATGTCAATTCCAAGAGCTAAAAGACCAATTTAAAGATTTAAAAGACCAATTTCCAAGACTAGAAATCATGAAATTTAACGGTTTTGAGACTTAAAATGTCAATTTCAATACTTAAAATCAATTTTAAGACTTAAAACACCTAATTCGAAAAAGACTTAAAACACCAATTACAGGATATTAAATTCTCATTCAACTTTAAAATAGGATGAATCGGTATCACGTATTAAAGTATATATTAAAAACTATAAAATCGATCTTTTGAAGTCTTAAAATTGGATATTTTAGTATTGAAATTGTCCTTCTAAATCTTAAAGTCAGCATGTCTGAATATTTTTAAAAAATTATTAAGTCTGGGCCGTTGTTCGGCTAAGACCGTCTCATAGGAGAATAACCTAAATTTTTAATATTTTTAATTATTATTAAATTTTATAAATAAAAATGAGTAAGAAATTGAGCAAAGAGTGGGAGTATGACGTTGAAAAGTTGAGAAAGAAAAAAAGATAGATATAATATACAATGACGTGTACACTATTTGCTTTCTCTCTCTTCTTTCTCTCTCTTGTTTTTGGTGTTTGAGATCACCGGTCTCCCTCATACACAACCAACACATTTTCCAATTTTTCAAGAAACTATATTAATTCCACAATTTAATTCTTCCATATCTAGAAATTCTTAATCTTTTCTTGATTTTATTCATTAATATAATTAATATTACTATATTAATTTAATTATTAAATGCTCCAACCTTGGATTTTATCCATCATTCATAAATTCTATGCACAATTACTATTTCCACACACCATTTCTTTACCTTTCTTTATGATTTCAATGGAAGATTACATCTTTTTCTGTATTATTCTTACCCTTTTCTTGGAAATTTGGTTTCTTTGATGTTATAAATAGGATTTGTGAATATAAACACACAAAGGAGTTTCTGGGTAAGCTTCTATTTTTCCTTTTTTGTTGTTTTCTGTTCTGGGTTGTTGTTTTTTTTGATTGAATTATTTGTAAAATTGTAATTTTGTTTCATTTTAGCTTCATTTGGAGTTGGGTTTTTGATTTTTTTCTTTGTTTTGTTTGATCAGGTTGAAAATTGTTCTAGGGTACAGATATACAGCTATTGTTTCTGTAATTGTATAGAGTATAGACTTCCATTCATAAATTTGTATTGGGTCTTTTAGTCCTTTCTACTCTGCAAGATTGTATTGAATTTGGGTGTCAAGATAATCTGTAAAAATTGTATTGATTTTGGGTTTCAAGAATAGGGTTTTGGAGGTTGTTGTTGGTGCTGTTAGTTTGGTTGTAGTGTGTGTGTGTTTCATTGGGGTGGATAGAAATGGCGGATGTCCGAACATTGCAGCAAAAGCCTGAGAATTCTACTGATGCTAGGGCTGAATTTGAGCTTGGACTAGAGCAGCTTATGTGTGGTCATTTGGATGATTGTATGTCGTTCACCTCGTGTAGTTCAGCTCGTAATACGGAGGATGAAGATGATGAGGGTAATCAGCTTGTGCGTAGGAGGCGAAGGTCTGATCTCGAAGGGGATGATCTAGCCGAGTCTTCTGCTGCTAGAAGACGACAATCGAGGATTTTAGGTCGTTGGGCAGCTAGACAAGCACAAGAAATGATAACCACCATGGAGAGGAGAAACCGGGAGTCTGAGTTGATGGCTCTTGCTGGTTTACATCCTGTTTCCATGCTTGATTATTCTTTTCTTAGGGAATCTCAGTCCCCTTCTTCGCGGAGGCAAGGGACTGTCGAAAGGCCAAGCTCTAGGGCTTCTTCTATTTTGCAAATGTGGAGAGAATTGGAGGATGAACATGTGTTAAATCGTGCTAGAGAGCGGGTTAGGGCAAGACTGAGGCATGAGAGGAGTGTTGATAGCAATACTGATGTCTCAACAGTAACAACATCGGAAAGCAGGGCGGGTGATAACCAGGGTAGTGTAGAGAATGCTAGTGAGAGTGAGCATGATTTTAGAGCTTGGTCTCACGATCAGATGGAGGCCCGCAATGAACGTGGAGATAATAACCTTTCTAGCAGAGAACAATCTCCTGATCTTGGTGAAGGTGAGAGGGAGAGAGTGAGGCAGATTGTGCGTGGATGGATGGAGACTGGAATAAATGACCACTCTTCTAATGTTTCACAAAGAGATAGCAATCCCAGAGAAGAGTGGCTTGGTGAGACCGAGCGTGAACGGGTGAGACTTGTGAGAGAGTGGGTGCATATGGCAAATCAGCAAAGGGTACGTGGAGGACGGAGGGAAGATCAACACGGTGGATCAGGTACCCAAGGTGATCAGGTTCATGTTGGCCTTGCTAATCGTGAGGATGGCCATCCTGAGCGTATTCGGAGAGATAGGTTGAGGTTTCGTGGAAGGCAGGCTTTGATCGACCTGCTTATGAGGATAGAACGTGAAAGACAGAGGGAGCTTCAGGGTTTATCAGAGCATCGTGCCGTTTCAGATTTTGCTCACCGTAATCGTATTCAGGTAAGTTTCCTAGTTTTTCATTCCTGTTACTTTGAATAGAAGTAAATCTAAGTTGTTTCTATGTTACCATGCATGACATTTATTGTACTTGTGTTGATATGAGGTGGTTGTGATACAGGTGGAAACTACAATATCATACAACATTTTGTTTTCATTTCTGGGCCAATTTTAGCTTGTATGAATGTTGAATAGTAAATATTGTAGAGAGCGGGAGGTTAGGAGATGCACATATGTTTTTCATAATACCATACAACGGTAAGATGTAATGTGTATAATGCGTGCTTAAGTGAACAGAGAAGGGAGTAATTGCTTGTGGATGTAGATCATAGACTTGGGATATGGTGTTGGCAGCTGTTACATACACCGTATACGTGAGATTTCCCATACCCGTGAAGTTAATATAATAGTTCCTCTACCATGTGGGCTGTTGTGTGGTTCATACCATTTGAGTGAGGAGAGGTAGAAAAAAAAGTGATGAAAGTTTTCTAAAGAGGAAGTGGAGCAAAACAAATGGACAACCAATTGGGGTAACAGTATAAGCGATGCAACTTAATCTGGACAGAAAGATTGTATATCGAGTTAGGTTGTATGCCTCAAAATATGTAATTCTAATTTGGGAACTTCAGTTTCGAGATTACTGTATTTAGCTGATAAATTTTCAATCTATTAGTTTTTTAATCTTGCGTACTGCATTTGCATTTTGCTTAGCCGACTTAATGAGCATTGAGATGATGGTGTTAGTGTCCGAAGGTAGTTGTTGATGGACTAGTGGTGGCTTTTGGCACGGTGGGAAAGGAATATGATGGTGACTTTAGGGGCAATGGTGTTGGTATGTGATAAAAAGTGTTTTTTCTAGAGGCGACAATGATCAAGGTGACTGATCGGATGTGTTATATTCTTGTGGAGGTTGATTATATTCTAAAAATCACTTGAAAAGTGTTGCCCAGAATCGGGCCTGAATGCATTATTTAATATATGAGGCCCTTAATTCTGGGGGTGCTAGGCGATTGGCTATACGACTTGTGCTCAAAACCTGCACTGCATTGGGATTAGGGGGACAGGGGCAAAGGGAGATGGGACATTTCAAGTTTTCAACGCATTAAAGTAGAGAGAGGGAATAAGGTTGTAATTCAAACACTTGGAAAGAAATTTGAGTTGAATAATGCACTTTCCTTATATAGATTACGTGAATTAAACAACCTATAAATTGTGCATATATTCATAAACTATTTAGATGACAAGTAAATGTTATGAAAGGAAATTATTTGCCGTTCTATTGGATTTCCAATTCTCAGTAAGGCAGTATCTCATTGTCACTCTTATACAAAACTTGTACCAATGAATTAGGTTTATCTACCAAACGTTTAATTTTTTTAATACAAATCTTGAATTCCTTTGTTAAAATTATTTAGTAAGTAGAATATATGTTTACTATATTAACCATAAAATTTTGTAATCATCCTCTACGTTCACCTTGATTGAAGTAGCTAACATCTTACCTGTATTGAATTATCATCTTCTAACCAAACCTCGTCCACCTTCTGTAGATCTCACTAAAAAGGTTGCATACAAACTAATAATAATAGTAAAAACTTTCTATTTAGCTAGAAATGAGTGATTCAAAATTTTGGTTTCATCATATAAGAGCTTCTTAAGTGGAGAAAGTCTTGGAGATGCTTGAGGAGAAAGATAGGAAAATTTGGGGATAATTTATGGATTAAGTAAAAATTGAAGAAAAACTTTTTATATCTGAGTGTAAACACCGTAGAGTGAGACAAGAGTGAAATTTATAGAGCAGAGCTCAGATAAAGATGATGAATATGACGGAGAAAAGAGGGGTAAGGACTAAGGTGGAAGCAAGAGGTAACACCATTGCTGCTGAGAGAGAAGTGGTTACTTTCGCCGTAAATTAGTTGCAAACCGGATTGCCTTACTTATTTCGGCATGTTGCCCCGTACTTTTGTCGACAAGACAAGATACACTATCTTGTTATCTTTATTATTCTATTATTTACCTTATATTTTGATATAAAACAAGTAACTTGCTTTATTAGGCATTATTCCTTTCAAGTTTTAAAGCAACACAATGCATTAGTACTTTAACATATGAATTTCAATGCTTTATTTTCTAAAATAAAGAATAGTTAATACTTGACTAAATTTTTACATATAGATATGAATTTTTAACAATGTCCTCATGTTCGAAATATGTGTCTAGGAAACATAACTTGCAAGTTGCCATATATGCCTTTCTGAGTCAATCAAAATTAGATGCTACATTCCCTTATAAGACAAACTTTTATCTAGTATAACTATCCTACTTTCATGCATTTACATCATACATTCAGTTAAATTGCCCCTACTTTACTACATTTATTCTATCCAACTTGAATTTTTTTCTCAAACACTAGAATTCAAAAAATGAGCCTCTACGTTGTAACTAATTTGAGATGGTGTGATTTAAAATTTTGTATAATCGAAAAAACCTTACCATCCTTGATCATTTATGTCAGACCCATGCATAGTTTGCATTATTCTTGAATAACTATGAAAAAACACATGCATAGTTTGCATTATTCTTGAATAACTAAGAAAAAACACACAAGTATCGAAAACACAATAACAATTATCATGCAAATGGTATAGCAAACCCTTTTAGGTGAACTTATTCTAATTCAGTTGCCTTTAAACTAGGCTGAAGAGGAAAATAGCAGAAGCATGTAAAGTGTCTTAAAATAAGTTAAGTGAAGTAAAATGTGAAAATTCAGTATATTAAGTTAGTAAAGACAAGTTTAGTTCAACAATATCAAATTTCATTCAGCTAAAGTAGGCTTAAGAGAAATAAAAAAATTACTTCAACAATATTTAAGTTATATTCAACAAAAAATAAGCCTAGGAGAATTAGAATTCTTCAAGAATTCTTCAAAAACCATTTGAGTACCAGCCAAGATTGCTCCAAGAATTTGATGTCGCTTAGCCTTTCAGTATTCCAAGTGATACTTGCAAGATCTAACTACGGTATGATAATGTGCTAAAATTAAATTATATAGACGTCTAATTTATGTGAAGTTGCACATGATTGCAATCAAGGGTCAATCTGAATTCTGAAACCCCTTTTTGTTATTACAAGGGCAAGGTTGTGTGCATTCGACACCCCACCTACCTAATTGGGAGCCACTTGGCATCGGGGTGATGTCAAGTTACTGTGATCTTTAAGCTAAATAATTGATAGGAAACAGTGTTGCTTCTTAGATGAATCTATCAAATGCAGGTTCTTATTTATTTATTTATTATTTCAGTCATTACTCAGAGGTAGATTTTTGAGAACGGAAAGAACGGCTGAGGATGAAAGGCCATCATCCGTCGCTGCAAATGAACTACATCAGTTGAGACAACGAAACACTGTTTCTGGTTTGAGGTGTGCTCATCTTTTCATTGTTTACATTTTGTTTTCTATATGCCTAATTGTCAAAAGTTTAAGTCTTATCTAGAACAATTAATATTTATTGCTTCATTCATTATTCATTCTGACTTCTGACGTAATAGAATTGTACAATTTTATCATTTTGCCTATCATATGTGCAGTCATTAGAATGGCTTTATCATGTTTTTGAGCCAGTGTTGAACTAGTGGAAGTGGCGCAACTTGACTGTTGCAATTGAATTTCATTACATTATGTATCTTGTACAATTTTGGATGTTAATTCTATTAGAAATATAATACAATGGAAGATACACTACAATTATAATGCTATATTGTAGATGCCTTTGTGTATCGCAATAGACTTTTTGCTTTGGATGAATGCCAATTGATGAACACTGTGAAGATTGGTTTGCAGCACTTAAATTACTCGGTGAATTTGGTAACAGATTGAAGACGATTGATGGCAAACTTTCCTATTATGATATTTCCCCCACAACGGTACTTGGGTATTGACAATAGAAATTGACAATGAAATACAATCAATCACATTAATCACTTGGTACAAAGTGGTTAATCTAAAATGATATTTCCTCACTGTGTCTGATTTTCTTTCTGTATTGGTGCCAATGCATAAAATTTATGGTGTATATATCGAATTATGATCTCTATCACATGTCAGTTTGAATTTCCCATAATCAAGAATAGTGTATTTGAGTCTTCATGAACATTACTTGGTATTTTTTTAGGTTGTGTCCAAAATATATAGTGGATGACATTCTCTTACAATTTCCATTTAACAGGGAAGGTTTTCGCTCTAGACAAGAAGCTATTGTACGTATTCAAGCAAGCAGTAACTCTGACACGTCATCGGGCGATCCGGGAATTGATTTTTCTAATGATGAGGTTCAACATGGAATTCAAGTGGGGATTCAAGCTTGGGATTCTGATCAATTGCAGTCTAGGATCCAGAATGATGAGGTGAATGAGTTTACAAATAATACTAATGGGCCTGTAGAAGTTCCAGTTGACGTTTCAACCGGGGAAGATGACATTCAGAGGGAGAATTGGCTGGAACAGGTCACGGAAGATGAACGGATAAACTTGCCTGAGTTGAACTCGGCAGAGCTTGATCCATGGAGAGAAAACACACAAGTTAACACGGTTAGTGATTGGCAAGAAACTTCAGATAATGCTCGGCGGCAGACAGCTCATAGAAATTATGCTGAGGATGGGTCTGCTTTACCTAGTCAACAGACTTGGCCCAACAATAGTACATTAGGAAGTTGGGGGCCTTCTTCACGTATTAGACGCAACCTTCCCATTCGACGAGTCAATAGATTTCACCCTCCTGATGATGATAATGTCTACAGTATGGAGCTTCGTGAGCTGCTAAGCAGGTATGCCTTCTCTGGTATGTATACTTTTTTTCCCATTTACAAAATGCTTGATTTGAATTATGGTTACCCTTTTATGATTCAGGAGGAGTGTTTCAACTCTTTTGCATAGCGGGTTTCGTGAAAGTTTGGACCAATTGATCCAGTCTTATGTGGAAAGGCAAGGTCAGACCGGAATTGATTGGGAGCTTCATAGAAACTTCCCCACTTCTGCTACTTCACTGCATGACCAGGAACAACCTGAAGAGCGAAATGTAAGGGATACCGTCAATAGACCTCCTCTTGTCCTTCCATCCCCACCAGTACCGCCTCCGCAGCCTCTCTGGCAACAGGGTGTACATACTAACTGGTCTAGGCATCGCATGCATCGCTCAGATTTAGTAAGCTACTTGTGCTTCATAGTATTTGGTTGTATGATTTTGGTATAGTCCTGAAAGTATGAAACTATTGTTTTGAAACTGATCTGGTATGAATTTACATTGGCTTTTTACTTATTTTTCATAAATGAGAGATGAGTTTTGATTTTACTTTGGCTTTTTTAATTTTTGAACTTCTCACTTCAGAAAAGTTCCCAGTATGATGCATAAAACCCTCATGTTTACAAATTTTAATAGTTAGTGGGTATTGCCTTGACTTGTTGCATCTTCACTAGATTGTTTTTTCAATTGGTAACATGTGAGGACTGAGGAGTGTGGAGCAGTGTCACATGATTCGCTAATCGCCTCGCGAATTTTGAATCCAAAAAAATTGATTATGGTCGGTTTTTGTCCATTTTTAAACCATTTTGAGCAAATGTAAATTATTAAGTCGAACTAACTAGCAAATTATGTTTCACTGATAAGGAGTCATATTGCAGAAATTTGAGGTTTACATGATGATAAGTGGAACTAAATGTTTCTATTTTTGGGTTTTGTGCATCTTGTGTTGTGCAAGAAAAATTATGTTGCATCTTCTTTTGACAAGAGATTGTGCAAGGCGTTTTGGATTCATGTTAAGTTGCTTGCGTGACATCATTACTTCATTTGGTCACAAGTTTAAGGCTTGCAAACAATGTATATTATCTAAATGGTAAAGGAATGGCATAAAGTAATTTTTTTTATGGAGAGGAGTGTCATTTGGTAGATATAATGTATTAGCAAGGGATTAAACTTGTTAAGGTTAATGATTTTTGATAATATTGGGTTCTGCTTGACAATTGCTGGCCTTTTAACAGGAGTGGGAGATGATGAATGATTTACGAGCGGATGTTGCCAGGCTTCAACAAGGTATGAATCACATGCAGAAGATGTTAGAAGCCTGCATCGACATGCAGGTGGAGTTGCAGCGTTCTGTTCGGCAAGAAGTTTCTGCAGCTCTGAATCGATCCACTGGTGGAAAAGGTTTGCATAATATACTCTTTTGTTTCCTTTCTGAGAAAAGTTAGGCAATTTTTCCCTCTACCAAGAATTTGACTATAGTGAAGGAGAAACAAAAAAAATGTATGTCAAAAGAGATACAGGATGATGGTTAATGAGAAACACTTGCCCTGTGTTTTCTATTCTATCGGGACTAGAGGCATTCATTCGGGTCATTGGGTTGATTTCAGGTCATGTGTTTCGGGTGGGTTCAAAATCGGGTCTTGAGTCCACATTGGTTTTTACATAGATGTAAATCCATTTTTAAGTCTGGTCAAATGGGGTTCGGCTATAAGGTCGGGTGAATATCGGGTCATCTGGTCTATTATAAACACTTCTAATCGGAACCCTCTGATTTCTGGGCGCAAGTGTTGCGTCTTGGATCTCGTATAATTATTGACAATTGATTATCTAATCTTTGTTTAGGTGCTGAGATATCATTGGATGGTTCCAGATGGGGACATGTGAAGAAAGGGACATGTTGTGTTTGTTGCGACAACCATATTGATTCTCTATTGTACAGGTTAGTCATGCTAATTGGTGAAATTTATGCCGTTGCCGTTTTTACATATAGAATCTCAAAATCCTTAGAAACTTATGGGGTTCAACTGAAATCGAGGTTTTTCGATTTCGCACTTGTTTTTGTGATTGATTTTCAGTTGCATCTGATTTTATTCGCAGATGTGGGCACATGTGCACTTGTTTAAACTGTGCAAATGAGCTGGTTCGAGGTGGAGGTAAATGCCCGTTGTGCAGGGCACCCATTGTTGAAGTCATCCGAGCTTATTCAATACTGTAAATAATACTCGATGACCATTTGTATGCGGATGGAAGGAAAACAGGAAAAGGATAAGCCTAAGTGAAGAGATGTAGCAGTCGAGTATTATCGGTAGCTCTCCTGGGCTGTCTCACTCATATAGTTGCCATTGTTCCTTTAATTTATACGTTATCAGCTCAATTTACGGTGTATAATTGGACAAACCATTGAATTCTATTTGATTCTGCATTCCTTCAATAAAATGTGGCCGTTTCCTTTCCTTTGCATTTTTCCGTGTCGATGTCGATGTCTATGTGACTGTCTATGTATGGGTTTTTCTGTATAAGAAGTTTAGTCAACTTCTAAAACTCTTCTCTATTGTGGTGCAAGTGTTTTTTGTTTGTAGATAGAAAACTGATGCTCTTTTCACGGGTTCATTACACGGGAAGTGTTTGGCGATTTAGCTAGTTTGACGATGTAGCTAGTTGACTTGTTTGACAAACAGCCCAAAAGCCAAACATTTTCGTTTTAAAATACTATTACCCAACAGGAAAACTATGGTTTGAGATGTGAGTGAAACACATTTCATCTCAAAAAAGATTGTGAATGGTACGAAAACTGAGATAGAAGCGAATTTATTATCCGTAATGAATTAGGTTGATTTCATAATATTCCTCATGTTCTATCTACAAGCAGTGTACGCTCCCTGATTTATAAACTCGACCATCTGGTCGGTCGAAAATTTGATCATTTACAGTAATAAATTTGGAGAAATCAACAAATTTCTCCCATTCATGAATGAATTATGGAGAAAGATAAATCAAAAGAAAAATAGCTATGTGGTCAAGAAAACCAGCCCCTCCTATTCGTCGAGGTCTTGAGTTTTAGTACAAGTTCTGCACGCTGAGCCTCAACCTCAGCGTACTTAAGACTCATTTGGAAGTATTGCTCCCGAAGATCTTGCAATTCTAACTCCAGAAATGACATATTGCCACTTTGCCTTTTCACATCTGGATTTGATTCATTGTCAATTCCGGAAGCCTCGGGCGTATCAGCATAGTTTTGTTCTTGAGACATGAACCTGGAAAAATTTTCACCGAAGAAAGAAATTACACCACCGCAAAAGAATCAATCCATGCAATAGACCTGAGACGAGCAACATATGATAAATAGATCTCAATGAACTTTGACCGGAAGAAAGACAAGTGTGAGTGGGTTTGAGGGGAGATTTTTCAGCATAGTGCCACATAATTTGCTAATTTTCTTGTGAATGGCGAAATGAAACAGCAAATTGTAGTCGATTTTGGGCTATTTTTAGGTCATTTTGAGCAAATCGTAAATTCAAAAGACAAGTTTGTTTGTGAATTATTTAACAGCTACACACTTTAGCACAGGCAGACAAACTTAAGTTTATTGAGAAATTTAAGGACCTTAATGTTGATCCTATGCGGAACTAAAGTTACTAAGCAGGTCCCAGTAACGTTAATGCTGGTCTTATGGATTTAATGATCATGGTTGTCCAAAGATTTATAGCTTTGGTTCCGGATTATAATGGACTATATCAAATGGCTCATTAAATCATGTGCACTATTTATGTGAAGTTTGCAAACGGAAACAACCTTTTTGTTTTCACTTATCATTAACAAGGGTAAAATTGTGTGCATCTGACCCCTCAAACCCCACTTACGTGGGAGCCATTTAATGGCGTGAGGTGATGCAATGTTGTTGTAGCTGATTGTGGACTTGTTGAACGGTGTGGTTAAACATGATTGTGCAATACGTGCCAAAAAAAATTAAAAATTGGTTGAACTCTTTCTCACTTTGCATACCTTCGAAGCTGGGCTTTGTACATATCATTTGCCTCCAATGCTTCAGCAAGTTCATTTTCAAGCGACTGGACTTTAGAAAGATGATCAGTGTTCTGAACTCCAGGCGTCTGTAAAAAAGAAGGATAAGTAAACAGTTTTGGCGAGTACATAATACTTTAATGGAACAATGTGAAGTGACAACAAACATAAAAACACCTTATATGAACATAGCCAGATCATCTGGTGAAGAAAAAATCTTTTACAGTCAAATTTTATGAGCTGTTATTAAACATGAAAAAGGAGATGTGGGATTGAGGAAAAATAAAAGAGAGAGGGAACAGGGCAGATAAATGCCGGAGTTGGCTGAGCTTAAATTTTTTGCTAGGTTAATTATCTTCCTAAAGGAAACTGCTGAAAATGGAAAGCATTATTCGTGCAACTCATGGACTGTATGGGATGACAGTCATCAATGTACCAAGCAGGCAAGCACCAACCCGGTGTCACACGATTATCAAAAAAGCAAATTATGGTCAGTTTATGACCATCTTTGGGCCATTTGAGTGAATTACATAGTCAAAAGGGAATTATATAGTGAATCATGTTACTGCACCAAAATTATCCAGTTAGATATCCAAGGTACTATACACTATAAGTACCCTAAACATCAAAATTACCCAGTTTCATACCTCTAAAAGTTGTTTTTCATCTCTTGTAGAAGATACTCCAGCAGTACATATATCAAATTCAGCAGGTGTTCCCATAGAATTGATTGGATTGTCCATCGCGTGAACTTTTGACTGGAGCTGTTCTTGAAGGCATTGAACTCTTTTTAGATATTCTTCTTGATCCTGCTCAAGATGTTTAATTTTCCGCTTAAGTTCTCCATTTTCCCTTTTAACTTTGCTCAACTCAATTTTCAACTCAGCATCCTGGGCACACAGCGCCTCTCTTGCAGCTAGGTCCCCTTCTAACCGCATAATTTTCTCCTCAAGAGCTACCTTATTACGCTGACATTCCTCTAACTCTAACAGAGACTTCTGCATAGCAGATATGTTTTGTACAAGAGAATTCTTCTCAGTCTTCAGTTCATCATGATCAACACGTAGCAAATCTAATGAAGCCTTCACCCTTTCATACTCAAATCTGGTTTGATTGAGAGAGGTCTTCAAATCCAAAACTTCAGCTTGACTCGAGGAAGCTCTTAGCATTTGCTCCTTGAGGCTTGAAACTTCCAAAGCTAGCTGCTGGCTTTCGTATTTTGATGCTTTAATATTGATTTCGAGCTCATTGATGATGCTTTTGTATTTTTCTTCACTACTTTTGTGGTTTTCCAATGACACTAATAGGTTCTCATGGCTAGAAGTCAGAATTTCTTGGCTTTTCATCAAAGCAGTCAGCTGCTCTTGTTTAGCTCCCATTTCTGCCTCTAGGGTATTCAATTTTCTCTCAGACAGTGCAAATTTACCAGTAAGTTCCTGAAGAGAAACTTCAATCCTAGCTTTATCAGCACGTAAAAGAGAAACTTCAAGTACAGCTTCTGGTGTCATTGTTTCCTGCTCGTGATGAGCCACTGATATCTGATCAATGAGGTGCACGAGTTCTCTTTGAAGGTTTTCAACTTCAAATACCTTCGTCATATACTTATCAGTTAATGAAATATTCTCTTGCATAACCTTTTCCCAATGCTCTTTGTCGTCAATAACAAGAGATTCAAGTTCAGAGTTAAGGCTCTTCTCCTTCAAGGAAACTTCTTCCACTAAAATACGAAATTCTTGTTCTAAAACCTCAATCTTTTTAGAGCATTCAATAAACTTTCCCTGGGTGTCTTTCAGCTGAGATTCCAGAACTGTGCATCGCGTATTCAACTCCATGTTCCTCTGTTTCAGATCCCCATTAAACTTCTGGAGTGAAGCACATTCTTCTATAAGGTTTTCTGCTGTCGATTGCAGCTTTGGATTAGCTTTCTTTAGATATTCACACTCTTCATGGGCTTCAAGCCACCTGTTTTGCATGTCTTGTACTTTCTGTCTGACATCTTCTTTCTGAGTATCAATCTGAATCTCCAATCTCCTAATCTCATCATGGAGCTTTATTGATTGAGATTCTGAATGCCGAAGATCCAGAAGACATGTCTCTTTCTCATCCGTCAAGTATCTTAATTGAGCTTCCAAAGCCGATATTCTTTCTGACAACTGCATGTTTTCCTTTTCTAAATCTGACATCTGCTGTTCTAGGTCTTCTTTTCCTTTTTCCAACTCTGATGATAACCTCTCAAGTACCTTTCTAGCAGAATTATGTGACTCAACATTGCTTGATAGCTTAATAATCTCTTTCTTCAACTCATCTACATGATTCGAAGTGCTGTTTTTTTCTCTTTCCAGGTCTCCAAGTTTCTCTTGCAACAAAAGATTTTCATGATGGGCACTTGCCATGCGATCTTCTAGCATCTTTAACTGTTTTTGAAGAGCTTTAATTTCTTCTTCCTTTCTCAAGTTATTTGATTTCAGTGCTTTGATATCTGCATCTTCTGGCAACTCCTTACCCATATCAGGTTGAATGACTTGGTCAAATGTGCCACCTACCTGATTATTAGTGTGATCTGTGTACTCTTTCGAAGTTTGAGGTTCTTCGTTATTTTCTTCGACATCTTCTTTTGCATCCTGAAACATTTCCCCACGCATATTAAATTCTCCTTCAATGCATCCATTGATTTTGCATAGAGAATTTAGAACTGCAAGTTACTAACAAATTATCTGACATTTCAACTCTTGAGTCATTAAAACAACAAATACTATTGCAATTTACGGAACAATTATAAGAACCATGCTTTTTTGTCAGATTTATAAATTTATCAAGAAATTCCCGCATGTCAAAAAGAATATGAAATAGATAATTGGATGGTGAAGATGCAAAATTTACATTTGGTAGCAACTGCAAGTCTCCAGCCTTTGTCTCTTTTAGTTCACACTCCACAATTAGTTGCTTTAACGTATGAACTTCAGCCTGCTGTTCTTTTACTTGAAATTGAAAATTACATAGTTCCTCTTCAAGATGAAGAGCTTTCTTCTTGTAAGTCTGCATCTGAACCTCCAGCTCATGACATTTAATTTCAAAATCTACGCACGGAACCTGTGACTTCACCGAAGTTGCAGCATTTTCTTTGTTCCTCAGTTCATACTCAAGCTCTTTCAATTGGTCTCTCAATTGACTTACCTCAGATCCACAACTACATGAACCATCATTAAGACTGTCACAGGAGGGCTCAACTAAACCATCAGGTAGCGATAAACCATGTTTTGATTCTTTGAGCTTTAAAAGAAGTTCCATATTTTCTTCGGTCAGTTCGTTACAGTCCTTCTCAAGATCCTCTAGCTTTCTCCTAAGAACATCGATCTCTTTGGCTAGATCAGTGTCATCTTCATTTTTAACTTCCATTTTTTTATTTTCTTGATCTTTAAAAGCTTCAGATAGCTTTGCTTCCAACTTCCTGATCTCTTCCTCTTTTGCAGATACTTGAAATCTCCACTTCGAATCAGAAGCTAGCAATGCTTGAGCTCTCAAATGCTGTTCCCTCTCTATTTCACCATTTTTCTCTTCTACGGTCTTCTCAAGCACTCTTATGGAACTTTCTAGACCTTTTTGTGTTTCTTGCAACTGCAGGAGTTGGAGTTTCATGTCATGGATATCCTCAGGATCTTGTGTTGGCTTGATAACCTCGCAGCCTTCTACAATAGAATTATTTAAGATTTCTGCTGTTGCAGGTAGACCTCCATTCGCACTTTCTTTCAGCTTTGATACGCCAGAAGAAAGGTCTTCGATTTCTGATTTTTGTGTTTCTATGATTCCTTCAAGCTCCTGTAAAATGGACAAAAGCTCAATGTTTGACTGTTGTGTTTTCTGTAGTTGTTCATTCAAATCAGCATTTGCTTCTTTAACTAGTCTTATTTCTTCTTCCATTTCCATTTGTATTCTATCCTTATCCTTAATCTGAACTCTCAAGTCTGCTGTTGCATCATGTTGCTTTGCAGACTCTTCCAACAAGTTTCTCAGATGTTCAACCTCCTGCTTTAGACTATCACATTCCTGCTGTGATGCTGATAGTTCCATACTGAGAGTTGATTGACTCCTTGATTGCTCAGACATTTCCTTTCTTAGGACTTCGATATCAAGAGTTGATTTCTTAGCATTTCGCTCCCATATCCTTGACTCAGCCCTAAGCTCCTCAATTTTAATTTCAGCAGCTTCAAGAAGATCCTTAGAAGAGCCAGCATTAAATTGTGATGGTGACAAAAAAGAATTTGAATTCCGCTCTTGCTGATAAGCATAAGGGCTGAACGACTCAGCATTCCTAGAATTGATTGAAGAATGATTTGATCGATTATTATCTGTTGCATGAAAGCTACGTGATGGGACACTTCTTTGAGATTCAATTGAATCTTGTCTCTCAATGTGATTGCTCATGGAGCCGAACATGTTATTTTGAGGAGAAAACATGTCATTTCCGGAAGAAGCTTCAATGGAATCAAAACTATGACGGGAGTCTGATGCCGACAAACTGGGATCCTGTTTTATAAAAAAGGTAGCATTTACGTCAAATACTAAATCGTACTACTTTCTAATTATGATTTATTTTTATTTATTTTTTTTTGATATAGAAAACAATATCATCTAAACTTCATTGACAAAGATTAACCATAATAAGATGCTGCAAATGAAAATTAAGACTTTGTACGGTAACAAAATATGGAACAAAGCATGATACAAAACAAATTATATTTAGGAGTGTTTGGTTTTTATATGTTTCATTTTAGATACATTTACATATCCTCAATCAATTGTATTTTGGACATCTTCAACAAAACACTTTGGTGTTTGTTTTTGAACTTATTTTGTATTTCCTATGGCTTGTGAGCACCACAACCGCATTGTAAAGGTCTTTGAGCTTACAACGACCGCAACATAGGCCTCAATCACCGCAATACCACCCACATCGATCGCAAAAGTGGTTTCAAGAGTATCCTGACCATCAGAGATTTTTCACTATCCTATAAGAGTTTCATACTTTCATGTTAAAATTTGGGTGAAACCAACAATGAGATTGTGGACAAGTAGATCAATTTAAGAGTTTTCTCAATTTATGTGTTCTTGATGCTTGTAGTTTCGATGAACTCCATGAAAACCTAATTTCTGACCTTTAGGTGATTTTAAAGAAGTGATTTGATTTGTCCCAAAAAAATACTACTGGGGGGAGGGGGAGGCCTGTTATGCTGGAACCTACATAAACCAGTTCAACAAGACTATGATGTGTCGATCACGTTTAGCCTTAAAAATAAAAGCTTATCAGTTTCCCATCCAGCCATTCATCATTCCGCTCTCCAAGAAGCCTTATGCCCCCACCCCAAAAATACACACACACACATTCCTTCCTCCTGAAATGCTCAGCCCCCTTTTCCCCACTCACACCACCGTAGAACCCATAATATCACCACCTACCCATCAGCTACCATAACCCTATCAAACCACTGTAGCCAACTGTCTGGTTCCTCCCCCTCTCACTCACCTCCTCTCTGATATAATCCTCCACCTGAAACATGTTACATGACCAGCCCCCTCCCTTGCCTCTATGCTTCTTGGGGGTAATAGGAAGTTGGTGATTGGTTCCCTCCTAATCTTTGCCCTCTTGCATTTGGTTCTAGTGAATGGGAATTTCTTGATCCTGTGGTTAAGGAAAATTTTGTTTTTGTGAGTGGCATAGTAGACTTGGCAAGTGATGGGCACTTGTTTCTAAGATTTACACTTGTTAGCAATGGCTTTGCAAGCGAAATGGATGTAACGACAAACTAACCTTCAATTTTGAATTAAAGGGGTGAAAACCTTAAATAAGAATTGGTCGAGGTGAAAATTGCCCTGGAATACATGCTCTAAAGGAAGCATCATGGTTGGCCAGCAACTTATGACACAGATTCTCTATAGAACACATGCCTTTGGGAATTAGCTGTTAAGATATCACTGTCTTCTATACCACAGTTGGGCAGGTGCCTATGCAGACATAGGAAAGAAAAGGGAAACAAAATAAAGATATAAAAGACATCTCAAGCTTAATTGATCAAAAATCACCTAGATCAACGTATCCATGCAATTAGGGGATGAAGAAGTGGTCCCACTCTTGTGAGCAAAAAAGCGGTCCCAATCATGGGAAGATTGTCAAAATATTAAAAAAACACGCCAATATAGAAATGCTGCACTTTTCGAAAAAAAAAAATTTAAAAGAAAAAATGGTGAACAAGCAAAAATATGGAGGACTTAAAAACGCCCATGCATTTCCGGTGCAGAGAACTCATTCATGATAAGAGGATGCTAATTTCAAGAACCTTAATCATCCACGATCATAAAACTGCACAATAGCACAGCAGAGCACAAACACAGGCAAAGACACACACACTCGTATGAAACAGATGACATAATACACATACACACATTACACATAAGATAGATAGATAGATAGACAGATAGATAAAGAAAGAGAGATAGAGAGAGAGAGAGAATAGGAAATGAAATGAGATGTACCCTGCTAATATCTGCTTGTGAAGTAGAGGTAATTTCCAAAGAATTGCCCGACATGGAAACCACACTCCTCGAACTCGCACCTTCAGATGACTCAGATCTTATTTCCACATCAACACTTCCATTTTCAAAAGGTTTTATAGTATGTTTGCTCTGTGCATCCCTGTAACATATGCACTTCTATACTTGTAAAGATCCCAAGACATTAATTATTTGAAAAAAATATCTTCACCAGTGAGTACTCACCTATCTTTCATTTTGGGTGTTAGGCACTGAATTTTGAACTGCAAAGCAATCAGCAAAAGTTAATCATCTACCAATATACAGGAAGTATATACAGATGTAAAAAGACTTTGCAACAGTGGGTGTTCGGGACTTCTCGTGTCAGGACGGATTATGGTCAGGTCGAGTAAATTTTGACCCATTATCGACCTCTATTTGCTACAAAAGGGGAAACAAGAACGAAATAGTAGAAAGGCCACAAGCTTTTTTAGGCAAAGTAAAAGTAAATTTTATAGCAAAGACAAATCACTGAGACAAAACTTCAACTAGAAAATTCTTCTGGTTAAAGATGTGTTCAAGCATAATTATATCAAGAGTTAAGTACATCAGCTAACACAGTTAAGCTGCATTCTGGAGTAACACTGCTACAATTTCTAACATAGTGGAAAAATGGATACACTGAAAAGGAAACTACCTCATTTGAGGCTATATTTTACAATATCGAAGAAGATTCACCGAAGTGGCAAACTCGGCCTTTCTAACGCCAACACAAAATAGAAGTTAGGGAATCAATGACTTAGCATAACAATAATACTGAGCATAATCATCAGTGCGAAGACTGCTTACTTGTATCGATGTACCGTAGTTGCATTTTTTTAGTAGCAATGACATAGGAACAGAAGTTCTTGAACTTGCATAGTTTGCCAGATTAATGGTAACTTCCCCAAGGATGCCAGAACGAGATGAACCCTGATGTGCGCAAAAACTTAACCTCAAAATGCAATAAAAAAGTTGCAAGACGTGGAAAAAAAATAATCACCAAAGCTAAGTAAAGACCATACCATTGCAACAATAAACCTGAAGAGGCAGCCTTCAAGTTCTTTTGACTCCCCTCTATCTTGTAAAATGGAGACTGATTCATGGAAAGTCTCTTTCCACCGACAAATACCATTTTTTACAGATGATTTTCCTGATTTGACATACGTTTTACCTGTTTCAACTGAGACCAAAGACACGAAAAGTTTGTCCCACCCTTTTGGAACCTGACATTAATACAGAAGAGGCACCAAAAACATCAATAAAAATGAAGATAGCAAATAAAATGCAACTACGAGTAGACCTGTCCTAAAGTGCAACAAAGAACTTGTTTAAGACTCAAGTCCTCAACTCATCATATTCATATACAAGTCTAAAGAAAATTACGTCAGAAGACATGACTACGGCATTGTTCACAATAATATTCCTATCTATTAGGAATTAATAACATTAATCCTGGTCAGGAAAAAAAAAGATAAACAAGTAGAGGATGACTGGTACAAAAATGAAAACTTTTTAGTATAAAGCAAATGTTATCCAGTCATGAATGTCTTTATTTAGCTTTACAATTGACTCATCAAAACCTCACTTCAAATTTTGGAACCAGTTCTAAACACAGTGAAAAACAATGGGAAAAGATTTGAATATTTAACCCACGTCCCAGCTATTCTTAAACTTAAGTAACCGTTAAAAGTTATAACCTTCACAAATCACACCATATCACAGGCAACATTAAAGGTAGTTTAATGTCCGTGATGTTGCAGAAGCCATCTTGAAGGTGTTACATTATTGCTTGATGGCTATAGCAAAAAGAACTGATGGATATTTCTATAGCTATGAAGCATATTTATGCACATGAAAATATACTATATACCACCAATAGTTATTTTCTGAATAAATCAGAGATTCTCGATGATTCTACAAGCTAAATAATGTCTTAAGTTTTCATAAATGCAAAGCTAAAAGATAATAGTATTCAAAGTGGCTTTGATATGAGATTATAACGGCTGGCTTAACCCAAGCCACCACTCCGAGTCGGTTCTAATACAATTGTTATAGAACAAACCAGAAAAACCCAACCAAAAGACTAGCCTAGTAGATGAGAGAACTCATTTATCTATAAGCCCCACATTAGTTGTTCATACAGCCGATGTGAGACAAAGTCCTACTATCTTACAATGGCCTCAAATCCATTCTATTGCATAATCTTCTATGACTGCACAAAAAGGTCTTCTTCAAATATCTTTTATATTCACCATATCAAAAGGCAACATTTATATATCATCATAATGGAGTAAATCATGAGCCAGCCAATCTTCCTTTCCAGGGGACGCTTCAATGTTACAAGTTTAGGTTTAGTCCCTTGATTTAGGTTATGTCCCTTGACTTTTACTCGCTGTGAAAAGTTTAAGAACAAGGTGCAAACTTTCAACAATGTTGGGGATGCAAGTTTTTCAAGTTTTTGTATGAGAAATTAAACAGGTGCTCATGCAAATGTTCAATCAATTTTCGGATATGATGTTTGAGGTTTTTCAAGTTTTTGTATCAGTAATTAAACTGTTAATTTGGATTGTGTATATGTAAATGTCATTTTAAATTGGGTCAGGTCATGTTCAAGTTCGAATTGGATTTGGATTAGTAACTGTATGAGTAACATTGCCTTTCCTTGAAATAAGCTCTTAAAAGGTAAAAGTTTTACATATAATTTTTTCTAGTTATGAGTTGCAATACAAAACTTCAAATACTACCATCATCTCATATAAAGGTTTCCAAACGAATTAAGCAATGTCTAAAACCATACTTTTTACTTTTTTCTATTTCACGATTCGCTTAAGTGAAGCTTTGCTGCACTAGAGATCTCTCTATGACAAATACCTCCTCTTTTTGGAAGAACCCAAAGATATATTTACCACCGAAATAAACACGCACAGCACATCCCTTACACCAACTCCGTTTGGTCCCACCACTTTCATCCCTCCACAACTGTTCAGGCTTGATTAAAGTTGGTATTTAAAACTTGACCAAGCTCTTCCTAATTTAAAGTTAATAAAACATCTAAGCTTGTAGAAACTTTCAATGGTCAGATATGTAAGATTTTACTGTTTTCCCTGCTCTTCCTAATTCTTCATTTAATTTAATGTTTATAAATCCAAATTACAAAATTTACAACTTCATTCTATCATCATCCATTGACATAATGACATTTGTGGTTGTCAATTCTAAGTGTAGCTTCTTATATAAGATATTTTTAGCAATCAATTTCTTCACCTAAACAATTAGCCACTAAATAACAACTTAGTAATTGACAACCAACCAAACAATATCGTACTCTAATTACTTTAATGAAAGCTAATTCGAAGTATAATTCAGGCGAACAAAATGACCCAACAAATTCCTAATTCGGAAATAATAATAATAAAAAATAAAAACTGATCAATTAGAAACGAAAGAGAAGAATCACAGAACTGATCAAACCAAGATCAATTAACAGGCATCACATTCCGACAACAACAATTCGAATACCGAATCAAGCAATAAAATAGACGCGAAAAATCAACAGCCTAAAGACAAACAAACAAACCTTGATGGCCTGAAAATCGGAGAACTGGAATTCAAAAATTTCGCCGGATTTATCATTACCGGTACCACTACCATTAGCAGACTTGTGCTTGTGTAGTTTGAACATTTTACAGCACAAAAGCTTCAAATTAACCTAAATCAATGGCGGAAATCGGAAGAACATAGAAGAGAAGATTGTAGATTGTACATTGTAACGAAAGTAAAGGAAAATTGGGAGATAAAGAGAGGATTAATGGAGGAAAAGGAATGAAGAGTGAGAGTTTTGATGAGGACTGAGGAACAATCTGATTTGTTGGGTCTAAATTCTGATACTGACACCACACAGGCACACATGATACACCAATTACTCTCAGATTGATACCAATTTTTGTCGTTCTCGGTCCGTATTATTTGACGGAGGCGTTTATTCGGGTTATAAGGTTGATTTTGAATCGGGCTTTTTGGATTGGTTTAGAATTGGATATTGGGTGTAGAAGGTTTTTTGAGAGACCGTCTATGATATAGACGGATTTATCAATAGCCCAGCCTAATGGCTGACATGACTATTCAGTTTCTCATTTAATAAATGAGTTGACCTAAATTTACCCGTTTATGCTATAGACGGTCTAGCAAGAATTTGTGTATTGTGTGAGGTTATCAGGATCGTGATTGTACATAGGATGTTGTTTATTCGGGTTATAGGTTGATTTTGGATTGGACTTTTTGGATTCGTTTTAAAATTGGTATTGTGCGAGGTTATTAGGATTATGTAACTACCTAAGATCGTTGAAGGGGTAGGATCGAAATTCGTAGAATCGGATTGTAGGATCGTGTGATTTTACAAATATGCATTAATGTGCTTTGAATTACTAATTATCCATTATATTTGCACAAATTCTTATTAAAAATTTGGGCTGGACTTTTGAGAGTCGTCTTTACAAAACACGTTCTTTTAAGAGAGCACCTGTTATATTTGTTCTCTTTCTAAGTTTTAGGGTGTAAATAAAAATTTATTTGACTTTATTTAGTTAAGTTTTAAAAACATATACTTTTAATAATAATTTTTAAATTGCAAATCAAGACAACTTAAATTTTATAAATGTATTGATATAATTATTTTAATTTATATTTATACGTAAGTGAAATTTGTATTATATGAAAATATATTACAATTGAAACTACTTATGTAGGATCGGATCGCTGGATCGTATGATCGTAGAATCGTGTTATGATCCTACCACCTGATTTTTACTAGGTCTCGTAAAAGTTGATCCGACCTGCTAACCCGACCTGAACCTAACCTGAAATAAGTGGGTTTTGGTTGAGACTTTTGACCCAATTAATTTTTTTTTTTTTGAAAGATATGACCCAATTAATTAAATGGGTCAACCCGACCTGATCTGTTTATTAAATGGGTTAGATTCAGGTCAAAATTTTAAACCTAAAAAAAAACCTGTATTACTCATTTAATTAAATGTGTTAATTTCGAGTTAAATCAATAAGTATAAGCTAAACTTAGTTCATTTAATACTTTTTTTTTCATAGTAAATACAAAATTAAAAAAAAAACATAAAGTTAAAATTAAAGCCTAAAAAATTAGATTTAATCAATGAAACCTAAAAACGAAAACAAAAAATTATAAACGGGTTAAGTGGATCGAAATCAGGTCAACCTGATCTGTGGCAGGTCGGGTCAAGGTTGTGATTTTTGACCCAATTAACTATATGGGTTGGGTTTGGGTCAAGGGTTTTCAGACTTGTTTTTATATAACTCAAACCCGAAACCCGAAATCCGACCCAACCTGATTTGTTTGACAGGCCTAATTTTTACTCTATTGTAAAATCATTTTTCAAATGAGGTCAAATCAAATTTAATTACAAAATCGAATAAATATCGAATTATCAAATTTGTTGTGAACACTTCTATTTATTTTGCGTATTTTTTATGGAAATTCAAGTATGTGTGAGCCACCGAGCGATGAGAGCAACGTCAATAAAATATCATCATATTCATAATCTTATATACTCTCTCTATTTTTTTTGTTTACTTTAAGTTTGCTCATTTAAGAAAGAAATTTAAATTAAATTTTTGAAGTATATGTTGAAAATAAAATATAGGAAAATTATCAATGCTACCCTTTAGTTTTTGCACGTTATCAATGATATTCCTAAGTTTTTTCGATTATCAATGTCATCCTCGCGTTATTGCGCGTTTTACAATCGTAACCTTTTAAATTTTTTCCGTCTATAATCATCCAAAACCGTTAATTTTTTTCTTTTTCTTTTATTTTTCAATTTAAAAGTTAACTATTTTGAACGCTATTGGATAGAAATAATCATAAAAGATTACGATAACATGAAGGTACCATTGATAATCGCAAAAACTTAGGGGTAC
The DNA here is from genome assembly GCA_019776075.1 of Amaranthus palmeri. Classification (NCBI taxonomy): domain Eukaryota; kingdom Viridiplantae; phylum Streptophyta; class Magnoliopsida; order Caryophyllales; family Amaranthaceae; genus Amaranthus; species Amaranthus palmeri. The sequence goes on from JAAKBH010000280.1 coordinate 1,683,190, forward strand.
AATTGATAATTTCCCTAAATATATTCATGTGAAATAATCGCAAAAGCTAAAGTCAGGTGATTCAAATCGGTTCAATTTGGATTATGTGTTCATATTAATTTTATATAATTTTTAAATTTATTTTGAAGTCGAGCAAAGCCGAATTCAATTATGAGATCAAGTAATTTTTGATTGGGCACATTTATACATACATAATTATACATACAACAATACGCCATAGACTTGTTGAAATAATCAACCTGATGTATTTTGAGTTTGGTTATTTTTTATTGGGTTAGTTTCGAATTAGAAGTCATGTCCAATTAGGGACAATCAGATGAGTGGACTTTAAATTATTTTCTTATCATTGAACTTTTTAAAATATATAATAATTTTTTGTTTACATATAAAATGTTAATATCTAAAGATCAATATAACGATAATCGGATTTTGGATTGACCAAATATAACGATAATTTTTTGTTTCGAATTATTTTTTGTTTAAAACGATTCTAGTGCTAAAATAAAAAGATGTTGAATTAAAATTTTAAAATTGACCAAATATGTTACGTGTTCCGAAAATTGACATGAAAATGAAAATACATCAAAGCGGTCGAGTTCAACCCAATGTATTTCAGTTTTTAAGGTCGTATTATTTTCAAATTATAAATTAATATTTTTTATTAGGAAAATTTACTTTTAAACATACAAACTTTGACCCATTTGCTTTTAAACATACAAACTTTCGTTTATTATTTAAACATACCAACTTTGGGGGGTAAATTCCCAAAAAGATATAGCAGGTTTTTTGACCCATTTTTAACCTTTTATAACCGGTACCCTCTCAAATGTTGAGAAGCTTCTTCTTCAAGCTTCTTCTTTAATGGTTTCAATGGTTTCAATGGCTTCAATGGCTCAAATGTTGACCCATTTTCTCTCTCTAAATGAAGAACCAGATTGACCCATTTTTTGACCCATTTTTAACCATTTTCTCTCTCTAAATGTTGACCCATTTTCTTCCTTCTTTTGCTGTTTTTTTACTAGTTTTTATGGTATATGAATTGGGGTTTTAGTGAGAATTGATTTTAATGTCTAATTTTTTAGTGAGAATTACTATGGAGAATTGATTTTTGGGTTTTCATTGTTTTTGGGTTCTTCAATTGAAGAACCAGATTTTTTTTTGTGGGTTCTTCAATTGAATAATGGTGAAATTCATTTGTGTGTTCTTCACAAATCATGGTGAAATTCAATTGAATAATGGTGAAATTCAATTGAAGAAACAGATTTTTTTTTGTGGGTTCTTCAATTGAATAATGGTGAAATTCATTTGTGTGTTCTTCACAAATCATGGTGAAATTCAATTGAATAATGGTGAAATTCAATTGAAGAACCAGATTTTTTTTTTGTGGGTTCTTCAATCTTCACAAATCATTTGTGGGTTCTTCAATTGAATTTCAGTTTCACATTAAGTTTTTTTTTTGTGGGTTGATAATGGTGAAGATGAAGATGGTGAAGATGAAGATGGTGAAGATAAGAAGATGAAGATGGTGAAGAAGTAACCGGTTCATCCGGTTACAAGTCATCCATAACTTTTTGGGAATTTACCCCCCAAAGTTGGTATGTTTAAATAATAAACGAAAGTTTGTATATTTAAAAGAAAATGGGTCAAAGTTTGTATATTTAAAAGTAAATTTTCCTTTTTATTATAACCATTTAATTTCTAATCTGATTTTGGGTCAATTGCGAGCCAGGCCAAAATTTGATATTCAACAATCTTTTGATAGACATTAAAATTGTTCTTTCTACAAATATAGTATTTATCTATATATACTATATTCAGTGACAACAATTCTTAATCAATTATCGTGATTTGTAAATAATCACAGAATGACAAAAAAATAATATTAAAATAAACAAAACTAAAAAAGATCTTTTAATCTCATCAATACATTTTAACTCTCTTTTAATTTCATCTGTACAAATTATTTTCTCTCTTTATTTATTACCGCCTTTTTCTTAATTCTTGAAGACAATTTCTTCATTTGGTAGAGCAATATCTTCATTGCCCACACAAGTTTTAAGCTTGATCGTTTTGTCTCCTATGATTAACCCACTTCATAAGATATTGCATGCACTAACCAGATTTTTCACAAATATTAAGAAAAATCATTATATTTCTTAAATAAAATTCTAAATTCCATTCTCATATAACATATTCCTTCCGTTAACCTACCTTAGTATAATTATAAAAAACACAAATTTTCAAATGAAACAGTCTCACTCTATGACCATTTTTTATTACATGACTGTAATACTCTAAATTTAGCTTAAAAATAGATTGATAGACTACTCATATCAACAAGATGCATCTTCTTTTCTCGAGAGCCCATTTGCTAAGAACTCCACAGTCAAGCGTGCTTGCTGGTCCGAGAGACCTCATGGGAAGTTTTCTCGGGTGCATACGAGTAGGACCAAAGTGCGCCGAAAAGACTTGTGTTGGTCTGTGGGGCTAGTCTACAATCTCCTTGAATAATCACCGGCAGTCCGAGAGGTTGAAATCAATACGAGTAGACTATCAATTTTTTTCAAATCTCAATCTAAAATATCACAGACTCGTCTCACGGTAAGACGTTCTCGACTTGCTAAGGGGAAGTAGTGGTGGGCTAGTAGTGAAGTTGTGGGAAGGCGCACATAGACAGGCTCCCCCGCACGTCAAACCATATCTTTTTATTCCCATTCCCATTTCCTTTTCCTTTTCCTTTCCTTATCGTTATTTCCACTATTCAACCTTCATTTTCATCCATTTTTCTTCTTCTTCTTCGATTCCGCCATAACTTCCATGCCCTTTTTCTCTCTCCATTGAACCTTCCATTTCTCCACTCTCCACTCTCCACTCACCACCCTCTCTCATGGAGTCACCAGATTCTTCTTCTTACATTTCTTCTCCTAAGCGATCTGGAACCCCCAAATCCCCCAATTCAGGTTTCTTTCTTTCTAGATCCGTTGTTCATCTTTGCCGAGCTTTGTTGATTGTGTTTTAATCAGTTATTCATCGGTTTGTCAATTGTGTATTGTCGTTCTATTCTCTTGCATTGCTTAATAGGAGTATCTTTTAAGGAGATTAGGGTTTTTCTGTTGAGGACTTGCATTTTATAGCGATTGATGTTTTGCTCACTTTATTGCTCGATTTGGATGGTATGTTGATTGAGATTATCATTTTTTTTGTTTTTGGGTTTCAATTAGCTCCATGTTTGACATGATGGGCGATTTTCAACTGAGTTATGTTAAATATATGTTTGGACTCTCATTTTGGATTAATGAGCTAATAATAGTGGATTGCTGATGTGATAGTGACCTGATTATTGCCCACAGGCCACATATAGTACTTCTTCCGTTTCATACTAGTTGCAACTAATGGAAATGCACACATACTGTTTTGTGAAGAAAACTATAACCATTGTTGTGGGCTTTTTAATTAGATTTAGTTTGTTAAGAAGCCTTCGCCAGATTCAAATTGAAAAACTGCAGCTGTTTGAATTTTAGTGAGTGAACAGTGTTTCTTTATTTGAGCCTATGTTAATTAGATTCGATATCTTATAATGTCTCCAAGTGCTGGACCCGTCAATTTACTTGTTTCTGAAGTGTTAAAAGAGCCCGCTTGTTAAGGATTCAACTAGTACATGTGGAGAACCAAAGAGTCATAGTAACTTAGATTAGAGTTCATTCATTCATCTAAGTAGATCTTATTTTCTGTTGACTAGGCTTTGAATGTTATCTTAGTAATCTTTGAGGTGTCTAATCTTCGTTCACTATGCTAAATAATTTCTCATGCATGCGAAATGTGTTTGTTCTTATACCAGATGAACTTTTTTCATGATATCTGATTGTTTTTGTTTTAGAATACGTTGAAAAGCCTACGTATGTAAAATTCCTTGTATCAAATGCCGCTGCTGGTTCAGTTATTGGCAAAGGTGGGTCCACAATCACTGATTTCCAGAAGGAGTCTGGGGCTCGGATTCAGTTGTCACGTAATCAGGAATTTTTTCCTGGGACAGCTGATAGAATAATTATGTTAACTGGAAAGATAGATGATGTACTGAAGGCGATGGAACTTATCCTCAATAAGCTGCTTAGTGAGGTAAGTTTGACTTGAAAATAAAAGAATTTTATGTAGTACTCAATGATTGTTGCTCAAGATTCTTCTCTTTATCAGATTCAATCTGAAGATGGTGATGATGCTGACCAAAGATCAAAAGTTAGACTTGTAGTTCCAAACAATTGCTGTGGTGCCATTATCGGCAAGAGTGGAGCGACCATAAAGTATGCTTTTAATATTGTAATTATTAATGTTTCTCGTTGCATTAGTTTCTTTCTCTGATTACGTGCAAGTGGCGACATGGAACGATGAAATTTTCCACATTTAATGTGTTACAAAGTTGGTTGTTGAGTGTTGACTAAAGTAAATTCAGAATGGATTCTGTAAGGTTATTCTGTTATTGAAGAGCAAGATAGTTTGACGTCCCCATTTTTTTATGATGCACTTACGCAAGAAGCAACCTATGTAGATCTTGTAGAATGAGTTGATTAGAGGGCTTGAATTGCATCAATCTTAATTCCTCTCTAAGAAAGTTAAACTGATTGTGTTACCATTAGCAAAAGGTTATAGCATCTTTGCTATGACTTTTTTGCGTGCAAAAAGCAAATGATGCGCTTAGTTAAAATGGAGGAAGTTATAGTTCATGACTTGATAAAAATACACATGTCATGGACTCATGAAAAGCTACAAGGAGAACAACCTTGTACAACTGTATAAGATCTAGGTGGGTAGAATTCTGAGTTTTTGATAAGTATCTTAGTGAGCCACAAAATGTAGTTGAGGAGTGGTTTTTATGCATTTACGGTCCTTTTTGGTTGTTTGTATTAAATAGCCGGAATAGTAATCTAATCTTAATTTACTTTAGCTAAAACTACTTGAAAAGGTTTGTTATGATCATGTTTGACCAAGTTTAATCAATTGTTTTTCTTCATATAATTCATTCTTATCTATTACCATTAAAAATGTGGTATACAAGTATATGTAAATTCTCAGCTGGAAGGAGAGGAAAACTAAGAAAAGCACTCATGAGAAGCTTTAAAGTCTGTTAACTTCACAAAATATATGTAAATTCTCAGTGAAGAACGAGTGAGTGAGCCCAAATTTACCTCACCTAGGATGAACTTGAAATTTAGAATTAGCTGATAACAAGGCAAGTTCAAAGACAAATGCTTCATTACTAAGGCAAAGATATGGGTATGGAATTGTCTTTACCTATTCAGTGTAATTTTGAAATTTGGTTACTGAGAGATTGAAGTAAGAAAATGAAACCTTGTTTCATTTTAATCTTAAGCTCACATATTGGGCTCTAGACTCTTGGATATGGAACACTTCAACTGTTTCTGGGGTATGTGAATATATTTTTGAATGACATAGAGCAAGAAGTGTGATAGTTGAGTAAAGTATTGAGAAGGTTAAGCAGATCATGCTCAGTAATAGGTTTGAGCATAGAACAAAAACAAGGCCGCGTCATATCGCATCGGCCGCGTTGTAAAGGTTTTCAAAATAAATGAACCGATATTTCCCACGTTGTAAAGGTGTAAAAAAAATCTTGTTTTGTGCTGTACAAGGGATATTTTATAGTTTAGACTGATATTTAGGCACTATGATCTTTTAACGGGTATAAAATAGAAATTCATGAAAGAGGAGGAGCTTGGACCCAACAATTGTAAGAAACAATGTTAAAGGTGATGAAAAGCAGAATATGTACAATAGAGATATAACAAACACAACAAGTTTATGAGGTATCTTAGATATTTCCCCCTCAACAATTGTTTATTTTCATTAACGGATTTAACTATACATCAATATCAAACACCCACTCTTGAGAACAAGCTCTCAAGAGAAATATCTCACAATGGAGACCTCTCTCAATACTTATCCATAGAAGACGAGCTTTCTTGGTATACGCCCTAGCCCCCTCAATATGAATTAGCCCTCTCTACACGTGTTGTGTGTGTTTTATTCTATGGCATCTAATGCCTTTTAAATAGAGGGCACACAAACCTTCTAGAATCACACAAACTCAGCAATAAACCCACCATAACTCGTGGTTTAACTGTCCTTTTAATATAGCCATTAACTCGTGGTTTAACCGTTAGGATTCTGTACTGGGCGCTCGAACAAGCCTACACCTTGCTCGAACGAGCGCCTGTCTCCAATTACTTCTGTGTGCATCTGCTGCTTCTGCTCGGACAAGCCAAACCCCGCTCGAACAAGCGGCTGTCGAGCAACCTTCTTTTTGCTGCTGGGTCGTGTCTTGTTCGAGTCCATGCTACACCCATGCCTTACTTCGTTCAAGGCATGGTTGAACAGTATGAACACCCTTTGTAGAGCCTCTTATTGCCTTGATTAAGCCTCATTGCTTTGCCCAATGCACCCCATATGCTCTACGTTCAATACTCTCAAACCCTTCGCACCCTCATCGTTGCTCATAACATGACGTGCCTTCTTTTGAGATATCGAGTTATCACCATTACACATAAGTATTTTGGCACTTGCACTAACAATTCAAACCCTTAAAGTGGGGCCTGGGAGCTGGAATCATGTCATATGGTTTTGGTTTCTGATATACTCTAATGTAAACAGGTCATTTATTGAAGATTCTGGAGCTGGCATAAAGATATCACCTCAAGACAATAACTATATTGGGTTGACAGATCGGGTTGTGACACTAACAGGTTCATTTGAAGAACAGATGAGAGCTACTGATCTTATCATATCCAAGCTGACAGAAGATCCCCTCTACTTGCAATCCATGAATGCTCCTTTATCATACCCAGGTACTGCTCTGATTCACTTGATTAGTCACTCTTATTATACTTCCCCGTTTCTTTTTAATTACATAATGTCTCTTAAAAGCGTGAGCTAATTGGGAGAAATGATGCAATTGCAAACGAACAAAGGAAAGTATATGAATATTTGTTTTATTCTTGAGAACTTAAGTAACGTAGATGGCATCTTAAATTTAGCTAATCTTGATGTATTTTTTTCTTATTTTTTTGAAAGTTATCTTGGTGTTTGTGGTTGGCTCCTCGGTTGGCTCCTCCTTTAGTTTTTTGAAGTAATTATCTTCAGCTCTCTTTTCATTGTCCTGTCCCTCCCCGTGTAGGAGGGTAAAGATGATTATGTAGATCGGTAGATTCTATCTTAGTGTTTGCTGATTAGCTAGCATAGCAGGTCCATGAAATCCAAGTTAATTATCTTAATTTGCTTTGTTAGGTGTTTTGTTTGGTGGCTTTCAACGTGGGCCATATGCATATGTGCATCCTCCAGTTGGGCCAGCAGCTTACAATTCAAACTATGGGCATAATGGTGTCGGAGGAAGATATCCAAACAATAAGGTCCATTTCCTTCCTAATTTTACTTTGTTCTTGCTGTTGTTCTTCATCCGTTTTTTTTAAAGTGCACTATTTCTCCCAATTACTTGAGACCTTTGTAGGAGAATGGTTTTAAAAAAAGAGAAATTAATTAATATATTTTGTACAATTTGTTTGGGGGAACTCCCTAAATTTTAGTGCTTTGCTTCCTCTCTGGTTAACTTGGTTTTGGTCAAGTCCAATGCCATAAAATCTAGCTGTGGTGGTTTTCCAACTCTACCATCTTATTTCTGTATGGGCTATTTTCTCTATGAATGCTTGAACGTCAAATCCTCCTTTATCTCTTTTTATGTACAATTTGTAAGCTTCTGGACCTGTTCACTAGGCACTGCTGCCGTATCAAAATTTGCTTCATACAGCTGAACACCTGAATCTACTTGGCTCAAATACTTTTATCAGAAATGGCTTTCTGCAGTTCCTGTTTGTGTTTGGGTTGGTTATTTGAAGTTTCATCAGTGTTGAATGATCTTTTCTTAATTCTTACCCTTATGGAAAGTGATGTTGATCTGTTTAGATCGTGGACTGAACATTATTTACATGACCTACTCCTCATATACCACAATTTTGATGATATAGTTGAACCATAAGACTACTTATCGATAGAACCACCGTTCAAGCGCTTGTGGAATTCAGTGAAGTTTGTTGTATTATTATTGAAACGTTCCTTACCCAAATGCAGGAAGATCGAGGTAACTCCTTGACAATTGGTGTTGCTGATGAGCATATTGGTGTCGTGGTTGGTCGTGGAGGGAGGAACATATTGGAAATCAATCAGGTCTGCATGTTCTAAATCTTTCTAGATTGTTCCTCTCTCTTTGAACGAATCACTAACCTAAAGTTTATATTTCCAGGCCAGTGGGGCGAGAATCAAGATTTCAGACAGAGGCGATTTCATGTCTGGTACATCTAACAGGTACAGTACACACTGACTTGTAGGAAAGTATGTTTGTTCTTGGCATAAGCTCTTATGAACGTGCTTTTCTTGTGCATATCTTGTAGGAAAGTAACAATCACGGGATCGCTTAGAGCGATTCGTACAGCTGAGGCGATGATTAATCAGAAGGTGGCTTCGGTTACTGAGAGGTGATTGGTTTGACTTTCGTACGCATTACATACATATCTTATCGACCAATGCTAGGACAATTAGACTGCGTTCTTTCGAGTGGTTGATGAGTAAATTGGCTACATCAGAAGTTAGATATTCATTGCTTTTAGTTTAGTCTACAATGTCCGTCAATGTTGCTCGTATAAGTGATATCTATGGACGAGCTTCTCTTAGAAACAAGTATACATACAATTGTTGTTTCGACACTATTGTTACGTGTTGCTACCGGCTATCGACTTCCTTTTCCTTTCCCGAAACGTAGTATTCTTTTTTTTTTTTTGGTTGTAATTTTTGTTGTTCTTTAAAAGAAACTGTTTGCTATATGTTCCCATAAATTATGGAATTTACAGAGAATTGATTTACTTCGAAGACTTTGTTTTACTTGATAGTTTTGGAATTACGATGGTAGAATACTTTTTTCTAGGGTGTCTTTCCATTTATCCGAACCTTAATTTCTTTTCATGATCGTATGTTTTGTGTTTTTACATTTTTTTTCTCTGACGATCTTTCTTGAGCCGATAGACTCTTTGATTGCACTCTCCTTAATGGGCATGAGCTGCCGTCATTCTTGCCTCCCCAGACCCTGACCATAGCTTTCTATGAGCATCATACATCGGGTATGATGATGATGGAGTATGATTTAAAATCTTTTCCCAAAATAATGTCTTTTCGAAACTTATTTTCTATTTTACACTCAGGAGTGAAGCCAAAATTTTGAATAACGGGGCCAAGTTGTCGATATACTGAAAAATTATTTACTATATAAATTAGTTAAACTATGAAAATTGTAAAATCATATAGACTGAATTTAATTTGAGTAATGACAAAAATTATATTTAACAAGCGGAGTTGAAGTTTTCCTATAACTATCCCTTTTGAAATTTTACCATGTTGGTAATAATTCTCAAAATAAACACTATTAAAATTATGATAGCAAAAGTTCTAAAAAAAAAAATTATGATAGCAAAAATATAAAGACATACACTAAAAAATATGAATGTAAAATTATAAAAGATAATGAATAGTGACATTATAATAAATTTATTGGTCTAGAAAAATTATAGTTTAAATTGGGATTTGATTTCCTATAATTTTATAAATATGTTACCCTAATCATTGAACTATAATAATTTTGGTTACATTTTTACTTCTTTAGGCTATATTTATATTATATTAATAAGAAGGTCAAAGCCAAAATTACAAAGTATTACACTTTTGGCAGGAGGATCGAGCCTTCCCGACTCCCCAAGTGGCTTCGCCCATGTTTACACTGCTCACTTAGGATTTGTTTAGGACGGTATACGACGGTATACTAATCGATGTCTCAAAAAAATTGCTATTTCATTACAGTCGTTATAGACTTTGATACTTTTTATTCTCATTATGTCATCTTTATGAGCTATTCTCCTTCACTCGTTTCCTTTTTGTACCATCGTCAAGCTCCACTTAAGGTCTTTTGTGCATGTTTACGCATTTCTCTCATCGGTCATCACCAACTGCAAGTTTGGTATTCATTTTTCTAAATGAATTGAACTGGACTTTGAAACCGCCTCTCAAAAAGACTATTTCTCAAGAGACCTGCTGTAATAATAATTACTTCACTTATCAACAAGGTTCTCATTGTCCGTTGATCCCTAAAGATGAGAATATAAAGTAACCAGCAAACACATATTTCTCTTTCCCTTTGAGTTTGCCACTGAAAGTTACATATGAAGATATATAATACTATCAGTAGCAAACTCAAAACGACAAGAAAGTAAATGACTTTTGGATCATCACATTGTCCCCCAATCAAAGGTCCAGAAAATATTTAAATAAAATATTGCATTATAATTATAACATAGTAAAAAATTCTCTACTAAGGTCAATTATTCATATGGAAGTAAACAAGTTTTCACCGAGTAGATAATATTGGTGGGTACCAAAATACACTAAATCTACATTTCTCCGGGAAGCATTGTGTCGCCGGCGGGCAGATCGCAAACAGCAATACCCTGAAAGCAATACCGACAAAAAATGAGTTTATCGAATTAACTCGGTGTAACACGATTCACTAATCTTTTTGCGAATAAAAAAAACGAATTATGGGCGGTTTTGAGATATTATTGGATCATTTTGAGGGAATCGCAAATTCAAAAAGTGAATTAGCTAGCGGATTGTGTCACACTGATTATTGACTAAAAGAACAACACAATCGATACAATGTTACAAAATACGCACCTCTCCGATAAGGTGTGCTGTGCATCGTTTTTCTGCTAATAACTCCTCCTCGGTCTGCCAACAAAGAAGATATTTGAGGTGATGGCATGCGTTAAGATTTTGAGTTCAACGAAAACCTCGAGATGATAAGAAGCCTACCTTTTTGATTCGGTTGCGAAGATAATCATCGAAGATCACTTCCTCGACAAGCTCGTAATCACCATCACCCTACAGAAGTTGCATTTTTCTTAAAACGAAATGACGTAAAAGAAAAACATAATTCTAATAACACCTTAACGGTAACTGTAATCGAAGAATAACCTTTGATCTGCAAGGCATGCTAAAAACAATATCCTCCGCGATACCATATGGATTGCCATTAGTATACACCTGAATAACCCGACATTTACGATTAAAAATCATGCAATAACTTATCGAAGAAATAAGATGATCACGTTGTTCATTCGAAATTTATCGACATACTTGCTAAAACTAGTACGCCTAAAAGAAGGCAAATGAACGTATAAAAACGTTCTTTGAATCGATTATGTTCAAAACAGGTTTTCCCTGCCCGTTTGGAACTAATTCGTGCAGTCGAATCGATAGCATATCAAAACTCATGCTTACCCCGGTAGAAAACCAATCGCCCGGTGGAGTCGGGGTGATAAGAGATATTATGGCATCAGCAATTGATACAGCAGTTGATGCTGCAGAAGATCTACCCCATTTCTGAATTAGTGTTCCTCCTCTCTATTAAGAAGAAAATTAAACATTAATCACAAAAACTTTACAAAAACACTTCACATTAACAAGGTTAAGGTTACAAATTATTATGGATCGGACAATACTAGAATGACTCGTTAAATCATGTGAGCTTTTTTTTTATGTTTTATGTGTGAAGTTGCAGATGATATCATCATTCATCATCACCATTATCATCCTACCCAGTGTATCCCGCTCATTGAAAAACTATGGACAGGGTCTGGGGAGGGAAGGACAGCGACAACTCATACCCATAAAGGAGAGCGCGACCAAAGGAGTCCCCTCGCTCGAGAAAGATATAGAGAAGTTGCAGATGATGTTCGCTAGCATTTCCGGCCAATCGGAAAACGACCTCTTTGTTATCACTAAGAAGAATGAAGTTAAGAACATCCGATCCCCAGACCCCACTTAGGAGGGAGTTACTTAATGCCATTAAGGTTATGATATGATGTTATTAGCAAGTATCGTATAAAGTACTCCCCCGTCTTAATATGTATTTTTATGAATATTTTATCAGAACAATGACCCTACATATATCTTGTACTTATTAATATTTTATCAATATAAGGATCCCATGCGAATCAATTTTCTTTATTATTTTGTCCTTTTAGTAATATTTCGTATATATAATACAAGACCTCACTTGCGTGCAAAAAAATCGTGCAAAATGAAAAAGAAACATAATATTGGAACGGAGGAAGTATCATATTTTTTTACGCGCGCACCTTTTGAATCTTCTCGGTGAATTCCTCTTCTAACCACTTATGGTCCTTAAGAACCTCTTTGACAGGTTTCCCATCAATTTTAGCATTTAGGAAATCTGGAACCTGTGGAAATGTTCCAATCATTGTTCTTAAAAAATGATCACAAATCTTGCATTAAACGAATTTGAATAATTTGCAAATTACAGCCTTAAAGTTTGGAACTTTTGCGAATTATCGCCTCAATGTTTATTTTCTGCGAATTACAGCCACCAAATTATCAAAGTCTACGTAGTCCAAATCACAGAATTCCAACCACTTAACCTAAAACTCTGTGATTTAACCTGAACGTTGTAGACTTTAATACTTGGTGGCTATAATTTGCAAAATTTAATCATTAAGGTTCAAAAGCCCTAAACTTAAGGCTGTAATTTGTAAATTATTCAAAGAATTTAAATCATTTCCTATAGCCTTAATGTTTATTTTTTGCGTATTACAGCCATCAAATTGTAAAAGTCTACAACGTTGTCCAAATCACAGAATTCCAACCACTTAACCTAAAACTCTGTGATTTAGTCTGAACACCGTAGACTTTAATACTTTGGTGGCTGTAATCTGCAAAAATTAATCATTAAGACTGTAATTCGCAAAACCCTATACTTTATTCAAAGAACTTAAATCATTTCCTATGCCTCTAAATACCTGAGTGGTTGAGTGGTTTCCCCAAATGGTCATATTAGATACCTTGTCATAGAACACACCTGCTTTTAGAGCCAGCTGCAACAAATAGTGCAACAGATCGATCAGCCCTCGGGATGTACACGTATGGAGCATATGAAATACATAGAGGTTACGACTTTAGTCGGGTTCACCTGACACTTAGCTCGGTTCTCATCTAATCTAGTCAAGGCGTGGAAATTCTTGGCGGGTATATCCGGTGCATTTTTCAAGCAGATCAGTGCACTACATAGGAAAGTAAAATATCAGGTGCAATGGAAAGACACTTCTAAGAGGAAATTTAGATACAAATATGTAAATCTCACTTGGTGTTGCAAGGATTTCCGACCACAATGACTTTGACGTTGCGTGAGGCCACGGCATTCAGTGCTTTTCCCTGTAGTATAAACATATATATGAAATTGGAATATGTCGAGATAGATATCGTTTTTAGGGCCATCAACTACGGGTACAAGGTCTACAGTGGAGTCAATCTCTCGTTGAGATGGCATCCTAGGAATCTCATAGGGAAAAACGAGAAAAAAACACAAAGGGTTTTTCTAAGGTTTGTTCACTCGTAAAGCTAACGATAGGATGCCCATTCTCCTTTTGGGCCCTTAAGTGAACCTTTTTTGTCCTTTACACAAATCCCTTCTCACATTAAGGTCAGTTAGTTCCTATGACATGATTCGCTAATCTCCTTGCGAAACACGGATAGGAAAAGGCGAATGATGGTCAGGTTTAGGCTATTTTTGAGTCATTTTGAGCAAATCACGAATTCAAAAACGAACTAACGAGCAGAATATGTTACACCGGACATATCAATAGAGATAATTGTAGCATCAATATTTAAAGCTATCCTTTTCTGTAACTCAGGACAATCAATAGCATATACTAAGAAACAAAGTTAGTAGATGACAATATGTTTATATAAGACAAACAAAAACAATATCAGATCCTAAATCCCAAAAGATTAGGATCGGAATATAAACTAGAAGTAGAAAAATCCCATACTTGTTCGGCATATATCCTTCCATTTATGTCCAATAAGGCAGCTCGTTCCATACCAGGCCCACGAGGCTTAGCCCCGATTAGAAGGGCCCAATCAGCATCTTCAAATACTTCGTAAGGATCAACACCGATGCTAACTTCTCTCAACAATGGATATAATGAGTCCTCAAGTTCCATAGCTACTCCTGAAGTCATTGCAAATCGAAAGAAAAATCAACAACATCGAAATTCGAACAAGTTATATCGACGAATCCTGCAGCAAATACTTTATATATCGATTCGAGCAACCATGAGAGAAAGCTCATACCTTCTAGAGCTTGAAATGACCTTTCGGATCCAAGTAGTTTCAGAGAAATTGGTTGATCGTGTCCAAAAACTTCACCCGAAGCAATCTGCCAAATAACATTCGAAACTCTCAAAATGCAATCACAATCGTTAAAACTGTGAACAAAGATAACATAAACTAATGATATCGATCTTAGATCGAAATTTTGTTGGCGAAATGAGTTAGAAACTTCTACATCCTCGGCCCCCTCCCCCGCCCCAACACATTGTGCAAAATATTGGATGCCTCACTAGTTGTCACATCGCGACTGCATTGTAAAGGTTTTCTAAGGTTTGCAATGAGTATGCAAAACAATTTGTATTTGTCAAGAAACCAATTCAACCAAAAGCTTAAGCTGATGGTTGAGGCCTCGGGATATGTTATATACTCTGACACACGCCCTCTAACACGAGATCCTTTAGGCTAGAAATGTGGATGAGGCATAGGCCTTCCTTATACCTAGCGTTGAATATTCCATTTTAAATGAGAGTGGTTGAGATTCAAACCTGTGACCTCTTGTAAAGTTGGCTTCTAATACCATGTTAAGAAACCAATTCAACCAAAAGCTTAAGCTCATGGTTGAGGCGGCTTCAGGATATGTTATATACTCTAACAATATTAACCTAAAAAGTGGTTTAGCGACCATTACCAAAGCTGCGACCACATCCGACATTTTACACTATACGACCACCCCACCGACATTTCAGTTGATCTTCAGTTTCAGTGCTAACAATGGGAGATAATAATCTATAATGAAGCCATTACTCCCTTTGTGCAATTAAGTTTGCTACATTTCAGTTTCCTATATAAGAGCTTTGTGCCATTAAGTTTGCTACATTTCAGTTTCCTATATAGGAGCACAATACTCACTTTGAACAACAGATGGTTCGATATCATCCCAGCTGCACCAGAAACAGCAACGGTTGTCATCTTTTTCCATGATTTGGTCTTCTCCTCCTACAATTATTTGAACAATTTCATCGGATATCAAACATTTATAGTTGTAAAATGTCCAGAATCTAGAACAAAATCAAATAATGGCGGTAATATTTTTTTAAACCCGAGTCAATATTGAAACATAGAAAAGCTCCTACCAACTTAGTCATCGTATATATTAGCATATGTATATGATTTTATATGTAAGTTGAATGTTGTCAGCTGACAACATTGACGAGCGTTGGATCCGCCCTTGGGTCACATCCCAATAACTCCGTCCAGAGTAAGGAGTGTGAGCGGTAGATAAGTGACAGCCAGCTCAATGAAATTTAGTCGCATCTCATGATCATTAACTAAAAATGATCTTAAATAAATTATACTATTTTCTTAATCATAGATTATCTTGTTGATTGAGTGTTTTCCTCCTCTCTCCCCTTGCTTTTAGAAATTCTCTAATTATATCCAAATAAAAAAAATTGACATTAATAATCCATTAATGTTTGCCCTTAGTTCGCCGTGAATAATCCAACCTTTATTTTAGTTTGCTAGCAGCATGCTCTATTATTAATTTATTATACCTATTATTGGTAATACGGTATGATGTGGGCAAATTTATCACAAAGGTTAAATTATTAAAAATAATCCAAAAATGAGATTATCCATAGCGGATAAATAAAAGGTTGTTATTGATGTCAATTTTTCCTTAAAAAAATGTCATTATTTTTCTTTACAAGACAATCTTACTCGTTTTAGTTTATACATTCCAACACTTTGTTTTTTCTATTGTTTTATTTATACCTTTTTAAAAGGAGGGAAACTTCTATAAAGCATAAAAAAATAGTAAACATCAATTTAAAAAAAACAAAGGGAAAACTACAATCAAATACCTACAAAACATTAATTTGAACAATAGCTAATAAATTAATTGTATTTTTTAATACGGTGAAAATCTAACTTTTTTCATAAGGATAAAAAGCAAACTTTAACCCATACGTCAATTCATAATTGGTGTGTTTTGGCGAATAGCTAATAGCTGATTTAAATGTTTATTTTATCTTAGTTGATTTTAAATAACTTGTTCAATATACTGATAACAATAAGTTCTTTTAACCAGTTAATTTATCAAATACTAATTACGAATGATTTGACCATCTGATAATCTATTTGTGTTGTGTCAAAATGATTTAAGATTGACCGATAAGTCACACAACAAAACATTTCGTGACACAGAATCTAGTGACATCAAATTATATTATTAGTGCAATAATTATTGATTTTTATTGAAAATCGGACAGTAACACCTTTTTTTTCCTTTAATGACGTATAATTGTTTTTTACGGTCACACTGATATTTATGAAAAATTGTCATTAGATCCTGTTACGAGAAGCTTTAATATAATATTTTTAAATCACTAAATTTAATATCCCACTAAAAAAAATTATATTCCCGCTAAAAATAAATTATATATTATATTATAGTAAATCATTTTACTAAATTCTCCAATATCTATAATTTAATTTCAATATGCAAACTTTAATTGTTATAAAAAGTGAAAAATAGTAAAAATAAACAAGAAACTTACTGCTTTTAAATCATAAGTCCAGCAGAAAACTCCATAGCGTTCAGTCTTAATTTTGATACTGTCACTTGGACTAACAACAGGATTTTCAATTTCACTAAAAAAAATTAAAAAAAAAACATTAATCAATCATATTATTATTAATTATAAAAATTTTAATTTCACAAAACAATTTAAAAAAAAAAAAAAATTCTTACTTGGGAGCAATAGAACAGCAAATCCCAGAAGTAATTTTAGCCCTAGAAACATTATTAGGAAGTAATTTAAGATTTAATTTCCTATTATGAGTAAAACTTGATGATAAATATGAAGGAATTTGGCATGGTTTATGATTAAGTTGATTTTTATAAAAAGTAGAAAATTCTAATATTGCCATGGAAAATGAAAAAGGGTTTTTAAAAGTGTAAAAATTTATGGGAAATAAATATGAAAAAAGAGGAATTATGTTTGTTTATGGGTTTATATTATTTAGAAAAAGAAGAAGAAAATAATAAAGGAATAAAAATAAAAATATGATCAAGTGGAAGTAATTAAAAGGATGGAGGAAGATAATAAAAATGGAAGAGATAAGGGAATGTGGGACATTTGAAATGTGGTTATGGTGCTATGTATATGACACTTGGATATTATCCTTCATTATCACTTTCTAAATCTTGGAATTTTAATTTTTCAATTATAAAAAAAAAATCTTGATTTTTTTTGTTTTTGAATTAATTTTATTTATTTTTTTGTTTGGTTTTTAGTATAGTTTTATTATTTTTTGTTTGTTTGTTTGTATTGCTTTCATTATTTTGTATGAGACGTTTTGCTGTGAGACGAGTTCATACAAAAGACTCATTAGTAAAGAAAACATTACCAGTCTCTTGAGAGACCGTCTTTTTGAAAGACGTCTCTCAAGCCCTATCCATTAAAGCTTATTGTCTGTATTTACTCTACATTTTTTTAAATGGGTCAACCTAATTAGAGATGGTCTCTCAAAAGAATTTGTGAAAAAATAATGACAATTGAATTACCACTTATATGAGAAGCAATTATTTTTGAAATAGTTTGGGCTAATTCAATTAAAGACTTTTTATATGAGATGATCTCAATAAAAAAATCAGTATTATTATTACCTTAAAGGGCTAAAATTGACTATTTATGAGATTTTTTAAATAATAGGAGTATATGATTTTGATATTATATTTTTTTTTAAATGATTTTTTCATAACAGGGTGGCAACTATATGGTTTCACAAAATGTTACTTTTGGGAGTATGTAAAACTAATACGTAAATATCGTCTTATTCTTTGTCTTTGTATATTTAAATACTATTTAATATATTTTGGAAACTTGGAAATAAATTTTTTAGATATTTTTAAATTTTTATTTTTGTTTACAATTTAGAATCTTAGTTATTTTTCCTTTTGATCTTTATATTAACAGCTCATCTTGTATGAGACCGTTTCACTAAGAGATAGGCCCATATAATTAGCCTACTTTTTAATTAATTATTTTAAGATTTTAAGTGATCGTTTTAAGGTTATAAACCATGAATAATTAGTCTAAGACTATAAAAATTAAAATTTTAAATTATAAGTAATTATTTTAATGTTATTTTTTTTTTTTGGGAAATAATTATTTTAATGTTATAATTATAAGTGATCACTTTAAGAGTGAAAAGTATATTAGGTCAGCCTAAAAGAGATTGTCTCATCGTGAGACCGTCTCATTTAAAAACTAGTGTTATATTATTTGCGTTATATTCGGAATTAGGGCCAGCCCTAGGTTTTTAGGGGCCCGAGGCAAATGATTATTTACGGACCGCTAAATTATTGTATACATAGAAAAGTTCGAACCCTAACACTAATTGAAAACTAAAATTATAGGGAGGGCCTGGGCGTAGGCACGCCTTGCCCTTGCTTAGGGTTGGCCCTGTTCAGAATATAACTGTATAATCAGCAAATCGATATAAATTATGATTGAACTTACTTGTACTTGCCCTTGCTCGGGCATGACCTTGTTCCTAAATTAAACGAACTCCATATGTTTATTGGGTCGTCTAGTGCTAAGTTCTAGTGAACCATAACTCGTTCATGGCCAACTCTAACTCGGGCTCAAAACTCAGTTTGAGACTCCGACAGTAATCTTCTACCTTCAAACGATGAAGTAGGAAGGAGCATACATGCATGTAGAACACGGTAGCAGATCAATGAGTCTGGAGAAAGTTCAAAAACAAATACTAACGAAATTCGATAAATCAACGCATAAATTGTTCCGGCTATACACTATTCCATATAAAGGAAGAACAATGATACGAGACAGGAGAAACGGACGGTTACAAATACCAAATTTGCAGTTACTAATATAGAGGCGGTAAGAAAACAATTACATTCAGATAATCGATTGAATAAGAAGCCTCATGGAAAACATTGTTCACTAATATTCACGACCTTTTCGGGTATATGATCCACATTCCAACTATAATGAGGTTAAGTATCAAATACCGAATTTGCAGCTAAAGCAATATAATCGTTGTCTTACTAATGTCATAGGCTTGGCAATGTCCGAACAAAAAGCTAGCGTAGCTGCAACAACTTGACCACAATTTCCAGCAGAAGCGTCAATCGGAGACCTTGGACTCTCAGGGACTGCCTTCACCACCAGAAAACCATTGCCAAACACCCCGGGAACCTTGCCTCTGGACTGCCGGATCATGCTCTAAAAACTGCTCAAAGGTGGATTTCTCCTTCCTGAGTGACTGTAATTCAGTATCTATGGAAGGGCGTGATTCTAACAAGCGTTCTAGCTCTGCTATCTGAGCCTGTTACAAATTTACCAGAACAGAGAATTCTATAAGATAAACCGTATGTCCGTATGTGTACATGAAGATGTAAGTTGAATAATGACTAGTTGTAGCTCAAACCTCTAACTTAAAGCATCTTGATCTCTCTGATATCAATTGCCCTTGGACAGAAGTAAGTTCCTAGAGAAAACAAGTCGTTTTTCATATCTGTACAAGTTACAGCGAGAACGCAGTAAAAGAAACTATAATCTGAAGCCAGTACCTTGGATAGTTCTTCATGGTTACTGTTAATTTCGTCAATCTTTCCTTTCAGCATAGAATTTTCTTCTCTGACTTCAATAAGCGATAATTCTAACAGTCTTTTGGCATCTTTCACGTTAGCCAAAACAGGGGAACCATCCTGTTTTGGGTAAACAGATTCTTGCTTAGGTAATTCTGGTGGCTGATCAGATTTATAGGAATAAGCTGCAGTGACAGATGCTGCTGCAGCTGCTGCAGCAGGTGACAGGTATATCTTAGGACGTGCAGAATCCTTCAGTTTGGGTCTCATAACAAGTACCTGAAATCAAACAGAACATTTTAGCGATAATTGTATATCTCAAAACGCGCAGAATCCTTCAGTTTGGGTCTCATAACAAGGCAACAAGCAAATGACTAAGCATAACCATGTGGTCTGAAATTCCTCTTCGCTGTTCAAAATGATGGGATCAATCTACAGATTGATTTCATTAACCTCATATACAAAGTACAAAACCTTATGCTTATTAGTGCTAATCTATTTTTTTTCTTACACTAGCCCTTTAAGGCTGCTTATTGTCAGATTACAAGGTCATTTCGTTAGACATAAAAAAGGAACGGATACTAACAAGATCAGATGTACAGCATGGTTTTGTTTATATGAAACCTTTGTGTAATAATAGAGAGAAAATACATATTCTTATTTATGATATATTCATAACATTTCTCCATTATATTCTTATTGTTCCAACAGAATCAGAACCATGGGTTGCTCTTACCTCATTGTTATAATTTCCATTGTATCCTCCAAAAGCAACCAAAAATTGTTCCTCGTGAATATTGGCTAAGCAGATGCTGATTCCCTGTTCAGGAATAAATCGTAAATATTGTTCAAACACAATTCATACAATAAACCAAACCAAGGTTTTTTTTTAAAAAAAATTATATTTTGTCTCCATAAGCTTTGATACCATCCACACAAATCAGGGTAGTAGCCTTGAGAAACTAAATGAAGGATATCATTAAAGTAAAAGAGCTTTTGAGAAATCCATATGTAAATTTCACAACAAA
The DNA here is from genome assembly GCA_019776075.1 of Amaranthus palmeri. NCBI lineage: Eukaryota > Viridiplantae > Streptophyta > Magnoliopsida > Caryophyllales > Amaranthaceae > Amaranthus > Amaranthus palmeri. Next base: position 1,704,070 of record JAAKBH010000280.1, read on the forward strand.
TGTCAGACATGACCTGTTAATTGGATACAATAAGAGTCTTCTAAATTGCCAGCAACAATGAGGTTTCAACTTCAAATAATGTTTACAATTTCATTATGAAGTTCAACAGACTTGGCTCTTTTTAAGGGATCAAAGATGTTCTAGTATGAGGTGTGTCATTCTTTCCTAGTACAACAAGAACCCTTACTAAATCATACAAAAATAGAATATCCTAGCTAATGGGAAGTAGATTCCTTGCAATTACAAACAGAGTTTTAGCACACAATATCTTCTACGCAATCAAAGATGGAGGACAATAAACTAAAATACATATTTTCCCTTAGAATTTGAGCATTGTAAAACTTCCACTAATAGCAGTAAACCTAGCTATTTATGTTATATGCATAAAAGGCAAAGACGTTAGTTATCTTCTCCTTCAGGCTTCAATTCTTTGACAAAAGTAAGACCTGCGGTTCTACAACCCATTCAAAATGGTCATTTCAAATCTAACAAGGTTATCCAACAACAATTTCAGATTTAGTGAGGAGGTTATCAAATATCAATAGGTTCATGACAACCACCTTCATTACATCTCTCGGCATGTATCTGACCCCACTTAATGAGATGAAGGTTTAGAATAAGTTCTTTAATAGGAGTATTCCCCGTCAATCTCCACATATAGCGGTCACAATATGGCTAGTCCTACGTTCCAGGCATTAAATACACTACTGCATGTCAATGAAACAAAAAGGGCAAAGAAAGCAGACCTCACTAGCAAGTGGATCCCTTAGATTTACTGTAGTCACCACAGACCAAACAAGCTTGTTCATGTCGAGCACTAGTGTATCAAGGGATCCTGTATTACAAAATCGATAGCTCAAATCAACTCATCATCAGACAAAGTAAAGATACTTCAATAAATCTATTTTCACAGACTGAAAATTTAATTACCACTTTTGTTGTCGCCACCACCCACTATGTACCAGTTTCCATCAGCTGTGATACCAGCATGTCCAGCTCGAGGAGATACATAATCACCTCGTGTCTCAGGCTGAGACCACTCCATCTACACACAAGGACCAAAATAAATATATTTATCTGGTATTAGGTAAAGCTAATTGTCTCTTGGACAGAAGTTAAAAGTACTTTTAATACACTTAATTCTCGATGTGAATACGGTATACATGCACCTGTACCCCAAAAGAATTAATGACAAATTAATAGATCAAAGTAATGAAAGGCAATATTCTCATCAGAGACACCAACAACAATCTGTTCTTACTATTTCCAAGTGGGAGCAATTAAGGGGCTGAGGTGGAGGAGGACGTCTTGTCTCCCATTTTGATGATGCAGATGACTCACCATACTGCTATTAAAGGACCTAAATAGTGTGGATCATAATTTTTCTACACTGCTATCCGCATCAGCAAAGTCAAAACCAGCAGTAACAGTAACTTATTTAGGGTTGGTAAAGACTACAGAGAGTGGCAATCACACAAAATGTTATCGAGTGCCAGCAACTGTGAGCAGATCACATAGACTTTGAATGAGTGGAAGACAAATGTAAAATATATCATTTGCCTAGCATACCTCTCAATATGTCTCCAGAATACGATTCCAAGAATTGATTTACTTATCATCAAGCAATAAATATTCAAGTATAAAAATAGTAGCTTGGTAGGCTAAGTGCAACTAGCCTATTAAGGGTTACTCCTTCCCTCCCTTCAATATTTTCCAATTCCCTCAAAGATATTGTAATAACGTCTCCATTGAGTTTTCCTATACGTAGTCTCCATCTTAATGGAAAAAGGGAGACATAAAATTTGACAACTATAGTGAAGGGAAAAATTTAAAGGAACAACAAAAATTTTGTAAACAGGAAGAAATCTAAAGACAGAGTACTCAACATAATCCAAGAAATCAATCTCTTTTTTCCCCAAAAGTTGTTTGAGACCATGACTTTGAAACCTTCGAATTCCAAACTCCCATTTTGTGTCATTAATAGATTTCCGCATAAGCAGAAACAGGTAGCAATGGACAGAAGAACACTGCCATAGCTTCATTAGAACTAGCAAAATACTGATGTAATCTTCCAAACATTAACTGCGATTACTTCCTAGCATTTTTAAAACCAGCTGAATCAGCATCCACAAGAGCACCACAAATAATTAGCCCTCTCTCCAGATCCAGTGAAATATTATTAACAGTCAACATGGTGTATTTGTTGATGACAATACCACAAACCTCTAGCCCTCCAACTCTGATCAGATATTCATAGAAGTCAGCATGGTGTATTTGTTGATGATGTTAGTCTACACTCTACAGTCGCAAGGTACTACGACTACTCATTCAGCCTATATGGTTATGCCTAAAGACTTATGCACTATTCTCTTAGATAACACTCAGTATAAATTTTGGTTTCATTTAGCAAGAATAGTTAAGATCAGTAAAATTAAGTGTCAAACGTAACAAGAATGTCAAAGCCTTATTCCCAAGTCCCAACAACACATGTTAATTATAATCATTAACAGTAAAAAGCAAAACAATGGAGAATCAACAAAAATGAATTCTACTGTAATGGTTAAAACTCAGTTGTATATATAGTCAAAATCAATTTGCTCGAGTAAAAAAACAGTTCAATCAATAAAACTATTTCTTTTTCAGTTAAAAAAAGAAGTAATCATGGTCTTACAAAATCAAGCAAAGAACATTATATTCATTCAAATAGATAAAAAAATATATATTTTTTTTAAGTATATACTTACTGTATTCAAGTCTAGAACATATAAATCATTGAAACAAGTAGAATGAGAACAGCCACCAAAAACTAGGAGGTAACGTTCAGCATGTACAGCAGTTGCATGATCATATCTTGGAGAAGGCGAGTTCTGCCTATCAAAATAACAATAAATTGATGCAGAGATCAATTATTATACACTGGAAGAATACCAACAAAAGGAAAAAAGTACTCACGTAGCTTCAACTTTACTCCAAGTCATTGTGTCAAGATCAAGAATATGTATATCATTCAGAAGTTTCCGGTGGGCATCTTCACCGCCGAACATTATCAACTTTGATCCAACTAGTGTCACAGACTCTCCTGTACGAGCAGCCTTAGCAAAAATATAAATCAGATGATAACTTTACAAACTCTGACATCATGCACAAGAAGGCAACATAAAAGAATCGTCAAAAAAATGTGTTTCAGCTAATTTATTCGCGTATAGTTACCGGAAGATCTCCAACAGTGTCCATAACTCCACATTCTTGTGTCTCTAGATCCAAAAACCGTACTACAAAACCGATACAAACAAAATCAAATAAAATATCTAGAACAGAAGCAATGTATCAAATGATTGAAACAAGAATAATGGAAAGAACCTGTTACAAAACTAGAGTACTTTGAATGTCCATCAAGACAAAGCAGCTTTTGTTCCCAAACAATCTGCAAATATGACCAAAAAGGTATCAAAGTACATCCATCAGAAATAATGACTATTTACCCTGAGATAACTAATGAAGAATCAATTACCATGTGGTGTCCTGAGGTGGCTGGGAAGCCTTGTACCAATCTATCACTTTCAGATTGCACTGCGGCAGGGATAGCAGAAAGCCTCAGTGACGACCATGTGGAGCTTGTAAAATCTAAAACCTAGATATATAGATACTACATGTCAAAAACATCTTTACATAAAAACTGGCATAATAACATCAGCCTTATCCCAGATGGAAATTCAAAAAATTAACTCAAGCAAAATATTTTTGAGAATATAAGTAGCTGAAAACCTGCACGTCTGCTAAATGGCGACCATTACGACTGCCACCAGAAATGTAAAGCCTCTGCCCAACAACAGCTGCAGCATGCTAAAATACCAAATAAAGAGGTTATAACCTGATTCCAGTCCAATGAAGGCAACACTCTATGATATTGATCACTAATCACTACTACTAAAAAACATAAATGATTGTATAGCAGAAGACCAACAAAAAAGACCACTAAGTGCAATGAAATGCAAAGGTAACATTCTAAATATTGTGTTCTGGATAAACTTTTCTTGAGTTTGTCCTCCCAGTTTCCTGCCCCTCCTGTCCCCTACCAGATAATATTATAAATAATACACAGATAAGGCCCTTATAGCTTCTATAGTTGTATGGCTGAGTCAGAGATAAATGCATCAGCACATTGAGACTGATACTGCTCTTTCGGGTGCACGAAAACGAAAAACAAAAATGGTACTCCACTTCTAAAAAGAAAAGCAGTGTAGGCGTCAGTGCAGTGTGTCATACCACCATGTGTACATCTACGATGGTATAATGGTGTCGAATGTGCCCACTAGTTGTAGAAAAAAAAATCAGGGGCGCAAATGCTATGAACAATAGTACAATACAAATCTGTTGATTTTCATGGCATGTTTGTATAGCACAAATATACAAAATATAAAAACGTAGAAAGGTATAGGACTAGTAGTATTTCAACAACATAGACATATTAGAAGAATGCTAGTATCCTTCAAGAATTCACTTGAAACCCAACATTTCTTGCACTATGATTGGATAACATTGTAGTAGGAATTATTAAAAAAAAGAGAGAAATTAGTGTTTTCTTTCCAAATCTTTTAAATCTTGGAAGGATCTATTTACAGAATGTGAAGGGGTACTCCCCTTCAATTCCCTCCGTTCCCTTTTGGTATCCAAACGAAAAAAACAAATCCCACCATTTCAATGATTCAATCTCCTTCATTTCCCTCCATTTCTTCCCATCCAAACAGCATTTTAGAATTCGCATCTGAATTCTTCTAATCTTAATCGCAGACCTAACAAATCCCTCTATCTTCCCAAGAACCAGAATTAATAAAAACGCATAGCAACTAAAAGTGCCCCAAAACAACTTCATAAACAAAACTCAACAGAACAATGATAACCTTGTAACGACCCGGGGGTCGACGACCAGAAACAGGAAGTGTGACCCATTGATCATATGCCAAACTCGAATACCAAATCCCTACATCAGCATCAGATGTTTGATCTCCATTCTCCATATCAACTGATCCAAAATCGAAACCGCCAATTATGAGTTCATATACAGTAACAATTTAGTAATTACTTAATGCTCATAAAATCACAACTAAAACAAGATCAAATTCATAAAAAAACTAAAGAATTTACAATAAAAATTCAACATGTTTAACAACAAACTTCTCCAATAATTTTGTCGAGTATTACAAGCTACATTATCAAAACAAGAGTACAATTACCAGTAAGCAGGATTCGAAGTTAATGACGTAAAATCTTGATGAAAAATAGGGATTGGAAATGTGAAATGGGAGAATGCTGAAGTCGTCTTGAATCTTGATCAATGAAGTGTGCACGTCGCAACTCGCACGTGACAGTTGTGCTAAACTGATTGTATTAATTATGAGCTTAATTACAAGCTTAATAAGCTTAATTATTTGCCGTCCCCTTATATTTCTATGAGCGGAATATATTGAATGCGTTTGAAGATAATGGTTTGGCATTCTCTTATTGATTTCAACGCTCTCTTAATTGTCGTTATGTATCGATAACTTTTTGAGTGTAAATTGCTAGTATATTGGTCTGTTGAAAATTTGAAAATTTATTGTTTGGGAACCGTGATTTTATTGGAATTTTGAAATTGACTCAAATTTATTGTTAGTCAAATTAAAAATTTTCAAATTTGAATTTGAATTAATTTTACCATTATGTTTAAAGTAGTTAAAGTTGAGAATTTAAGAATGACTACTTAAATCTTGTCATTCTCAAATTTTTCGTTTATGATTTCATAATTTGAAATAAAATACTTATTTTCAAACATTACATCAAATAAGTTTCATGTTAATTTTTGTATAGTAATAATTTGAAAGAGATAGAGTCAAATGTCTAATTTTGTAACTTCCTTCTTTTCACAAAATTGCACAACCCACTAAAATAAAAGAATGATAATCGTCGCAATTGATGATGAGTTAAAAGTATAATAATAACATTTATTATTAGTAGTTATATTTTGAGTGTATAAGTCTAAAATGAATTTAGTCTACAATATTTTTAGTATGCACCTTTGCTTAACCTTCCATTCGCAATTTAATATTGATGTGCACTATTTTATTGTGCACTAAATCCATACTAAACCAACTCATTTTGAAAGTTAAATATTCGCAACTTTCTTTACTTTTTGTACCTACGAAAAGTTTAATTTCAACTAATTTAAATGACAAATTAAACAACAAAGTCAAAAATACATTTATTTTTAATTTGACAAAGTGAAAATACCCTCTTATTAAAGGGACCTGTGAACAAGGAAACAAGGAAAGAAATACCCATGATTCATATTATGTTATCCTCAATATCAGCAGTATGCTAATATGATATGTGTTGAAAAACAGAAATGAAGTAAACCCTAACTTGGAAGAGATTTCTTGAGACTTTACAACATCCACTTCACTTGGATGCATATTTACTCTCGATCTATACGTAATACCTACGATACTTGATCTTCGATCCACCTTCACCTACAACAAACCGCGTTTCAAATTTATGGTTCAAGGAAATGAATGATAGTGTGAATTGTGGAAATGCAAGGAGCAATCAGATTTCTGAAACTTTTTAGTTACATTAGCATAATCGGGAAACAGATATTAAGAAAATATAAAATGCTCTCGTAGAAAACTTTGTGAAGGGTAATAAAGGTACAAGAGTCGTAATATTCCATTCTATTACCCTAATACAATTAGGTGGCTGAGGCTCAGACATAGACGAGGTTTGAAGGGGTCGGATTTATGAAACTTTACCCTTGTGGTGTTAACAAAGAATTGAGAATGTGATAGGGATCATTTCCATAAAAAGAAATGTAGCAAAGGAAGTGGAACGGATAAATATAAATTGTACTCCCTCCATCCTATTTAATTTGCACTTCTTAACAAAGATGTAAATATTAGTTGTAGTTGGTGAATACAAGACAAATAACAAGTAGGCTGAAGAAATATGTAGATGAAATTAAAAGAGGATGGATTTCTGGATGCGATTAAAAAATAATTGTAGAGATCATTGCCAAAATAGGAAAGGGGGATGGGAGAATCCTGATTAGAAATTGGGTGCAAATAAATTTAGACGAAAGGAGTAACAAACTCGGGGGAACACAAAGGAGTGATATCTCCCACGCCCTCTCTCTCCTATCCCCCCTCAAATGAAAGGGGAGAAAGAGGTACATGTGCTACTTGAAATAACTAATCCACAACCAGAAATTATGTAGACCAGTATCGAAAAAAGAGGATGTGTTTAGCATCAAAAAGAGAAATGGTGAGGACTTCCACATTTGCATAAAGTTAGAGATATTGTTCAACATATTCATTTACAGTCGAGCAAAAATACATAAAGTTTTTTTCTTTTCATAAGATTGTCAAAGAGAGCCAAATGCATGATGATCTAACCTTTGCATTATTGTGAAGATTTATACACTAACCTGACATTTGTTTCCATTGACCGACACCACCATGTACAAGGAAACTCTTTCTCTCATACCCACCAAAGAAATCTTCTAGATGGCGCATGATCCTTTGCAGAGTAACAATTAGACAACACAATATTAATATACGCGAATGTATACAAATTCTGAATACCAATGATTTGTAACTGATACCTTTCACTTTAAAGAAGGGGAATATGGAGCAGGGCATGGAGAGACAATGTGATCAGGCAACTGGTCTATTAGGTCCACAGTCGCTTGCAAGCATGTTTGAAGTATTTTCTTTTCCATCCTAACAAGCTGAGTAGCAACTCGTTTTCTGGGACTCAGGTCTTGATCTGCCAACTGAATTGATTTAACCTAGTCATTCAACGACTCCTTGTAAAGCAATTAAGAATGGAATAAAGACAAGCTTGATAGGAATAGCAGGTACCAAATAATTGTCCTCGACTAATGTAGTAGGGTAATGAGAAAGTCTTTTCTTGAAATACTCCACAAGCTGATCCAAAACAGCTCTTTCGGTGCACGAACTCACCTTCAACACCAAAAGTTGCAAGATAAATAAGTACATTCAACGATTGGCTAATGGCTATTAAATAATTATATTTTCATTCTTTATACCTTTTTCAGCTATTTAATTTCTCCACAATTCAAAGTGCACCTTTTTTCTATCGAGAAATTTTAGTTTAGGGCACTATTTTCCATGAACACTTCAATAATAACAGACGAGTCACGACTCACGAGCTTACCAATGTTCACAATGCACCTATCCATATGGGGACCATCCTCTCCCTTTCACTTGGGAAATTTGATACACTTACACACTCTCGTCAATCCCTATTTTACTTTCCCAAACAAAACAGTGCACTTAAAAATTGGAGGAAGTAAAACGGTAAAAGCACACAAGGCAAAAATTAATGCAAAAAACAAATCGATTTAGGCCATATTTTAATCAAAATCCTTGTTCACCCATCACCTTGATAATGGATTACAAGATCTAGACATGATACTTAAACTTTATAACCTTAGCCCATTTAGAGTACATCAACATATATTCTCCAATTAACATTGCACTTTTATAAAGCTCTGCAAATTAAGGCACATTCTGATGCATTTCAAAAAGCAAAACAAAAAATTGAAAAATTAACAAGAAGCTCACACCGGATTAAGCAACAAACAAACACTCATGAAAACAAGCAAATATGAAATGGAGTCTCAAACATAAATAACATTCTTTGTCCTAAACAAACTAAACGCCTTAATCAATAATTGTACATCACAACTCTTCTACCACCAATAGACAAGTAGAAATAAATTATGATGCAAAAGTCTCAAAAACTATAGAAGCTGCCACTGATACCAGCATAATACAGGATAATTATAAGCACATCATAACAAGATAGTGAACTTACAGGACAGACAGGACCTTGTGAAGTAATAACGGACTGCATATCAGCAGGATCTGAAACATAACCAAGTCGCAAATACGGAAGCATTTCTGCCACTGCTTCTTTTTCTTTTCCCACACGCACCTGCCATATGAGAAGAGGAATAACAGACCTATATTCAGTAAACGTGGCAATCAGGCAGAACAGTTAGTATAAGTCATGCCGTTTCCGTAGGTTTTAAGGCAGGGCTTAGGTTATTTCAGGTCAAATAGCTCCCCATGTGGAATGACATTGAAATGATCAGAGGTAGTTTTTTTAGATTTAGAGTGAGTTCAAGCTTCATGTCTTATAGGGTCAAGATCTGATTTCATTCACATTATTTTTTGAATGGCCGTATTCATAAGTCAATTTCATAAATCGAAGTCAACTGTTTTAACAAGTGCATTAACCTAAAATGAACATATTTTAATAATTAAAAGAGATGATCAATATCTTAGCCTCTTTTGAAGAATGAGGTTAAGAAAAAACTTTATTATTGATCCTGAAATTTGGGGTTATATACTTATATCTGATTAAAGTAATTAGGTTCTTGTATGGCAGGACTTATAGTGAATTGGGCATCATAACATCCAGGTGTGTTTGGTAATTAGGTATAACTTGACACATAACAAAATCGAGTTAAATTCAGGTCATCATTTTAGATATTATATCCAATTCTAGTGTGATGGGTTTTAAATTATTGGCCATCAAAGGTCATCATAACATCCAAGTGTGTCTTAAATTCATTGGAACAAGATTGAGTCCATACTTGAAAAGTTTGCTGAGACAGTTTTCCATTACGTTGGGCAACCATCCTCTTCTCCTGATACTGTGGATCATCTGTGTTGAGAGCAGCCTATCAATCAAAATATTCCTTTATCAGCTAAATCAAGTGAAAAATGGATCCACATATTCAAAAAACAGATAAACAAAAGTAAACAAATACTTCAGGATCAGGAAGCAATTGTGATCACATAAAAAATTAAGTTCTTGAGTAAATGATCTTTATTAAACAATTGTCTTTAAAAAAAGAAACCCATAATGACATAATACACACACACATATATACATATATCCTTGATTCCTTATTTACAAATCAGAGCATATAAAGCATACATTAGGTGCAAAAGAAAAGAAGACGTAACACTTCTGATAAGGATACATCAACATTAAGACCTATAGTAAAACAACTAAGATTTACTTCATTTTACCTCAACTACAATACGGTCATAAGGATTATCCTCGTCAACAAAACCATAATTTATGAGTAGCTTGGAATTTGGTTGTGGCCCACACCTGTATATGTCAGCCATACCAAAACTATAATGTAAATAATGTAGTGGCAAGAGAATGAATGACATACAAAGCGGTAAAACAAGGAAAAGAAAAGAGATAAAGTTGAAAATCTTGGGAATTTATCTAAGTTCCCAATTACTTATCCCAGCCAAGGGGACACTACAAACATTGGGCAAGAGCAGGCTGTCTGCACAAGGATCAACAAATGAAAACTTAACTAGCTATACATCATTATCACAAATTCTAATTCATCCAGTCATGATGCCCAATATTTTTTATTTTTATTTATTTATTTATTTATTGAATATTTAAGTTACAATGAAATAGGGATACATGGTTTTGTGAATCCAACCAAAAAATACTCCTAAGAAACTTCTGGCATATGAACAACTGAACATTTGAGACAAATTGGCTTTAGAAATATATGGTTAGCACAATGGGTAACATGGCTGTAGGACTGCCCTTAACTAGCTCCTTTCCCAATTCCTAGTTACAAAGCAGGCTCCATCAGCCATGGTACATTGAAATCCATTTAATCAAGACAAATTGTGTTATCAAATACCATGGTGTTATCTGCTTCTGTGAAACAATAACAGGGTACTAATTATAATTCCGAAACAAATATAAAACATAACTCCACAGAGAAAAACTAACAGTCAACATGCAAATACTACATAAAGGCAAGTTATTATTTCAAAAGAATCATAATAATGCATAATTTTACCAGACCACGATTGGTTCTCCAGCCTTGTATGGCCGATCTACCACAAATTGCACAGCATCATCTACAGCAGTTAACATTGCCCTGCAAGTACTCTTATAAGCTAGCAACGGGGGACCTAAGGGCACCAAAGCAAATCTGCGCGCTAAGCTCACTCCCTGGTTGAAAATGAGATGAAAATTTTCAGGCTCTATCCATCTAAGTATTAATGTACAAAATAGCATGCCAAGTAACATAATCAACATTTGAGGCCGGAGTACAATGGTAGGAGAAAAGTGCCTTTCTTGAACACTAAAGTTCACACATAGCTTGGAAGGGAATATTAGTATGCTAATAAAACTAAAATAAGGCTAAAGCATATGGTTAGGAACATCAGTTCCTCATAGAAACCCTGCAAAACACACATTTTGCAGTGAACCCTAGCCGTTTTACAAAAAATTTAAAGAAAGTAACAGGATTCAAACAGAAAAATTTGACAACAAAATTGAAACTTCAATCAATCAATATCATAAAGCAATAACTTCTCCAACACTGAAAAGCCACATCCAAGGCAATAAATAAATTCTCTCATCTATACCTCAATTGAGATAGAGTTTTTTCGGTTTTCCTCTCCATCATGCCTTTGGTTGTATTAGTGCAAAACAGTATAACATCAACCACAAAGATGACAGCAGCGGCAATCAGTTTACTAATTGAGCCACAAAAATAAGAGCACTGACGTTGGGTTAATCATAATCACATGGGGACTGGAGTACCTATAGGTAGACAATTTGAGAGCTACTTCACCAATCTGCCAAAGCGCAAAAACAAGGCCGCATCGACCGCACCGTAACGTTTTTTGAGCTTACAGGAACTCAAATATAGACTGGAATGATGGTGAAATCGTCCACAGTGACCGTAAAACCCATTTCACGGCCGTGACTAAAACCGTATTTTTGCACTATGACTCTTAGTAAGAAGTCTTAATTAGCAGGACATGCAAAAAAAATAATAATAATCCTTGCGAAATCATTATCCATAACAAATAAAGTAAACTAATTTTCAAACAAAAAAAACTCCATCATACAATAAAAAACTCCATCCCACAATTATGTTAATACAAAGCCATTGTTGACCCACTTTCAGAGTATTCTGAAAACGTAAAAGGGACTATCAGGTGAGAAATGAAACCATTACGTCAGAACAAAGTTTCCTTTCAAATAACCATAAAATCCCCAAGCAAATTCACAATAATCAAATAAAATATCCAATTCAGATTCCTTGAGCTTCAAAATTTTTTAAGAAAGGCTAACATGCCCATGGCACACCAAACATTGAATGTGACAAGTAATAATACCATATTTACCTGTAAATGCACCACACAGGACTGAACAGCAACAAAAGCTTGCTTGAAGATCTCAAAAGGAAATGCTTCGGTGGGAATATCATATGGATATTGCTGTAAAATGCCAGCCAAATAAAAACTTATAACTACCAAGACAAAAAGCATCATATCAATTAATTTAAAAGTCGAGGGGAGACTAGGAAATGGAAAGAAATAAAGTCAATAATGTTGTTTATTAATTCTAAAAAAAGCACAGATAAATATATAGCTAACTTTGACCATTGTCCATTTTAAGTGATGATCAATAAGTGTAAACCTATGAAGTAGTAACACCCTAGTCCATACATAAAGCAATCTCAATATTGGGATTTCAAACTTCGCTGTAGTGGTTTTAGGCTTTTAGCAAAATAAGCTTAGTGAAGCTTCATATCAGCAATAAGTTCTTTCAATTAATGCAAAGCTGAGTTTTGTTAATCCAAATCCTCACTCATTCAATGTTCCATTCAAGCAGTCCATTCATCATATGGTTGGCACATATATTATCCCATAGCTATTTGCTTGCTTTAGTGCAGTAATAAAAGTACAATTCATCCTAACTCTACCACTAAAATGGTTGGTGCATACATTTTGCCATACTGTTATATACTTACAAAGTTATATTCACAAACTATAACTTTTTGCGCCAACATAAAACTAAACTATATTCGTTAAAATTTTCTGTTAAGGGTGCAAAGAGTGAGAGGGAATCAGGAAAAGAAAAGCCAATCAAAAACCTTGAATCCATGGGTCAAATAACTCGAAGAAGCATCATCTCAAGCCCTTCAACATCCTTCCATCCAACAATCACAACCACCCATCCACTACAATGCGATTGCAGAATCCACCAAAAAAAAACCCAACAGCCAAATAATTCTAAAATCCGGAGTTATCACTTCCCCAAAACCCAAAAACCCTCTATGTCAACCACTCACCCTCTTTAAAACTACTTTTCACCTGAAACGAGAATACCATGAAATTCCACCTGCATTAGAAGGCATCCAACAGGAAATTTTTAAAAAACAACTATGGAGCAATCAAATGAGAGAGTATCTGCTGAATCTCAGCCAACATAATTTAAATTGATGAGATGGAAATTGCAGGGTGGTGGTGGTAAAAATGGATAACAAATGAGGCTGCAGCAACGGTGCACTTAGTAGTAGTAATGGAGGAAAAGGAGGTAATGGTGCCTGACACACAAGACCAAAAAGGTTTTGGATTAGAGTTTTCTTGCCCAAACAATAAAAGACAATTATTTAAGAACCAAAAAAAAAATCTTAGCGTTTTGTCCATTTGTTGATGCTCCCCTTCTTGCCAAGTGAACAACAAAACCCGTTAACTTAATTGCAACTTGATAATGTGTTCTATATGTAAGTTAACTTACTCGGCTACGCCATGGTCAATCCATCACAAGCACTAGAGTTCAAGTGCTTTTCATGAGTGCATTAATGCAATTCAACTTAAAATTACCTGAATCTGAAGACGAACTACCCCAAAAGGCCAAACTCGCATAATCGACAGGGTTTAACTTTCAATGTATATATCATTTACTTTCGCACAGATTATGTGATGTAATGAAAAAATTAGCAGAGAAAATAGTGGTCACATTTGACAGCCTTTTAGCCTCCAAAGCTAAATCTACTATTATTTGGATTAAATAGGAAATAATGCACTAATAATTGAAAACATATCATACTTCATCCTCTTTAAATAGGTTGTCCATCACATCATAGCAGCACACTTTTGTGTCAATAGATAATTGCAAAAGGAAGCAAAATACCAAACTTTGACCTCAAGTCTAAAGCAACTTGAATTATGAAGTCTCATGTGCTATGACACAATGCACTTTTTCAACATGATTTTCAACTCCATAAAATATGTTGAGTTTCTATATCCATTAAAATGTGGTGTTTGTGTTTATTTCCCAAAAATAGATAAAGTCACCTGAAAAAGGGATCCAGCCATAAACCACACTGTGTCAAGCTCACCATACTCTTTTCTGATTCCTTCAGCCCTTTGCTCAATTTCAGCCTACAACCATCAAAAAACATTTCCAATCACCAAAAGATGAAAAGAAAATATCATCTACCAAAATTTATCATAAAACATGTAACATTGAGTTTATATAGCCAAAAAAAAGTGAATACCAAAACAGGGCTTCCAGCAAGATAGGAGAGTTCATTCTCTGACCACAGAAGAGGAGACTCCACGGCAAGTTGTCCCCTACCTCTCTGCCGATCAAGCTCTTTGATATACGGATACCAAAAAGATTTTTTTCCCTGCTTTTTTTCATACATCAAATATAGAGCCAAACAAGCCAACTCTGATAATTTGTTTGATGCCAAAAGCTCCGCTGCATCATGTGAATTCAAGAAGCTGAAGAAAGTTAGAGTCAGTCCAGTCATCCGTATTGTCATAATAAAGGTGTGTGCCAATAAGCAAATAATGACAGCACATCAAGTGGTTCAAAAAGCTTAACAACAAAAGTTTACTTGCATATATTGGCGAAGTATCAGATTGAACAATAACAAATAACACTTTATAAGACAGTTATGATGACAACTAGCAAAATGCAAACTGAAGTTTTAATAAATCGGTGAAAATGATGTATACAAACTAAAGTACCATTTCCCAAAAGAAAACTTCCTCGGGAAAATGTAGACAATAATAATACATCGTGTACCATGTGAAAGACCAACGCTAGTACATCTGAGATAAGCTTGTGTAATACATTCTCCAGTCTTTACATAGTTTTAAGTTGTTACACTTCTTTATTACTACACTATTTTGACCCATAATATCTTGTGCATAATTGAAAAGTACACTCCATTTCACTAACAAATTCTCATTTGTTTATGGCCCTATTCATCAATCATTGACTTTAATTTTATGTAGATCCGTGTAACACCCCCATAACTAGGTCCAAATTTTAAAAACACTTTTAAAGAAAACATAAGCTAAAACCTACTCATGGGAGCGTTACCGCCACATCTATTTCTAAGAAAATAAATGTAAGGCTAAATGACTAAGAAAATAACTTAATAAAACTGAAATCCGACAATAGAGTCTTACAACTTAAGAAAAGACTGAAACGGAAATGTGTTCATACAAACTTAACAACTGAAAATAAGTAAACTGACTTATGACTCTAATAGTAATAGTTATAACTCTAGGTGATCCTCACTCCACAAACCCCACGTGATCAACCACCTGCAAAAATAAGAATACAAGAAAACAAGGGAAAAACTCCCAAAATCAGATAAACTGAGTAATTCCAACTCCATTCCGTAAAACAGTTTAGTTTGAAAATAATTTAAGAAAAACAAAATATAATTGAGTTAAAATAATTGTAGAAAATAAAATATTATCAAACTGAGTTAAATATCAAATTTTTATGAGTATAAAATAAAATAAAACATAAGCCAATTAATTAATTTGATATTTAATGATGACCACACATATATCCAATTTTAATTTGAGGGAACGAGAACGCCAGTAGGCCGAGGCTTTACCCCTATACCTACTTCATCAAGAGGTCGTCACCCCAAAATAATTCATCAAGGCCAGCAGAGTAGTCTCAGGTAACCCTAATGTGCACACCCCTTCTACTTGGATCACAACAAATAGAAGGAAGACCAAAAATCGTATCGAGCATCAAAAATAATAATAGTAACCTGTCGGCAGCTATACTAACCAAACAGGGCAACCTGTTCATCACTCTTATACTTGGATCACAACAAATATAAGAGTTTCATTCCCATCGTTACACTTTACGTGATTTAATATATTTTATTAATTAGTAGTGAGCACATAAACATATAATCAAACATTACATTATACATTTTATGTAAAATGATTATAAATTTTCTCAATAAATATATTTCAGGAATATCCATCTGAAATCTCATATCACCTTCTTAACATCAATTTGGTGATAACAACAATTAGAATCATAAATATTTCTCTTTCGACTCAAATCATCTTTTAAAACCATTATTAAAATAATAGTATAACTTCCATAAAATAATAAGATAAATATTTTTCTTCCAAATTTAAAACCATATCAAACTTGGTTTAAAATAATAATACAAGTTTTATTAAAATAAATAATTTTAAATTCAAGGTTTGACAAAAATAACATTCAAGATAAATTTAAGAATTAAATTTATAAAACATAAAGTCACACAAAAATAATATCATATAAAAAATCAAACATCCCATTTAAACACTTTAATATCACATAGCACATAATACTAATAACGGGATAATCCTAAGTAGATGGACATCGGAAATTACCTTGTGAAAAGAGCCCTAGAATATAAATGTATGCTCATATCAAACTTCCTTTAAGAACTTGACTTTAAAGTATGATTGTTGTTTAGAATTTGTATATATGATATTTAAAGAATGAAAATACAATAATGGTGAAAAAGGATTTGGTAATAGGTGTAAAGAAAGAAAAATGGTTAATGAGAAAGAGAATTAGAAAAAGAAGAGAGAAAACTGATTTGGTGAAATATGAAAAAAAACAGTTTAATTTATCAGTATAAAAATGAGGTAGGTTAAAATATCAGTTTTAAAACTGATACACGGTTTCCTTCCAAAAGAAAACTAACTTTCAGTTTTTGAAAAGAATCAGTTTTTAAGTTTTCTAAAAATCTGTTTTAAAGTTTTCTAAATATAGTATTTTCTAAAATATCAGTTTTAAAATTTTCTAAAATATCAGTTTTAGAATTTTCTAAAATCTTAGTTTTAAAATTTTCTAAAATATCAGTTTTAAAATTTTCTAAAATCTCTGAAAAGTTTTAAAATAATTTTATTTTATTTTTTTTTTCTTTTAAAAAAAACGTGGGATTACATACACTCCCCCTTAAAACAAAAGTTCGTCCTCGAACTTAAAGCCAAACCTCCTAACACTGATATACTTTAATTAGATGATTTTATAGTCATATTCTACCCTCCTTTAAGAAGTTTCGTCCTCGAAACTTAACCGATAACATACTAATCAAAATCTAAAACATAGAACATATAACACACTAACATAATCTGTGAAAGGGTTTGGGTTGGGTGGGTCACTTCTCACATCAGCATGCTAATGATTATAATATATATTTTAAGATAAATCAAACACAAAATAACAATAAATATAAGCAATCAAACAATGCATATAAATCAAGCACTTCAATTAAGTATCCCATCGTATCCCACTCTCAAAACTTATTATATTTAAATTACTTAATAATTTATTTACCTTAAGTTTAATTTAATTTCTCCTAATTAATCTATTAAATTTAACCAATTTTAACTGAATATTGCCCAGATGATCTTAAACCTAAGCTCTGATACCACTTTGTAACACCCCCATAACTAGGTCCAAATTTTAAAAACACTTTTAAAGAAAACATAAGCTAAAACCTACTCATGGGAGCGTTACCGCCACATCTATTTCTAAGAAAATAAATGTAAGGCTAAATGACTAAGAAAATAACTTAATAAAACTGAAATCCGACAATAGAGTCTTACAACTTAAGAAAAGACTGAAACGGAAATGTGTTCATACAAACTTAACAACTGAAAATAAGTAAACTGACTTATGACTCTAATAGTAATAGTTATAACTCTAGGTGATCCTCACTCCACAAACCCCACGTGATCAACCACCTGCAAAAATAAGAATACAAGAAAACAAGGGAAAAACTCCCAAAATCAGATAAACTGAGTAATTCCAACTCCATTCCGTAAAACAGTTTAGTTTGAAAATAATTTAAGAAAAACAAAATATAATTGAGTTAAAATAATTGTAGAAAATAAAATATTATCAAACTGAGTTAAATATCAAATTTTTATGAGTATAAAATAAAATAAAACATAAGCCAATTAATTAATTTGATATTTAATGATGACCACACATATATCCAATTTTAATTTGAGGGAACGAGAACGCCAGTAGGCCGAGGCTTTACCCCTATACCTACTTCATCAAGAGGTCGTCACCCCAAAATAATTCATCAAGGCCAGCAGAGTAGTCTCAGGTAACCCTAATGTGCACACCCCTTCTACTTGGATCACAACAAATAGAAGGAAGACCAAAAATCGTATCGAGCATCAAAAATAATAATAGTAACCTGTCGGCAGCTATACTAACCAAACAGGGCAACCTGTTCATCACTCTTATACTTGGATCACAACAAATATAAGAGTTTCATTCCCATCGTTACACTTTACGTGATTTAATATATTTTATTAATTAGTAGTGAGCACATAAACATATAATCAAACATTACATTATACATTTTATGTAAAATGATTATAAATTTTCTCAATAAATATATTTCAGGAATATCCATCTGAAATCTCATATCACCTTCTTAACATCAATTTGGTGATAACAACAATTAGAATCATAAATATTTCTCTTTCGACTCAAATCATCTTTTAAAACCATTATTAAAATAATAGTATAACTTCCATAAAATAATAAGATAAATATTTTTCTTCCAAATTTAAAACCATATCAAACTTGGTTTAAAATAATAATACAAGTTTTATTAAAATAAATAATTTTAAATTCAAGGTTTGACAAAAATAACATTCAAGATAAATTTAAGAATTAAATTTATAAAACATAAAGTCACACAAAAATAATATCATATAAAAAATCAAACATCCCATTTAAACACTTTAATATCACATAGCACATAATACTAATAACGGGATAATCCTAAGTAGATGGACATCGGAAATTACCTTGTGAAAAGAGCCCTAGAATATAAATGTATGCTCATATCAAACTTCCTTTAAGAACTTGACTTTAAAGTATGATTGTTGTTTAGAATTTGTATATATGATATTTAAAGAATGAAAATACAATAATGGTGAAAAAGGATTTGGTAATAGGTGTAAAGAAAGAAAAATGGTTAATGAGAAAGAGAATTAGAAAAAGAAGAGAGAAAACTGATTTGGTGAAATATGAAAAAAAACAGTTTAATTTATCAGTATAAAAATGAGGTAGGTTAAAATATCAGTTTTAAAACTGATACACGGTTTCCTTCCAAAAGAAAACTAACTTTCAGTTTTTGAAAAGAATCAGTTTTTAAGTTTTCTAAAAATCTGTTTTAAAGTTTTCTAAATATAGTATTTTCTAAAATATCAGTTTTAAAATTTTCTAAAATATCAGTTTTAGAATTTTCTAAAATCTTAGTTTTAAAATTTTCTAAAATATCAGTTTTAAAATTTTCTAAAATCTCTGAAAAGTTTTAAAATAATTTTATTTTATTTTTTTTTTCTTTTAAAAAAAACGTGGGATTACAATCCGTAATTTCAAACATTTAGAATAGCAAGTGTTACAAATTTATATGCATAATTATATAAATTAACGATTGAAACAGTGAATTAGCAAGTGTTAGAAACATATGGGAAGATCTTAGTTAAAAGGAGGAAGTAAACAGTTGATATAATCATCAAACAAGATCTTAATTCAGTATACTCATTCTTGTAACAAAATACAATATTGCTTGATGAATATTGACTATGACTAATATGCAATTGCAAGAGTAGTATACAAATTCAAATGTAGTAAGTAGAGTAAATTGATTAATTGAGTAAACAGCTAAAGATAGGGAGTCAATTAGCTTACCTACAGTCTCGTTACCCAAAACCTTCTCGAGTGTGACAACCAATGAATTGGGAACCGAAAATGCAACATCGCCAGCCTACCATATATGATCATCAACACAAAACATAAACATAGCAATACAAAAACAAGAAAATAAATCATCAATGGCGGAAAAAGAAATAAAACCCATAAAAAGACGAAACAATACCTGAAGATCCTCACTAGCAGCAACATAATGAATAGGCTTATGACTAGAATTATGCGAAGGCCTTTCTTTAAGAATAACTTTACAAGGAGGTAAACCATTAGCATGCATCCAAGATTTCAAATCAATTTCTCTCTCCTCCGAAACACTCCCATTTTCTTCAGAAGATTCAGCAACCAAAATGTCAGGACTGCGTGAAACTGAACATCGATTCTTAAATGAAGAAGTCAAATTGAATTTCGGAGAGTTGATAGAAATTCGAGAAAGGGAAGTAAGAAAGCGTGATGAAGATGGAATTGGAGAAAGTGAAGAGACTTGGTAGTGTACTTGTAAGGAACAAGAAGCTTCCATGGCGGAAATTTAGGGTTTTGGAAATGGAGAAATCTGATATTTCAGTTACTGAAGAAGAATAGATAAGGGGGAGACCAAACAAAGAGAGAACATTGGTTGACAATGTCCAAACAAGGAACTAATAATATTTTTATTTTGTCAATTTATGCCCAAAATATCTTTATTTTTTTCTATAATAATGTTTAAAAATTATTTTTTTATTTATAAATATAAATAATATAAAAGACGGTCTAATAAAATACAAGATAAAAAAGACGGTTTTAAAATTGCATTTTCACTAGATTTATTTTTTATTCAAGTTTACAGTTAAATTCGTTAAAGAGTAAAATTAGTACGTTTATACAGTTTTTTATGATTGGGTTGATGAATTTGACGATGGTATTAGGAATTTAACGCTAAGCTTGTTGGCGTTGTTATGTATGACGGCATTATTGTGATAATAGTCATTAAAGATTTACGTTATGTAGATGGTATTTAGGAAAGTAAAAATTTTATGCAAGTATGTTGGAGTTATGATGAATTAACGTACCATGAAGATTGTTAAGTAATATATGTTAGTGCATGACTAGTGAATGGAGGCATTGAAGATAAACGTGATGAAGAGCCTTTATGGGAAGAACAACAGTCAGCTGGTGCTTGAAGTGGGAAAAACAAGGCATTGAAAGATAGGTTCTTACATTGAACGAGGCAACAGATCAGAGGCATCCAATGAATGAAAAAATAGAGTGCTCGAACGAGCAATATTGGTGCTTGAATAGGCACTCGACTGAAGCAAAACGATGAGGTGCTTGAATGAGCAAGTCTGGTGCTCTAACAAGCACCTCATCATGTGATACCCCAGATTTAGCTTGAAAAGAGATTGATAGACTACTCATATCAACAAGGTGCATCTTCTTTTCTAGGGAGCCCATTTGCTAAGAACTCCACAGTTAAGCGTGCTTGATGGGGAGCAATCTTAGGATGGGTGACCTCCTGGGAAGTTTCTCGGGTGCGCACGAGTGAGGCCAAAGTGCGCTGGAAAGACTTGTGTTGGTCTGTGGGGTCAGTTTACAGTCTCCATGAGTAGTCACCGGCGGTCCGAGGGGCCGGGGTGTTACAAATGGTATCAGAGCAACCCTGCGACCGTGGCTGATTGTGTGTTCAGCGCACCTAGCGGGGGAAAAGATCCTGAAGTGACGGTCCAACGAGGACGTTGTATTCTTAAGTGGGGGTGAGTGTGATACCCCAGATTTAGCTTGAAAAGAGATTGATAGACTACTCATATCAACAAGGTGCATCTTCTTTTCTAGGGAGCCCATTTGCTAAGAACTCCACAGTTAAGCGTGCTTGATGGGGAGCAATCTTAGGATGGGTGACCTCCTGGGAAGTTTCTCGGGTGCGCACGAGTGAGGCCAAAGTGCGCTGGAAAGACTTGTGTTGGTCTGTGGGGTCAGTTTACAGTCTCCATGAGTAGTCACCGGCGGTCCGAGGGGCCGGGGTGTTACACATCAGTCTTGGGTTATGTTTGTGCTGATTGGTGTCCTGTGGTTGCTAGTCCTTTGTAATTCCGTGGCTTATCTTGTTCCATTGTTTATGTCAGTAGATTTAGCATAAATAGGAAGCTTATACACTCATTTGAAGTAATCATTCTAACCCCTAAACTTAATCACATAGCCTACTATTATCTCCTTCTCTAGTATAATTTCCTTCACTATAAGAGTTTTTCAATAGAGTACTAATCCAAGAAGATGCACACCACTAAAGACGTAACCCAAGTTAGGTGAACCTTATAAATCTTTGTCTTTGTTCTGTATTACATTTTATTTCCTATATACATTGTCATTTCCATTGACGAGTAATTGCATCACCAACCATTATCATATCACTGTTCTTGGTGATATTAGGGATAAAATTTCATACTTTAGGCTTAATCTAGTGCTAATTCAAAGTTCTTTAGTGTATGATGAAAAGGCCACTCTATGTTTCTAATAAATAACCAATATACAACAATTAACAATTATATTATCTTATCAGTAGTTAACTTTTTAGCTAACAATTCAGATAATACTTTCATCCAACCAAATAAAAACTCCAACCAAACAACATCAAGTACTTATACTATGATTCACTAATTCACATTCAGGCATGTTAAAACGATGCAACACCAACTCGATATTCAATTCAAATTTTCTCCAGTCCAATAACTCACACTCGTATCCACTAAATCAATACAAGACCAACTCAATATGAAAAACTGAAACATATAAGCAAAAATATTAAAAAAATCGAATAACAAGTAACTTTTGCAAAGATTTCCCAAAGTAAACACTTTTTACACAGTTGTGGTCAGTATAAGTTCGCTGTTAATAACAGCAGACAAATAATAAAAGGTCAAATTCAGTCAAACAAGGGGCCACTGTTATTAACAACAGGCGATAGTTTACACTAAATTTTACCAGTCAGCATTCGCCCGTTCTTAATAACTGCGACTCATTGTTTGACCGACTTTCACTTTATTTTTGAACAAATCCTCCATTGTTTGACTTTTGATCGACTATTTCCCGTTGTTAATAACAACGACTTATTACTACACTGAGTAAAAAAAGTCAGCTCAGTAATTAGCCGTTATTACTAAGTGCGGCCGATCACTGAGATGACATCTTTTGACTCAATGTAGTAATGAGCGGCTTCATTAACTGCGAACATTACCTAGGCACAAGTTTGAATAAAAACTGCTTAAGTACTTCGGAAAATATTTCCAAAAGTTGCTCATCATTTAACCTTTTTATATTCTTTTACTTATTTATTTCAAATTTTCACTCGATATTCCATACAAATTTTATCGAGTCCAATAACCCACACTCGTATACTCACTAAATCGATACAAGACCAACTCGATATTCCATTCAAATTTTTTAAAATAAAAAAGTGGTGGGCACTTGTTTAAGGTAACACAAGAAAGCATAAAGAATCGTGCGAAACGCCGAGGAGTAAGAACAATCCACCATTAACATGGATTCAAATTCAGTTGCTTCCGATCTCATTAATTTTTTGAATGCTTCTCCAACTGCTTTCCATGCCGTTGGTACTAATCTTTTGATTCATTACCTTTTTTATTGAATTTTGTTTTTGATTTGATTTTCTTTTGTAATTACATGATGTTCATTTATTTACTATTTAATCTCAGATGAAGCTAAGAGACGTTTGAAGGAATCTGGGTATGAACAGCTTTCTGAGAGACGAGATTGGAGTTTGGAAGCTGGGAAGAAGTATTTCTTTACTAGGAATTATTCTACCATTGTTGCTTTTGCGATTGGTAAAAAGTATGATTTTAAACCCTTGTTTCATAATTTTTGATTTATATTTTGTAAGGTTTATAAATTATATGCCCATTTAAATTGTTATTATTAAGGGGTTAAATCTGTTTTTGTAAGTTTTGCAAATGAAATACTGATTCCTGCTAATAAGATATGGGAAACAACGGCTTGTTATACTAAGAAAGGTAAGGTTGCGAATATCCGACTTCAAACCCCGCCTAGGTGGGAGCCAGTTAACTGTATCAGGTACTAGAATGTTAAATAAATAGTATTGTTGGTCGAGGCCCATGTGGGATTCATCTTAGGCTTATCAAAATCCATTCTAATTATTAACTGAATTGAATTGTTTGGAGGAGTGTGTGCATTTTGGCTCATGGAGCCGACCCCATATGTTGGGAATCAAGGCTTTGGTGTTGGCATTGTGTTGATGCTTGGATGAATGGAGTTCTTATGTTTCAAATTTGAAATAGATATGTTGCTGGTAATGGATTTCATATAGTTGGCGCTCATACCGACAGTCCTTGCCTGAAATTGAAGCCGGTATCAAAGGTAATCAGTAATCACATATTCAATGGAGTAGAGCTAAGTGGGAGGGGAGATGTATGCAGTTTTTTTGGACTAAAATTATACTTTCTTTGCTAGGTAAGTAAAGCAGGATATCTGGAGGTTGGTGTCCAAACATACGGAGGGGGACTGTGGCATACATGGTTTGACCGGGATTTGTCTGTGGCTGGACGTGTGGTGATCAAACAACAAATAGGTGGTTCTACTTCTTATTCTCACCGGCTTGTCAGGATTCAAAGTCCTATTATGCGAATTCCTACTTTAGCAATTCATTTGGACAGGTGAAATAATATGAACGCACTGAATTCTTTGTCGGGATTCAAAGTCCATTTTTTTCATAATGAGGTACTTCTATCTTCAGTCATAGAGTAGTCCCTAATTTCAATTATCTATTATGTGAACAGGGGTGTCAACGATGGGTTTAAGCCAAATACACAAAGTCATCTTGCTCCCATCTTGGCGACATCGGTTAAGGTTGACCAACTTCTTACTTAATGACCTTTGTTAAATGTTCTGAAGTTTGTCTGGTTCACATGTCTAGATGCTGTACATTTTAACTTGAAAGATTTTGAGTAGAAATGAACGTGATTACGCGTGGTAGTTTTATCTCACTAGATTAACTAATAGATGAAAGATATGGCATCGTTGCTAATTAATAATTGATGATGAAGGAAACTAGCAAGACGTCTATCAAATTTTGCTTGAATTCTTATGCAGAACATGCAGTGCTCTTGTTATAAAGAGGATTCCTGGTTTTGGCTTCTATTCCTTATAGGAAATTTTCATCATCTTTGTAGATCTTCATGCTACATGAATCTTATATACTCCGTTTGCATCAATTTGCAACATGACATAGAAATTAAGGAATGGTGGGACATTTGAACTATATGGATGCTATAAAAAGAGGGACAAAATGCGTGGATGAGAATTAAAAAGTGACGGGGACATTTGGAAATGTTGCAAATTGCAAAGTTAATGGGATGGGCGAAAATAGAAAGTTTTACCAATTCAAAGGGACAGGAGAAATAGTGTATTAGATTGCATGTTTGACTTTCAAATTATGGATGAGTCTAGGACTAAAACCATCTATTCTATTGTCAACAACTTCTATTCACATATATAAATATTCTAAAAGTGTACTTATATCATTATTTGTGGTTCATTAGAGGTTGTTTTCTCTTAGATCGGTTCATAAAAAGATTTTTATTCCTGAGATGAAAAGATATGTATTGTGATTCTTGCACAATGTAACCATTTAATAAAATGAATTTAGTGTTGTGCAGTGCACCTCTTGGGCCTTTTTATTCTTTTAAAACTCTTGTGGAACATGTGCATTGTTCTCATGTAATGTCTTCATCTGGCAATGGGTGGCAAGGGACTAGGACGAGCATTTACAAAAAAATAATACTAGTTTTCTTATATTAAATTACAGGAAGAGCTCAATAAAGTTGATGAAAATGACTCTGTTGCAAATGACGCTCAAAGTGAGACAAGAAAATGTAATGATGACTCGAAGACCAAGAACCAGAAACATCATTCTCTTCTGCTGAAGGTTTGGGCATTGCCTTTCTTGGAAAAACAGTATTTTGGTGAATAAACTGAGACAGGAACATGTAATGCATGTGAGGGAAAGAGAGATAGATGCTTCTTATGTTCGCTCAATTCTTTAACTTGATTTACCAGTTACTAGCAGAGGAAATCGGCTGTGAACCGGATGATATTTGTGATTTCGAGTTGCAAGCATGTGATACTCAACCAAGCATTATAGCTGGTGCTCTGAAGGAGTTTGTTTTCTCTGGAAGACTTGATAATCTGTGCATGTCATTTTGTTCTTTAAAGGTTTGGATTTTTCTCTCTCTTACCTCCATGGAAAATAAACTATCAACTATAAAATTCATGCTTACTGTCTGTCCCATGTAGATCATTATATGACACTGTATGGTTTCAAAATTATTAGTCATTGTCCATTTTTTTCTTTTAAAATGAAATTTTACTTGGAAATATGTTCCCCAATCATAAAGCAAAGGATCTTGGCGCGCACACACACACAATTAATATGTGTATGTATTTATGTATTTAATTCAGTTAACTATGTGGCTTATACTTGAGCTTGCTAATTTTAGAAACACACAAACACAAACTTTTTTAGGCTACCAATTACCATATGGCTTCACTTAATCTTCAACATAGGATGACTTATTGAATTCTTACATTAAGGGCAATTGATGCGAGTCTACATCATTGTTCTTTCCGCTTCCCTGTCCAAATGATGTACTTTATCTAAAGGATCCTTCATGTTCCAACCATAATAAGAAAATCACAGATGTCGTTGCCAATGCAGTAATGGTTGCTAAATTGCGGACGCACCACCTAGCGGTGCTACAACTCATTTCAACATTGCAATGTGAATTGTTAATTTAAAAAAGAACCTATTTTATCTTTCTGATTCAAGTTTTCTAAAACACACATTCAAATTAAAGCTTATAAAAGATGTTGTAGAACCTAATACATATTAAGAAAAGATTACCATGGCTAATATGTTAGAATAACAACTTATATGACTTTTACTCTATAATTTTATATCACAATTATGTAACGGGGTTTTGCGGATTGGTAAGTTCAAAATAAGGAATGAAGGGATAGTTAAGTTATGGATCAACTTGTCCATGCAATTAGGGAGAATGTCGCACTAAAAAAAGTACTTATCGTATTTGTACCAAGTAGGACATGTTTAAATGAAGATAAGCTTACTTTTGCTCCCATTTTTGTTGGATGGGTTGAGGAAACAAAATGTGAATGTACTCTTGTCTTGCAATTTACCAATGATTTTTGATTTTCAGGCATTAATAGATGCGACATCCCATGAGGGTAGTCTTGATGATGAAGTTGGTGTTAGAATGGTGGCACTTTTTGATCATGAAGAAGTTGGATCAAATTCAGCTCAAGGAGCTGGGTCTCCTGTTATGTTAGATGCCATCTCCAGAGTCACCCATGCCTTCTGCTCTAAAGTTAAGGTGGTCATGAAATCTTAAAATAATTGTACTTCAGTTTCTTTATTTCTTGTGTTAGCCTAGCAAGTTTCACTTCTTTGCTTTTGTATGCAGTAATGTAAATCATCTTATATCTTTTTTTGTATTGAATAATTGTTCAGATGCTCGAAAAGGTTGTGCAGAAAAGTTTCCTTGTTTCAGCCGACATGGCTCATGCGCTGCACCCTAACTACATGGTGGGCTGCTATATCCATCCTTTTGATATTCAATACATGTAATACATTTGGTTCCCATAAAGCTTTAGTTTCATATGATAAACCTCAAATTGTTCATCAGGACAAGCATGAGGAGAATCACCAGCCCAAAATGCATGGGGGATTGGTTATCAAACATAATGCAAATCAACGTTATGCAACAAATGCTGTAACCTCTTTTATTTTCAGGGAGATAGCTAATAAACACCAACTTCCTGTTCAGGTTTGATCTCAACTTTCTATACATGCTTATATGAGTGCTAAATTGTGTAGCTTACTTAATTGATGTCCTGGGAACTAAAAATGACTAAAATTTTGATTTCTTATCCTTCTCCCCCACCCCCTAAACTCTATTTAACTACTATCGTATGATGTACATGTTTCAAATTCACTTGCTGTTATTACTTGTTATAACCAGATAAAATTCGTCAATGTAGTAATTGTGGTAGCTGTCATGATGTTGGTCCCTGTGTTGTATATGGACAACTTTAAAAAACAGTTAAATTCTTGTCTTTCAAAATATTTGGTTAGATCAAAGCTTATTGAATATGGCCTCTGTTTGATTCATCATATTGGATGCGTGAAGTGTAAAGGAAACTTCTAATTAGAATTATTCCATTTTAGTGGCACATTATATGCTTTATGTTATGACAATGGAAACTACAACAGCTATTTTATGACATTCAAAAGAAGAAAACTTAACAAATGAATTGGGATTGAGGGAATAACGTTTAAAACTACAACAGCTTCTACCTAGTTCATGGCTGTTGACTTGAATCTCACCACCTAGTTGGTAAATAAGTTAGGTGTCAACTATTTTAGCTTGAGAATAGTCTCAACTCTGAGGATAGCTCATAATGAGCCTCGAGTAAGTGTAGTTATTATCAACCATATCTAAGTTCTAAGTAAGCATATCTGGTCTTAATTAATTAACCTATGTTGGCTCATCTCACTTCAGCTCCGGTGACAGGTTAATTACCAACACATACCCTTGACAGACTTGCTGTATTAAAGTTAGACACAGTACTGTTTCTTGTTCTATCCACTGCGGTGTTGCCTTGGTAGCTCAGCTCCTAGACTTTCTTCTTGAATCCTACTAATATTATGTTTCAGTTTTTCAAAAGTTTGTTGAATCAGTTGCTCAAAAGAAACCTGCTGTTTTCTCAGGAAAGCTCTTGAAAATTATTAGATCAATTGACTGCTAAATGTAGCCCACTGTTTCTTGCCCTCCAAATACTCTATCAATGATGAGTAAATGAAGGATTTCTCACTCGAACTACTCTTCAAAAAATGGATATATGCTAAGGGATTTCTCACCCTAATATTGGCTTGGTTTTGGAAAGGGATCCCTCACGTAATTCTCGTTAAAACGTCTGGACTCCTCAAAGATTCTCCCTCTTTGAATCTTTGAATTGAATTCCGCTGTCAATGCAGCCTATATTTGGTCACTGTATTCAGTAATGCGGCCTTGTTTTTGCGCTATGGTTAGGACAATCTCCTAATGTAACTCCTAATTTCATTAGCCAAGCTAAGCAAAGAACAATAATCTGAAATATCTAACATAATTTGGACAACCCAACAAGACTCCAATTCTCATGTGGATCATGTAAAAGAAGTATAAACCAAGAATAATAAGCTGAAATATCATGGAAGTGATAGGATTTGAGTCTTTATGTACGTTATCAGCATCGAAAGTAAGGTTTGTACAATTGACCCCCGAATTCCGCATGTAATGTAATGTATGTTATTACTTATTACCAATACATATGGTCTTTGTCATTCTTCATAAACAATTCAGGTAAAAAATTCTCTGAATAGTATCAGCTATTTTCTTGTGATAGAAGTGAAGTGACAACTTTCTGTATTTGTAGGATTTTGTGGTGCGAAACGACATGCCTTGCGGTTCCACAATTGGTCCTATCTTGGCTAGCGGTGTAGGAATTCGCACAGTTGATGTTGGTGCGCCACAACTATCAATGCATAGCATTAGAGAAATGTGTGCTGTTGATGATGTACTGCACTCTTATATGCACTTCAAAGTATTCTTCACAGAATTCTCCGAGCTCGACTCAAAGATAATTGTTGATGCATAAGAATTCAACCTCCTGGTAAACACAGTACTATGTTGCTCCATAAGATGGGTTTGCGATTGCTCCCTGGGATTTGGTGGTAAATTTCATGTCTCCATGCTCGAGTACTTTAGTGTTTTCTCTTGCTTCGTTGATCAATAAGCGCACCGATGGTTGATGTTTAAACTTTGTTATTTTGCGCTTTTCTTGAACCGTGCTTGCTTCAGGCATCGATGTAATAGAATAGTTATCGTCAAAATTGTGCTCTTAACTGATGTCTTGATGTCTATTTGTGCCTATTGTTCTTGGGTTGATCAGCTAGAAGCACACAGTCACAGATATTAGCATTACAGAGTATGAAATTTGATAAACTTGTGAATTGTGATAACCCTTCATTGCTATCTATTTTCCAAGTGTGGGGTCAATTTTTCTTCAACTACTAGAAAAACTAACTCAAAAAAGGGAAGAAGATCGTCATCATTATATAATGGTCCGTTTGGTAATCGGTACTAAATTATGGAAGTGATAATAAAAAGTTAGTGTAATTTTGGTAGAAATATTTCTAGACAAGTTTAATGGTCATTGTTACACTCCATCAACAATTTCATTCTCGTTACAAAATTCGTTCCAATGTACTACTATTTAAACATGTGGTATTAGGTGGTAATGGAAAGTTTTAAAGAGAAAATTTTTTTTATAACCAAACTTTCAATACCATGAGAATGACATGATACATATCCGAAAATTTACACTATGGGGGTGTTTGGTATGTGGGATAAGAGGGTGGGATTGGGAATTTATATCCCAAAATATATTATTTTCTATGTTTGTTTTGTGGGATTGGGAATTGAAGGGGGGATTGGGAATGGAATTTGATCCCCTCAATTCCCATGAATTCATTACCAAGGGGGGTTGGTAATTGAGGGTGGGAATTGAGAAGAGAGCAAAAAGACCAAATTACCCATATTTAATAAAAAAATCTACATATGTTAATTTATTTAAAAAGGGTAAAAAGGTAAATTTTTAATTTATTCCCATTCCCATTCTCATATATACCAAACAAAGATTTGGATTATTTTTTAACAATTCCCAACAAATAATTTCCAATCTCAATCCCAACTTTTAATTCCCAAATTCTCATTCCCACATACCAATATAAGTCATTCTCATTCCCACCATTTTAGTATTGATTTTGGTATTCCGCTCATACTTAATGAACATAAAGTTGCAAATTATGATCATAAAGCTCTAACAGTTTGTATCTATATAAATGATCAATCGGATGATTAGTTTTGACTTGATCAGGATGCGTTTATCTAATGGGTCAAAGGTTTTTACAAAACATTATATCAGTAAAATAATTCCAAAAAAAATATTTTTCCATTTTTTAACAAGTTTACGTAAAATTGAACTAATAATCACATTGACACAAAACAACTACAAAACCACTTGAACATAATTTTCTTATACATAAAAAAACACAATGTAAAATAAAATTAATTGATGAATACTAATTACCATGCAGCTATGCAAGTGTGTGTAACAACTAATCCTAACCAGAGGTTGTGCAAATAAGACTCAAAAGTCACCCGATTATATTAATGTGTAAAGTAATAATATAAAACCAAAATACACCAGATTTGATCGAATAGCCATCTCTAATACTGGTACCCCATCAAAAAACATAGTAGTAAGTATAATGTAAAAACTAAATTTTCTTTCGAAAATCCCCTAATATTGAAAATAAATCTAATTTAAACTGCAATATTTACATGGACATTATACAAACAAAACACCTTTCACCAACCTTCATGGTAATTAAAATAAGTGTAAACTGACTGAAATTTAGCCTCTGTGTTTGTCTGGAACTTCATACTTGACCCTAGAAAGAATCGGTGAAACGTAGCTCGGGAGGGCCAGGACCCAAAATTCCCTTTTGTTCACTAATCTTACCAAGACTAGGCGGCGGATCTGTTATTCCGTTCATATCATCATCTCTCCAAGTAGTCCCTTGCTGCCAGTCACTCTGCAGCATGGAAACCAATCAACCAAAGAAATCAAGACGAGTACGAGTTCAATATATGAAGCATCTAATTATCACTCTATTCTGTAGAGAAATAAACTCATAATCACGATAATTCGATCAATTATAGAGAACAAATAGAAGCTTGAAAAAATTTTAATCAGATAAAAATATTTCTTGAGGAAGCCGTTTTAGAGTTTAATGAGCATGGATTTGTTGCAGTTGGTAAGTCAAAGGTTTCATTGGAGTTGTTTCTTTGAATTCAAATATACCCAAAATCAACGTGAAAGTTTTTATTGAAAAATTGCTTAGGTCAATTCATTTTTATCTTAGATACAAGGAAAGATTTTGGGATGTGATTCATGGCTTAAAGTCTCAGTCTGCTATGCTTTTTTTTTTTTTTTTTTTTTTTTTTTTTACAGCCTGGGTATCTGGGCCAGCTTGTGCGCACCATCTAAAGGGGACTCGAACATGTAACCTCTAGAATATAATCTAAGAGCTCAACAAGTTGAGCTACCCCTCAGGTTTTGACTTCTAAGCACATTCAGGTCATGGAGTAGGAGGATACATGGAGCTTCCACAAAAGGTGGCAGCTAGAGCTGGTCAGCTGGCCTTGTCGTACAAAAATTAGGCACACTTTAAATGTGATCATGTGAATAATGCAAAAGAAGATAATGCAAGTTTTCGCCGAGAAAGTTGTTGAAGAAATGCATTGAGAGATGACTTCGAATGCACAAGATACTTGGACAAAGATGAAAATTTGCATCATTCGAATATTTACAGAGATTTTAGAAGATAATGTCGTAGCTTTGTGGTAAAAAATACAACATGGTGTAATGACGAGGTCAAGACAATTATCAACGAAAAGGAAAAATGTTATCTTGCATTAGAATATTGTAGGAATAAGGAAAACTTAGCTGAGTATAAGAAAATTAAAACAAAGACAAAAATAGTTGTATGTGAGGCAAAATTGAAAGCTCTTCAAAATGTGTATGACAAAGTAGATTTTAAGGTATAGTGTAGTGTATTAAGGATAAGGATAAAAACATTACAGTTCAGGACGGAAAGATCAAGAACCGATGGACGGAGTATTTTGATGAGCTATTTAATGGAGAACAAGGACATGTTGTAGGGGACACAAGAATCATTCCTTTAGAAGAAAATAGAGAATTTAGGCGATGAATACAACGACCAGAGGTAGATTGAGCTTTGAAGAAAATGAAACTAAAAAAAGAAATTGGGCCATATGGCACATTTATTGAGGTATGGAGAAGCCTAGGGACGATTGGGATGACTTGGCTAACTAATAGATTTAACAAGATTTGGAGGACAAACAAGATGTCCAATGGCTGGAGCAGTACACTAGAGCGTATTTACAAGAACAAAAGAGATGTTTAAGATTGCTCTAACTATCGAGGAATAAAACACATGAGCCACACTACAAAGTTATGAGAAATAGTGAGAAACATTTGTGGAAATATACCTCCATATCAGAAAACCAATTTGGATTTATGCCAAAGAAATCTACAATGAAAGCAATTCATTTTATGAGACAAATGATGGAGTACTATATGGCCAGAAAGAGACTTGCACATGGTTTTTACAGACTTGGAAAAAAGCATGCAACAAGGTAATGTAGGCAACAAAACATATCAATGAATATTATGTCTTATGGTACTTGGTTGTTTATATCTGTAAAAAAGAGATAGCATGGGACTAAGGGAGAGAGGAAGGCTACGTTAGGTAGCTTATATGTACAAGTCTTTAAAGAGAATAAATATGTATAAGTAAAACTTAAAAAACCGCAAAGTTGAGAGTTTTAGAAATAGACCACCCAGATATGGGATTTTTTTTATTTTGATTTTTCCTTTAAACATAACCTGACACCATAATTTAATTTCAATAATCTCCTCAATTTAAGGTTAAAAATAGTACTCACCTCATCATATATATGAGGTCCATCTGGCAATATGGGAGTTGTAATAGGAGGAGCCATGTCCGGATCAGGCTTTTGGAAAATAAATGTTGTGTACAAACCTGCAATGGGATCGTACAGAATAAAGCTCTGAAGAATATAATTGACATGCAAAGGCTTACAGAACTGAATGTATATGAAAAGAGAAAGACAAACGCATCACCTAACACATCATACGAGCGAGGAAGAAGTCTTCCACGAGAGTCGATAAGATTTGAACCGAATTTCAAAATTAAGCTGGCAAGCTGTGCTCTGTACAAGAGAATTTTATTAGAAAATAAGACTAAGTTCTGAAGAAACTATTTAACACAGAAAAGTCAACGACTCCATTTCATGAAGATCATGAGGGCCAAAATAAAATTTCCTATGCTACAACACTTGGGATCGGTCAACTACTATCCAAAAAGAAACTAGTTTCACACCCATTACTCTTAAATATGCTTTGCCAATTGGTAAATACAGAATTATTGTAAAAATTGAAACATAGCCTTTTATTATACCAACGTCGTCACTAAACTCCCGTCTTGGCAGGGTTTGGAAGGTCAAAATTCAAAAAGTGATTGCTTTTTAAACTTGCTTGTGATCAAGAAGCCTCAATACTCCACCAAGTCTTCCACGAGTTAACCTCATCCATCACAAAAATCATTCCAAAATCAAGATCCAATTGTTTTGAAATTCATAAATCTAATATTTCTATTTTCAACATTCAACTGTAGAAATATCTTGTCGAGTGCCACTTTTTAACAAGTGAGCAGAGGTTCATAGCTTTAAGCAATCAAACTTCATCAAGATACGGCTTGATTCCTTTTTTCTAATCTTTTTCATGCTTAGTTGGTCTTAGGATCTTTTTTTCTAAATTATTAGCAACACAAGACTTCATAGTGTTATAGTGGATCTTTCCTAAATTGTTGATAGCCACTTAATACTTCCGTTTCATTCTGGATATCATTTATGTGGTATGGCATATCTTCTTGAATCTATAGTTCTTGGAACTTAATATGGTCTCTGAGGTCATTCAGGATTTATTGGCATGTTTGGATTTCGATTACTGTTACGTTATAATTGAAATTTTCGGGACTGTATTTTGAATCAACTGTTGGAAATTAATGACCAGAGGCGGCTTATCTTAAAGTAAAAGGGGCAAATGAGATTATAGATACAGGTAATGGATTTTTCAGACAGGGGACTTGGCAATATTAAACTATTTTTGATAATGTTCACCTTGTGTTCCTGATCACATAAAAGGGAATATGGAATATTAAGAGCTAATATTCGCGTTTTCTTGACCATGGTATGGAAGAAATGATCTGGTACCGTAGGCCTTAAAATGAATATGAAATTTAATGTAACAAAATCAAAACTTACCCACCTGTTATCATCATAAAATTCAGTTAAATTCTGAATCTCTACATACTCAAGACCAGCTTCTCTAGCCAACCTGAAGTCATATCACAAAAATTAGCAGTAAGGTTTTCAGATCAAGAATAAAATCCTTTATAGTTTATCATTTTGAACCAAAATAACACTACATTTGGATTCTTCCATACTTGTATTTGGCATAACTGTTATACGAAAAAAAGTCGCATCTCATAGCTAGCAAAAATCCAAGAAGCACGTCTTTCATTCAAACATGAGAATTAGTTTTCATGATTTTCAAAAATTTCATTTAGCTGAAGCAATGTCTTTTAGCCACAAAAGTTTAATTTGGGGTCATGAAAGAACTAGATAAAAGGTGAAGTGCTGGATTATGGTGCCCCAGGCCCCCAGTATATAAATAATATAAGGGTATTTATTACAATGTATATATAAATTAGAATCTCCATATGTTGTCTCGTACCTGATAAAGCTTGGAAAATGAACTAAACAATGAGTTTCACCAGAAACGTCACTAGCAAACTTGAGCTGGTATTTCTTCCCAAATAATGGAAACCTATACATTAGAACAATGAAAGAAGTCAAAAGCAGAACACAATAATTTTTATATGAGCATTGAAGAAGGGTATCTTTCCATTTTTGTACAAATCTTAGTATAAATGAGCAAACACAAACATCAAAGTTTAGCCTTTTAGGCATACTTTTCTTCCTCTATTTCAAACGTAATCATGTAGCTCTCTGATCGAATGCAGTTAGCATTGGACTTTGTAACACCGCCTTTGTTATGGTATGCTTCAACATTTTTCTGATATTTTGCCCTGTAGTTAAGATTAAGTATCTAGTTAGTTGTGATCGAAGGTTCTATAAGATATGTTAAAAATAGAAGTACTGCAATGAAAGAACACATTTGAACAATTATAATAGAATTAAACCAAAAATTGTTTAAACAAAAATTAATTCCAAGGATCATCAATATTGTAAAGTCACAGCTACAGGCTTCAATAGCAGCAGAAGAATCCATCAAAGTTTCAGAATGAGAAATTCTAAATTTTTATCACATGAGAAGGTATTAACACCATGATATAAATCAAAGCAAAAGGAAACTTCATAGAAAGAAAAGAGAAACTCAATAAGTACAGATCCATACCATATCATGGAGGAATCTGGAGTAATTCCGAAAAAGTAACCCCCAGGTTTGAGCAAAGATGAAACGTTACGTAAAAGGATCCTTGCTCTCTCTTCAGATTCGAAGCAAATCTACCAAAGAAAAAAAGCTTAAGACATTGCCGCAATTTAATGACAATGATAAAAACGAGCGTATAACAAGAATCAGAGTTCAGTTTATACACCTGCAAATGCTGCAGGCAGCACACAATATCCACTGTGGCGCACTTGTCCATTAAATGTGGTTCCAAATTTTCCTGTCATGGTGTCCAAGAATCAGAAAACCTCTGCAGAAAGAGATTATAATTAAAGAAAATTCACTTGTAATCATTAATTCCAAAATTGCATACAACACAAAGACCTAGTAACTGCAAGCTACATTTGATGGTCATGCAAAAAAAAATTAAAAAATAAAAAAAAAGAGAGGAAGAGTAAGTAACAGTCAACTTAAAAGCTATGTGATTGATGCAAAATGACAACAAGACAACTATTTACTAATAATATGACTGAAAAAATGATAGAAAAATAGTCCTCAAAATAACAAAATTCCAAACCTAACTGAAACCGAAGTATTGCATTCAAAATACCAGCAACTCAAGTAAACACGAGCCAAATGATCGTAGAAGAATTCAAATCATACATTTAATCAGAAGACTAAATGGAAATCGATGAAAACAAGAAACACTGATGTCAAAGGCACCAACGTAACAAATGCAAGTTGATGGTTAAGGCGCCATGATACGTTATATACTTTTAACTCTAAAAAATTGATGAAAACAAAACAGTATAACAACTAATAAAAACCAGAGAGTATAATACTGGCTCAATTGTAAAGAAAAATACAAACACAGCTGATGAAAACAAAAGAGAAAAACGCATAAGTAGAGACAGAAAGATAACTGTGCAGGGATCAAGTTCAAAGAAGTCTGACGTATAAGCTTTACGCTGGCTCTCCCACGCCATTTTAACTTGGCTTACTCCAGAAGTTTCCACATCTTTGAAAAATTTAACCCTAATCAGTACTCCATCAGGATATGCAACAAAAAAGCAGTTCGGAAATTGAAGAATACCAACGCCA
Organism: Amaranthus palmeri; assembly: GCA_019776075.1. NCBI lineage: Eukaryota > Viridiplantae > Streptophyta > Magnoliopsida > Caryophyllales > Amaranthaceae > Amaranthus > Amaranthus palmeri. The sequence goes on from JAAKBH010000280.1 coordinate 1,741,291, forward strand.
ATGTAGTGACCGATTAAAGCTTCATCAAATTTCTCAACGTCTGGTACTTGGCCGCAGAACAATTCACATACCTGAAAAAAAAAACAGCTAGTACAATGAAATTTTCCATCGGAGAAGACGAAGAAAAAGGAAATGGAGGAAAGGTAAAAGAAACCGTGGCGTAAGGAAAGAGAAAGATCTTGAAGAGAGCAGTTTTAGCGAAGTCGATGAGACGATGGTGAGTGTGAGTGGATTCCATTATCGCCATTTTCGGAGCTCCTCCTGTCATGGTGTCTTACTCCCGAAACTATGTGAAGGGGCTGAAAAATTTTCAGGTCAGTCGAAAATTTGTGGGAGAGGGAGATAGAAATTCCGGTAACATCTAATTTTCATAAAACAAAAAGTGAATGCTAGTGTCTAATTTATGTCTTATCTAATGGTCGTAATATTTTTTTTCTAAATTCTTGTCAATTGCCGTTTAATTCACCATTTTCACGTTTTAACTTTTATTAAGTGTTGGTTGTTGTTTTTATAATTTTCCTTGAACATTTGAGAGCATGGATGAATTAAACGGTGAATTAATCGTTAAAATGGGAAATTATTATTTGTGAGCATAAAAATGGTTTATGACAAATTATTAAGACGACAACCAACACTTAATAAGGGTAGAAATGTTAAGATAGTGAATCAAACGGAAATTGACAAGCCTTTACCGGAAAATGCCACAGCCGTTAGATAAAGCATAAACTGAATGCTATCATGTGGAAAAATCTTACAAAATGCTACCATTATCGTTTCATAAAAGTCATCTATCATGAGGAATTTTCCTAAATTAAATTGCAATTATATACTAAAAAGGTTATCAAATCTCAAATGATTTTCATAAGATAGAAGGAGTCATCGGGTACGATGATGATGGTGAAGGTGGAAGGGACATGTGAAATAGAAAAGAGTTCTAAAGGAAGAAGATTTATTTCATTTTTAAATAGCAAAAAATATACTCTTCTCAATGTTTTTTAAATATAATATAATAATATTGTTTTAAAAAGTACTCTTATCTCTTGAGAATCTCTTAAGAAAACTATCGATTAAATTTACTTTATTTTTCCACGAAAACATTATTCTACACAAACAAAATTATAAAATTTATAATTTTCTATAAATATTAAGAAATTTGGGTTTCTTTTTGGCGTTATTTTGAGAAAATTTTGATATTTAATAAATTGATAATTATGTCCTTATTCTATAGCAATGAGATTGTAACCCCTTAATTAGGTTTTTAGGTTAAAACCCAACAAAAAAATAGAATCAAAAAGTAAAAACATAATAGTCAAAGAATTTAAAAGGTAATAATAGAGTTTCCCCCAAAAATTGCAAGTATACATCAAAAACTCTTCAATATGTTTTGCTTATACTAATGAATGCTGTACAACTTCCTTAGCTTTTCTTCATAAAACAATCGGACGATCATCTACCTCCGGGTTAATTGGCATGTCGAGAGACCAACAGATCGTGGCCCTAGAAGATCGGTTAAGATTTACTTCTTAAAATCAGCAAGGATGAAACGGAGCTGCCAACTCTATAAATGGTATGTCTGTACAATCCCAAGACCCGAATCAAAATGTGGGTCAAACAGTCATCTTTATTCTTAGTGTTGTACAAGAGCTAAACGAGTGAGCGATTTCGTTCTCGCACAAACAGCTCATGTAACTTCTGACCGACTATACAAAAGAACAGGTAAAAATTGCCTAAACCCAAAACTGGCTCAAAATTGGATCAATATAAGCTTCAGAAGTAACTATCGTCGATGTTCAACCGATCAAAAGCGTCAAAGTTTGCCTTGAGACCAACGAACTGGCTTCCTATCTGAGCACAACCTGCTTCAGGCCATCTACAATGGCCATCTGGTGAATGTAATGGACAAAGGGATTCACATATCCTACTCAAAGAATCGGTCGGAAGATCATCATCATCCGCGCCCGTAAGTGCTATGGAAACGGAGAGATCCGATTTATCGTCACATTCAATCGTTCTCTGAGACTCTAGTTTTGAAGGTGAGTACATCAATTTCTGAGTAGACTCGGTTGTATAGTGTTCCACATCAACAGTGGTGTCCCCATTACTTGAAAAGTGAATCTTGCAACCCAGTGACTGAATCGCTCGTTTAATAGCTGCATTTTCCTTGGAGGCCTTTTTAGCCAACTGCACAGCAGAGCTGTTCAGTTGTTTCTCATTCCTCAATTCCGAGATTAAAGATTCTATGTTGGCTGTAATGTCTCTATTCTTCCTTTCTGCTGCATCTTTAGCCTGTAAGCACAATGTATTCAGGAGCCAGATAATTATCGCTAAAATATATATAAAAAGAACAGTGCAACTGGCACCAGGTCAAATAGAATGAATAGGCGATGATACTTATTGGTATCAACCTTCAGCGTCCGGCTATGATCTCTTCTTATTATTTTCTTCTTATTTTAGGAAATATTATGTTTTTTCTCTTTATTTTAGGAATTTAAGATATCTTGTTAGTCTAATTTCTATGTTTAAGTCATTGATCTCTTGTATAAATAGAGGAAGTACCTCTCATTATTATTTAATACAAGCCAAGTATTCAAAACTCAAATCAGTCTTATTACCGCATTATGATTTTCAACACCTTGGTCTAGAGAATACGCAGATAAGGATCCAAGTACTAAAGATATTACAACTCAGTTAAAAAATAACAAATCTATTGACCTCTACGCCCATAAGTGGCTCCAACCTAAGGTGAGGGCCGGATGTTATGCATTCTTTCCCTTGTTAATGATAAAATTAACAAATAAGTTGTTTCCGATTAATCCTTGGTAGCAATCGTCATGTGCAACTTCACAAAAATAAGAAGTGCACATAGATTTAATGAGTCATTTTACTTAAGTCCATTATAATCCAAAACCAAAGAACTAAAAATCTTTGGCCCATCGAAATAGTGGACATAAATATCGAATATAAGCAAAAGTGACCCTCTAGTTCTCGTTCTCAATATAGGTTGTTACATCAGTAAATTTGAAAGGGCACTCACTGGAAATTATGTCCAAATTGAATGATGTCCACTCAAATGAGTAATTAGGGCTTTAATGATCCTCGAACCATGGCACTTACGAAATCATAGTTATCCCTACAACCAAGCTGAAGTTCAAATTCATGCTACTAAACACCAACAAAGAAATAGAATTTTAGTAATGTTGAAACGGTCCATGAAAGATTTATAGTTCACCCACAATTCTTCATTTTTCTCCCAAAAGTAATTGCACCTCAGTGTAATTGTACAAATAGTTTCCATCAAAAATGACCATCAAAGTCCACTCCAAATTGTAATCACTACATAACTCATAATCTCCTCATCAGTGTATATTTGTAATAAATTATAAATTACTCTCTCCATCCCTCTCAATTTGCCTCATTTTCTATTTTGGTCAATATCATTCATTTTGCCTCAATTCCTTATTTAGAAATGGACTCAACTACCTTTTAATCTCATTTACTCATTTAAACTCTTAATATCATCCACACAATTCAATCTCTTTCTTCATTTAATATCAAATTTATAACAATAAAAGACAAATAAAATAACAACTCAGCATGCAACTGTAAAATTACCCTAAAGGCCTAAACTACTTTATGTTCTCAAACAGAAGGTAATATCTATTATTTAGAAGGGGTTTCTATTCATGGTAGATAATAGTTTCAATCATCACAAGAAACCTCACTTCTCTCCAAGAAAATCATATTATAAGATTTTAGCCCTAAATCTCTTTGGAAGGTAAGCTAAAAATTATTAATTTGCTCTACCTCCTTCCACTCCCTCACCATCCTAAATATTGTACATAAAAGGTACAAGAATTCATTTACCTTCTGCAACTCAGAGAATTTATTAACCATGCCTCTGCATCTAGCTTCAAGGTCACCAGCCTCGACTTCTTTTGGACAGGCCCAACGAAGATGAAACTGTGGCCATAGTGTAGGCGCAAGTGCAGCAGCCGGAGGTAACAGTGGACCATTGTGTTTTATTGGATCATAAAATAGATTATAGTGTACATGTGACTGACCATCACAGGAACGCATCTCAGTCAAGTAGCTCCACAAGCATCCACAAGAATCAGAAACTCCAGATTCTTGCCTTTCCTTTTCACTACAAATAGTTATGAAATAGTCTATCAGTATTCAGAATTCAAAGTTCAAACTAATATTTTTCAAGGGTACTCCATCCTTTATGCTAGTTAGCTTTGAGATAAAATATAAACTACAAAACTGCAAAGTTATATTAGGTGACAAAATCACTTCGTATAAAGACAAAAAAGGCAATAAAAATCTAACCAAATAAAAACTTAAAAAAGTGGTATTTTTATAAATTCAGGCCCTACCAATCCCTTTGGTGAACCCACAAAGTAAAAATTGAACGAGATGTATCGCATAAACTAAAATGACCCAAAAAATTAACAAAATAAAACCTTTACAAGTAATTCAAAAACTGAGCTAACACAAATAGACAAGGTAAGTAACTTCCTCCTGTACGTAAAGACTAATGCATTACATCTAAAATTATAATTTTAGGGAAAAAACACAGAAGACGCCATGATTGCTACAACAGTCACGAAATCGGAAGAACATCTCGTGGGCGTTACAACTTGTGTTGCCCTTGTTGCATTGCAAACTCAGAAGTTAAATAAATCTTTTTAAAAGTGTAATTCGAGATTGTTTTACCATAGTTTTAAATTTTATTAATAGAAACATTTAATGACCATATCACTTTTATATAGCAAAGTTAAATTGGCCAAGACATGGAATGATTTTAAGTCACCCGTCAAATAAGAGATTTCGCATTTAGCAAGAAGATCTATTACAAAGCAACCATAGTTTCAAAAAGCGACCCCCAAAAGCAGCTCTAAGCATAGAAAGAAATCGCTAATGTCATTGCAGTAACTGTCACAATCACGACATTTTTGCAAACAACACAATGTAAACTGCTGACTTTAAAATATTTATTTTATCATAGTAACTTATGTTTTCTAGAAGACATATTGAAATTAAAGCTTATGATAAACTTTTTAGAGCAATATATTTCTAAAGGTTAAAAAAGGCTAATATAATAATACTCCCTACGTTCTTATTTGTTATTCTCATTTTTCCTAAATGGAGATTTCACCGAAAACAAAATTCCATTATGAATCTTCATAATTTGAGACATTTTTTTTACCAAAAAACCCTATTTGCCCAACACATTTTACTAAAAGGGCATCACATTTTTACAATTTTTTCCCAAAAAGTAACATGATTCTTTTTTTTGTGTACCATTCCCTCTTAATGAATGTAATGAGACTTTTTTCATTTTTCCACCCCTATAATTACAATTTATGATTTTCAAAGCAGCTATTCATTACTTCCAACAATGAATTACACAACATTAAAATCTTTCATACTTAATTACTCTCTTCAGTTTCTTCCCATATTCCAAATGGAAAGAACAAATACGATTGAAGGGAGTAGCTTATAATGGTTATTACACCATTATTTAAAAACCACAAGTTATTTAACGGGTTTAGCACGATGACAAGATCAAAATCCGTGGTAGGACCTGAAAAAATCGCTTTTCTTTTACTCTAGGCATAGTGCGGTGTGTGCCTTTGCAAATTTCACACTTTTTTGCACCTATTGCTTTTTTGCTCTTTTGGTATTTTAGGTAACTATATTTATAATAACCTATAATAAAACATGAGAACAAGATTTATGTTTTCTTTGAAAAGGGTGAAATGAAAGGAAAATAGGATTTGCTCTTTATTTCGCATGAAAAAAAGAGAGGTGGTGCAATCCCTAACCCAATGTATGCAGTGGAGGTTGGTTTTGGTTAGGTGGTCGAAGAGGTAAGGCAGCAAAGACCAGAGGGTTGAGGAAAATATAGATTAGAAAGTAAGTGCTAAAAACAAGATACCAATAGAAAGTTGAAGTACATTACAGGGGCACATTAAATAGCAATATGAGGTGGAAAAGGAAAATTAGTTTTTTTCCTTCACCATACACACCTGTGGGCCAAGCAGGACGGAAAAATGGCCTAATCAATCAAGAAAAGAGAGGTCAGGCTATGTTTTGTATTTCATCTTATTTGCAACTTTTTTTTTACTCTGCCATTGAAGACGGAGTAAGGCTTCTGCTATGATCGGTATTTGGGTTTACAAAAGGGCAAAATAGTAATTGTTACATTAGAGAAGACTTGACAAATAAGTTAGTTTAAGTGATAATTTTCTAATAGATAAGAGGAATTAGAGGCTCTTTAGTATCAAGAAATCAGTTTACACATTGATTGTGGGTTTTATACTCATTAGGAGATCTCAAGCGTCTCGAATAGCTTGATCTATCGTTTCTTGTTATGCTTTTAGGGTTGTAATCTTTCTTTTATCATCCAATCAACAATATATTTTCTTGTCATTTTATTCATTTTATTCTCAATTTACTGTTTTAGTTCAATTAACCGGTTCATAGCAGCTTCTACCCATACTTGTACAATCTTGACCCATTTTCCTTTCTCTTGCTTTCGGAAAACCCAGCTCATATATTCATACAGCCCATTCTTAATCAACCTCCTCTTATGGCCCCATATCAAGTCCTAGTGTCAGATAACACAATCCACACTTGCCCAATTTTTCATATCATACATTCACAAATTTTCCAGAAGAACATCAGTACTGTTACTGCTAGAGGTGACAATCCACCCACTGGGAAAATCATCGTGTTTGTTCCCAATGAGTTTTCTTCCAATTCTTGCATTATAGTTATCATTATCACTATAAAAATTTATGGCAGTGGGCACATAAAAGGGAGAAGATAGGAAAGTTCTGTCTGATTTAGGAACCACTCCAAGCCTTCACTTCTGCTGCAATCAAGGACTTGTATCAAGTTGGTTACTCAGATTTTCCTATGGCATCCAGGATTTTTTTTGGGGCAGACCATTTAAGTATATTTTATAAAATTTCAAGGACATTACCAGCTCCACCACCTCACAGAAACTGTCAATAAGATCTCCATCCAGGCTTGAGTTATAATCCTGCTTATGCTGATAGTAAAATGAATTTTCCGAGCATTAAGCATGCCCAAATTATGCAACCCATCTATCTAAGAGAACCAAATTCCATTTACCACATATGCTATTTAATTTTTTATTTGCCTTTTGACACATCATTTTCAACTAACTTTCATAATTTAATTTCCCATTTTTAGTTCACTCTTAATAATGTACCACTAAATATACTTGATAATAGCAAAATATTTTCCATCATATTGAGACGTGGAAAATTTAGTGAAAATGACCTGATGAGTTTATACAAATGAGAAAAGGTGGAAAGGATTACAAAAATTGAATTGCTTGTCACAAATCTTTTGGAGACAACAAGCCTCTCGAAATCTTATAGCAATTTTCTTATTTTCTGAATTGCTGGTCTTCTTCTACCATTTTACCTCTGCTTGTTTTTTCTTCTTTTCCTCATAATTACCCAGAAATGGATGTAACGGTGAATTCCATTCATTCCCTTTGGTATGTATTGATTGCAAATGAGATGATTGAATAAAAGTGGAGGTAGTAATAGAGTATACTTGATCGGTTCAGCTTTAAATTTTCAAAATAATTTAGTATTTTCTCTATGGAGTTGGTCCATTGGCCACTAAAGTAGATAAGATTGATATGTATAGGAATAAACAAATGCTTTGATTTAATATTGTAAATGACACGTATTTGGAGCACAATAAAAACAACACATCTAGAATTTAAAGAAGAGTCAATCGCATAGGCAAGATCACTCATGAATATGAGGCTGAACAGTACCTATTGCATAGGAAGTTTCCAAAGCGACAAGAGAGCACACTGTCCAAGAAATCAACCAAGAAGGCCTACAGTTAAAAAAAAAAAATCAATCAGCTCTCCAACAGCTTAGCATGAAACTATGAAAAAAGCTCTAAACTTATTGCAACAGAAACAAGAGGGTTAGAGAAGGACCCTACCGAAGAAAATTCGAAAGCAAAAGGATACATTCGCAATAATTGTGAAATACAGTCGACCCACTGCAGTAAAGAAATAAACAAATTATATAGCTAACATGCAAAAAGATATACTACAGCATTTTAAGAAAACAGATTACTGGCATAAAACAGCAATCTTACCTGTAAAAGGATGGGAGAATAGTGGTTCAAACTGTGTGAATGTGAAGAACCAGAAGATTGGGCAAACGATCCAGACTGCTGACGTATAGGAGATGAATGCAAACTACTAGTGGAAGACTGTCGAGACAGTTCTGAAGGCATCTGACCGCTCCCAGATAAAGTTGGAAGACCACTACGGTCAGAAAATGGATGACCGAAGGCAAGCCAATCCTTTTCAACAAGTGCCTGTTGAGGACAACACAAGATACACATGTTATCCTGTGCAGATACAAACTCCTAAAATGAACAGTTAGGTCTCAGAAGTGTTTTCGCCGATTTGCACTCGCAAATCCATCTATGCCTTCAATTTCTTAGACATTTTAGTTTTAATACACGTTATAATGTATGAAGGCCCCCAATATTTCCTCTTTTGAGCACATAAGCCACAACATTGAAAACAGTTACACCGAGTACTATAAGCATGATACAACTATGACCAAAACATCCATAAATTTATCCCTTTCTTTACATTTTGATTCATTTGCGGCAATTCTGATTCATACATTATCAATTTTTGCAATGTCTCCATCTTTTTATCACATGTTCAGCCTTAATATAAAAAGTGTGCTTCGCTTAGGTCGGCTAGGTGGGGCAAAGCCTAATGGAAAAGATGTGTGCCTTGATGTGTTTCACGCTTTGTGTGCCTCCTCATTAGGTCGGGTAATTATTTAAGTTTACTTGTTTAAAAAAGAAATCAAACTCGAAACCCAAATTCACTTGAATATGAAGTTCAATAAACCAATGCTTCCACAAAAAACCGAGCAAAAAAGCAGGTGAAGAAGAAGAAATATTCTTCATATTCTCATCAAAATAGTTACGCGCTACAGTAAGGATTTTCAATAATGACAACGAATGTTTTCAAGCTTGTTGCTATTATATAATGAATGTCATATTTTTAAGTATTATATATATTTTCAAATTGAATTTTATGCTTGTTTGCAAAAACGTGTGTCTCTCGCCTACAAAAAGCTTGGCTTTGCCTTCCTCTTCACGCCTAGGATCTAAGGACCTTTTGTGTTTCGGTGCACCTCACACTTGTTAAACTATGTGCTCAGCTAAAAAACTGTACTAGTTCAAGAAGCAAACTTGAAAGCGATATGAAAACAGGTAATTACCTGAAAACCCTTGAATGTCCTGTAGTATGGATCAAGAAGTAAACTTGCAAGTGATACCAACTGAGTTGTTCTATCCCAACCATCACTGATAAAATTTACCACTTATTGTCAAGATAACAAGGAATTCAATAGAAAGTCGATACCAACACATAGATACTAAGCACCGCAATCAAATACACAACACCAAAAAGGCCAAAAGACTAGCAATATATTTCATATGTTGTGTTGTATTAAAAAGCGTGAAAGAACAATATGCAAGCCTAACTAGTATATTTTTTAGGATCAATATTGTGAAATTTCCTTCAACGAGAGCTTGTAAAAAAGAATCAAGTTAGAATTTGCTTGGATTACCTTAGTCCATGACAATTAGCGAAAAGATTGCTCAAACATCAGACTTTCTGAAGAGATGAGTAATCATATGTTAATTGACATATCTATTATCTTATCGACACAGCGGTCAAAAAGTTAGATTTCCTCCGTAACAACAAACATGAAACCATTCGGGATTGGGTAAATAAATAAATAAATAAATAAAAGGAACCAAACTATGGTGCCCCCAAGAGGATTCCAATAATCTAAAAAAGGCATAATGGACCAAGATAAAGATGCGAAGCAGGAAGACAAAAAAAATTCTTTCACAAAAATTGTAAATTTCAACAAGTATGTCAAAAAAAATATTATTCACCTGCAATGAACAAGAACTGATGCGGATTCCTTCGCTATGCGGGCAGCAATCCAAGCAGCACCAGCCAAAACACTCTGGACATGAATTAACCAGCCACTGTCACCAAGGGTTGACACAGAAGTAGACATACTGCTAAGATTACCTCCTCCCCATGTTGATCCACCATGCCTCTGTCAATAGAAATGGAATAAGCATGAAAATTATAATCTAATATAATCATATAACCAACAAAACAGGATTGAAAATATTATAAAAACACAAAGAAGCATGGTCTCTTAAAACCCAAGAATTTTATGGCGTGAAAATAGAGGGTGTATAGCCATCTCATAAAAAGGTTGAAGTTTTTTTGGCATGAACATGATACAGCGATCAAAATGGTGAAATAGAAATGAAGAACGAAAAGCATTTCCTCCCTCCCACCATAGTGAAAAAATATGGCCGCATCGCATCAGCCACATTATAAAGATTATAAAAACACAAACTAATATTTTCCGCGTTGTAAAGTTGTAAAAAATCTGCATTTTGGGAGCATCAAGAATATCTCATACTTTCAATCGATATTTGCTGTTATAATAGCCGCATTACTCCCTCATATGACCATTCCGTCATCGGCTTGTCGCGTTTTAAAACTATGCCTCCCACCCAAGAATGTAATGGCATAGAACTAAAGAATAAAAAGCTGTCTCATCAAAAGCTGAAGGAGTAATTCCGACATTAAAAGATGGGCAGGTCTCTATTCATCTATTAAATCTCGTACCACCCCTTTTTTCCTAACATGGATTACACAAAGCTCTTTCAACTTGTGCCTTCACCCTACGTTTGAATTTCAATTTAGAAATGGGAGAGGAGGGAAGGGAAAGGAAGGGAAAAAGAGGGAAAATTGGAGCGTACAAATCTTTCCAATATTGGAAGGATTTGTTTTGTACAAAACATAAAGGAGTTCTCCCCTCCAATTCCTTTCCTTACATTTCTCTTCACTTTCTTTCCCTCCATTTTCTTCCATCCAAACATAGCATCGATCCACCATCCAGTTAGTTAGCAAGCTGACAGACAAATCCTAAGTTTCTAAGCATTGGCTCAGGATGTTGTACTAGATTTTAAATATCACACACATACTGGGACCATTTCATGTCTTCTGCATCATTTTTAAAAAAAAAATCTCTCGAATATCCCCAATGACCCCAACGCAAAAAACCGGTTCCCACAAGCAAACCGAACAGTTAACAGCTTTTCTTGCAGATCACATCATTGTATAACAACCTATCATCATGAAACTGGATATTTCCATAGTAGAATTCTGTTGTGATTAATTATGACATTGCCTATCTAACTTGTATTGACCTTATTTACGGGTGTATATGATTATAAAAGGAGGCCTATATTAGAGATTACTTGCACATCTAAAACAGGAAATATTACAATTAATATGAAACGTACGAAATTATAATCTACAACTCATATCACAACATAGAAATTGTCATCAAAGGTTAAGCACAAACATTAGCAGAAATAAGGTAAATAAACTGTGAAGCAATAAGATAAAAAAAGAAAAAATATGGTTCATTAATATTTCAGATGATAGATTACATAGCATATGGTTGTTGTCTAGTGGGGCTCCTGTATGTTTTTTTGGTCTTTAGTAACTTATGGGGATGTTAGTTGTCGATTTTCTTTTGGCGTCTTGGTAAGTTCATAGTTTATTTAACAGTTGCTTGTATTTGGCTTGTGCCTGCTTTGATACAATAACAAAAGCTATCAAAGACAAAATGACTCGGTCAGATAATATGGAACAAATTAAAAACATTGAACAAAAGAAAGGATTCATAAAAACAACTCAAAAGTGTTATACCAAGGAGATTATACCCACAATCAGAACTTACAAGATATGAAGACATTCCATCTGATGAAGTGGTCCCATAAGTATCCAAGTATTCTCTAAGACGAGATAGGCTCTCTCTCATGGCATGTATATTGTCTATGCCAAAGAAAACTATCTGCTCAGAGATTGCAACAGAATCACCAATTAGCAAGTGTGCACATCAAAGAAATCATCAATTTAGAGATGAGCCTGATATCAGGGGAGAAAAACCTCTGATTGAAAGTAGTTAGCAGATGACTCGGAACCACCTCCCATTGCCCCATTTGCTAAAGCATTTTTCCTGGGTCTAGCATCAGCAATATATAACTTCCTAAAAACATATGTACATCCCGATCAGATACAAATAGCTAACTGTAAGTGTCAAAAAAAAATAATGGCAATGACAATGAATGAGGCCAGGATGATGAAAAAACATAAGCCAATTTGGGTAACATGATCCAAACTAGGTTTTATTTAACATATAATCTAAATACATAAAAGTCCAGCAACAAACAAAAAATGCAAAGAGAGCATACAAAATAAATCTACAATGACCATTTGGCTCCATCCCACAGTAGTGCCAAAGCCTTACTCCCAAAACCAAGAGTGGGACGCATAAAACAGATTAAAAAGTAGTAATATTAATCAAAAAACACTTTCACCATATTTAATCATAGACACTTTTCACCATATTAAAATTTCTAAAACGTTGTCGTCACCTACCCTATCTGCAAATCCATAATCTCACAAACTACTAGTGAAATAAAAGAGAACCTTATTACATAAAGTAACAGCCGCTTTGTGACAGGAATTTCAACTTGCCAAATCGCTGAATCCATTGCTTAGCATGTGATTAAAAAACACTCAAGAAATTTGTTATAAACTTTATTTTAGCGTATTTATTCATCATAATCTGGCATTTAAACTTGGTAAGGTTAGCAAACATATACACAAAACGTAAACAATTCTTAGAAAAAACTTAGGTTATAGTAAAAACTTGCCCGTTATGTAACATGTTTAGTAGTAGTTGCAGCAACGTTAAAACCCATTAAACAAAGCGACGCATGAAGATTCAAGTGAAAACTACACGTTGACAGTAATATAACGTGCAACGCCTAATATTTACTATTATAACGTTTATTGTCGAGAATAAGTTAGAGAAATTTTTTGTCTAACATCTCCCAAAGTTGTATAAAAAGTTCTTCAAATATCTCTTCTACAATTTCATAAATACCCACTAGATTTAACCATCACACATCACTTAAATTATAATTAGTAATAATTTTAATCTTTAAACCAAACAATTGATTAATAAGTTGATAAATAATCCACCAAAAGCACCTTATATAGTTCAATTATAAGAACTATGGCATATTATTGCATAAGTATGGCAATAATGAGCTCGGTTACTGCTCTTATCCGCGACACCACAACCACGTTTTTTCCATGGTACCACCAAGATGCGGCTTCTGTGACACCGGATGTTTTGCTATTCTATGTAGTGTTCAGCACAACTCATAGTAGTGCAATCTGAACTCAAAAACAGTATTCTCTTCTACGAAGGAAGATTTTAAGATAGAGAACGAAAGGAAACCCTAAATCTTGCAGTACAATAATTATTAGATGATGCCATATGATATTGAGGATTTTGTTTAAGATATAAGAACAACGAGAAGACATGTAACATCTGAGTTTAGAACATGATTTTTACAAACAAAAATAACAATAACAGCTCACCTCCTCCCCTCCCTTCCACCAGTGAATTGTGTGCAAAGAGCAGCAACTAGCTTTTCATCTGCATTGCTGTAGACAAACGATGGCAAACATCATTAGAGTCCTTATGAAAACTAAAGTTTATTGTGGTTTACAAACTTTTTATACACATGCGAAAAGCAATTTACCTTCTCATGTTCATCATGAGACCAACTAATGGTTGGGATGAGCGTGCTAGAACTGCACCAGTTGCTATCAATCCATAAAATAAAGCAGGTGAGAAGCTCCAACTATGCAATTACACATTGTAGTTCGCACATTATTAAAATTGCCTACCGGGATTGCACCATGATATTACAGGCAGCCGACATCTCGCCCGAAAAGTTGAGGCCTGTAGTACTTCCTCATCCCTATGACAACAAGGTAGAACTATGCATTACTACCCTAATTAACACCACACTTTTTATAAAAGTCAAGTCAATGAATTTAATTATATAATGATTCTTACGTAAATGATTTTGGAAATATCAAGGCAAATGGGTATGTTGCACATAATGAGTAGTTGGAATTAATACTGCTTATTCTCCACCAGGAATTGGACAAGGTGAATGATCCTTCGTCAATCATACTATCTGACGGATGAAAACAGGAACTTATTCCAAGAAGCCGAAAATATTCATCTAACAGCCGAACCTTTGGGTTATTGCCATTATACTTAGAAGGACCACAAATAAAAGCATAAAGATCCCATAGTCTTGTCGGTCTTGTACATCGCAGAAGAGCTTCATAGACAGCACGTCGCTGTTACAGTTCATAGTAAATAGACCACATCACAAACTTAACAGCAAAAGAATCTACTAAATTAGCAAACACAACGTGTAACCGTAAATTAATACATCACATCAATTTGATCCAGCTATCCCCTACACAAATAAAACACAATGAAGAAATGGGCAATACTACAATTTAAAACCTACTAACTTTTTCATAAAAAAAAAAACTACATTTGAATCGAAAATATAACAGAAGTTCAAGTAATGTACACCAAACAAAACTAAAAGTTTAGTAGACATGCTAGGATCCCCTAAACGTCTTTCCAGCCCAGTTGCATTGAATAAAGCTCAAATAAGATGTCAATGAAATATCCAAGACTGTCAATGAATAAAAACTACTATAAGCATGACCAAAAAGGCAATGCCTGCAGCCGGATATCAATATCGCTTTCAATTCAATCTTCAGATTCTTGCAAGTTGCAATTTTCTAGCTATTAAAAAGGAATAAGATATACTTTGATGATAGATCTCTTAGGATCTAATGTAATAATCGTAACATGATATATATACATAAGCAAAATGAAAATATCAACTATCCAAGTTCCAACACATACATGGGGGAAAAAGGGACACCATCCTTGTTATAAACCAGGTTACTAGGATGCAACAATATCAAATCGCAAATGCATATAAATTATGATCCATCAAAAGAGAGTGCTAACTAAATATTACCTGCTTTGTTCGAGCTCGGAAACCAAATACTATAATCCTTAAATCCTTGCCTGCAAAAATGATCAAATTAAAAAAGCATCATCTTCTATGAGCCATTATAAAATTGGTAACTAAAGTTAAAGAGCTTCGCTCAAATTAAGAACCAATAGCGTTAACTAAAAAATTATATATCATGCAAGAACAGCAGTATAAAGCCTAGCAATAAATTTGATCTTCTATGAGAAGAAGGCTTCATCAATATTTGTTAAAACAATAGGATTTTCTAAAATTTACCTTCCTCAAACGAACACTTTTCGATTTTGGAAAGCCTATCACCTTAAGACTATTACTTATAAAACCATTAATATTCATATGATTCAGATGAAATGTAACGCCCAAACGAAGTTTTAATTGATAGAATATCATTTCGCTTGTCCAATTCAATGTATCATTTGGATGAAATCCTTCATTGCAGGTTTTTTAATTATTCTACAAATTTGATTATTGTATAAAAAACCCATTAGAAGTCCACTAATATTCAAGCAAAATTAAAATTTAGTTTTCTAGAACAAAGGCGAGGAGTTTTACAGCCATTTGATACTACTCTTAACTCTGAAGCCACTGTTGAGTATTGGACAAAAATAATAGTTGTATTTTTTTGGTTGTACAAGTTATGTTAGGACAAAGATTCACTTTACTTCAAGAGCGATGTCAAATGCAAAGCTCAGTGTCGCTAGGTGCGATAAACAAAAGAGTCACGCATAATTCTTACAATAAGTAAGCCAAATTAAGCATACACAGCAAAGAGAGGATAAAAAAGTAAGGACCATTTACCAAAAACTTGAAGAAGGCGTCGAGCTAAAGACTTGTCAAAATTACGCACTCCTGATGGTTGCTTAACAACCTATATTTTCAAAGCAAACATACATCATTACAAGTACATAAGACTCCTTTAACGCCAAATCAAATAAGGGAATAAAGAGGAACGGGAAGTTAACTCTTTGCACACTATCTCTAGCAGAAGCAGCAAAACAGGAGCGGATACTCAATTTGAGATTATTGAATACCAATTACGTACTCTTACTCAAAATGTATAAGCAACAACGATCACACAATAATAGTTTGGTTCCACGGAAATAGATGGAGGAGTGAAACTTCCTAGGAATAGCATATCATATTAAACAAGTTGTTCAATTTACATGAATTTAGAAATGGGAAAAGTAAAGCTTCTTGGCCGGTTGAAGTCCCCATAGAACATGGGAAGTGGATTACCCACTTCACTCACAAGTCACTTTGAAATACAATTAAGTGGATAAAGGAACAATTATCTGGAAATTCACAAGGAAAGTATCTTTTCATGAAGTAAAACTTCCATGGATCATAATACCTATGTGAACCAAACAATGTTAGTTTTGAGAATAATTTCACAACGGAAAAAGAATATGGCAAAATGCAACAACTTTTATATAGACAAACAGATATGAATATTTTAATGAAGTCCTAAATTATAGAATAAATTGATTTAAGGTAACTCCGCTATAATGCAACTCCAAGCTGTAAACATGAGATAAATCAACTGCATTAAAATTTAACATGGCATGTAACATCACTCTAAAGGGGAGAAAGAGCAACAAAAGGAGGCAAAAAAACTAGTTCTTTGGTAGTGAGTGAGGTGGAATATTTATTCATTAATCACTAAAATTTCAAAATTCTATGAATCTAAATACATTCAATACATGCAAATTTAAAAATATACCAAAAAGAAGGTGGAACATACAATTTTGTTGAACTTCTCAATTGCTGCCAATGGTATTGTTCCAAGTGCAATTATGTCTCTGGTCTTCTCACTCTTGCAAATCCAACAAGAAAGTATACGTTATGACATGAAACAACTGGCGAAACAGAGAGGGTGTCGATATGTCTATTGACATTCCTTAAATTTTACATTAGAACAAGAAATATCAATGTTTGAAGTTAAATGAGTTGGTAAAAGTGGTATTGATCTCAAAACCCAAGCTCAACATATATATTTTATTTTTTTTCATTTGAAGTATTTAGACTGCCAAATACCTACTCCTATTTCAAAACCTTTTTTCCCGGTGAATCACCTTTAATTTTACCAAAATCACCACTAACATATATAAATCCTGTTACGCTTAATATATAAATACTCTATCGCCATTTATGCAGAAAAACCCATCACCATAAATGAACATACTAGTCATTTTATGAATTTTGTAAGATCTTGTCACCATTAACACAGATCTTCACCTATTTACTCTTTCAAATATTTTCCTTATTCGTACTATATACTTTTGAATGTAATTTTCAAAAAATTATCGACATCACTTATTTTCTTTCTGGATCTGCCCCTACGTAAAACTGACCCATACCACATCAACAGATTAACTTTATGATCATCATAACTCACAACATTATATGAGTACAGTATCTCTAATGACCTTGTTTTCTAAACATTAAGTGGCAACATTCAATCAAATCTTTATATTCACCTAGCTTCTTAGTTTAACCATTAGTTGAGCAATACCAAAGGAGTAATAATAATACTATAAGTGGGTGTTTAGTATGAACCTTAGAATACCAAGTAAGGGATTCAATTACCATTACTCCACATTTTTTGTTTGGTATAATATTAGGTTAACTCAATCCCTTTCTTGAGGGTAATGGATACCCTTATTTTGTTACCACCCTTTTATGTCAAGTAACAAATTCTCTTTCTATGATCAAATAAGTGTTTCCCTTATATTTTTATACCAAAAAATACATAACTACAACCCATACCCTTACCCTTACCCTTACTCCTCTTTATTATTTCCCTTTCCATTACATTTTATGTTCCCATACCAAACACCCCTAAATAGCTATAAGATAATAAAATGTTCTATAGTCTTGGTTTTGAAAAAGTGGGCCTCGGGCTCAGGCTTGATTGAAAGCGCCTCACCTAGCAAAGCCAACAAAAAGAGGGGTGCACCATGGTGCATTTTGCGCCTTGTGCGTCCTATGCAGCTCCTCATTGTGTTGGGTAATTAAGTTAAGCTTGTTTGTTTGAAATTATTTAGCAAATTCACTTACCACCCCATAAAACATTTCCGGTAAACATGTAAAATAATTTACTTATCCAACTGAACTAGCAAACTGCAGAAACAAATTGCCATTGAATATATAAAGCAAATTCACTTACCACAAAAAGTAGTCGGTAATTAGTGACAAGCAATGTGCCCGCTTCGTCAGTGTTCACAAGAACAACACCAAATCCCTAAAGAACAATAACAACATTAACAAAAACTCTTCAAAAGAAAACAATAGAACGACGAACAAATAAAAAACGCCACAAACCTCCTTAATAACTTCTTCAGCTTCAAGCAAAAAATTGGAAAATCCATGAGAAACAGTCCGACCAATCGGCTGAAACATTTTGCAAATTCACAATCAATAAAATCGAAAAAGAAAACATTACGGTGTAATCGAATGTAAATTCTAGGGTTAAAGAAAGATGAAAGAAATACAAGATACAAGAAAAAAAAAAAAAAAAAAAAAGACCTCATTATGAGTCCATTCAATGGCTTCCCAAGTACCAGTAACATCCATTTTCTCGGAATCGGAGAGTCGAGATGGTGGAAGAGACGATGAAAGGGAACTGCGTTGTTTGAAGGCGGCCATGCGGCGGGTCGCCGATGAAATCAGCAGAAAAAAACGGTTTGACGAAAAATCGTTTAGCCGTTGCTTTACACGTGATGCTACTCCTTGTTTTCACCACCGTTTCTTTTTTTTTTTTCTTGATTTTTTCAAACCTAAAAAGTAAAATAAAAAAATGTTTTAGGATTAATATTTAAGGGTTTTCTACTAAAAAAAAATATTTAAGGGTTTTTTACAAAAACAAAATATTTGCTCCGGATTTCAATAGTTGCTACAGTTCGTGTAATGATTATTATTTATCGATTGATCTTATTGGATACTTTTTTCGTTCTTTTATGTTTGTCCACCTTAGTATAATGGATAGTTTTAAATGTTTGTTCACCCTAGAGTACTTTCCATTTTTGGAAATCTTTTTTCTCAAATATACCCTCTGAATTCCTCCAATTTTCTTCAGATATACTCATTCTATATTAATGACAAATTTTTCTTTATTTTATCTTTGATTTAAATGTCTTTTCTCTCTCATAATATCAACACAATAATTACTTCACACTACTATTTAATTAAAATAATACTCACCTACTACAAAGATTATATTTTTCTTAATTTATGTGAAAAACCCATAATAGACAATCTTTTAAGAACGGATGGAGCATATATTTCTTCAGTATAATGTAAAACATAGTCACTTAATGTGTATTTTCATAATATTAACTTTTTGAAATTTCTAATCATATGAAAGTAAAGATATTAAAGATTAAAATCGTACATTAAATAGCGTGAAAAACAAAAGTATAGCAACTATGAAGTAAATTATTAACATTAAGTCTTGCGAGAGATCTATTCATACAAGGGTACCCAATCGGCTTAAGTTTAATTTTTTACAATACACTATCAGATGTCTCCGAAGAGACTACAATAAACTAAGTTTAAAATTATAATTGATCCCTTCAAATTTTGTATGAAACCGCCTTAGCATAAGACAAGTCATATAATCAATTAATTTTACAAGTGAAGTGATCACTTTATTATGATTACAAGTGATCACTTTAAGATGATAAAAATTAATCTCTTTAAAACTATAAACAATCATTTATAGTTTAAGATAATAAAAATTAATTTGTGGCATTTTTACCACAAACCACTTATGTTTTCATGGTTGAGGGTACAAAATATTTGCATAAACAAATATCAATTTTTAAAAAATTTAAAACAAAAATTCATAGACCAAATCGTTATAGAACAATCTAGTCCGGTCCAATCTGGTCTTAAAATTATCCACATTGAAAAATTTGATTTGGTTTGAATTTAGTGTCAAACCATATCATACCATTCTAACCATGTATTGTGCTCTCCTACCTGCATTTGTTTTTTCGGTGAATATATATAGCGGTCAGTCATAGCAATAGTCATCAACCAACATCTCAACCGAAAACAGAGTTTAAATAAATAAATAGGAAAAGGTAACATACAATGTATGAACCACTAAATTTCATACAATTATTATGTAAATAATAAATAGTTTAAATTTTGAAGGTGTTGCACAAACTACATTATTTAACAATGCTAGACATAAATGCCGAGTACATCCAATGGAGAATGGCTAATAAATCTCAAAACCCACTGAGAAACCAGAATCACGTGATTTGCTAATTTCTTCGCGAATTGTAATTGAAAAAAAGCGAATTATGGTCGATTCTGGGTTATTTTTCAACAATTTGGAGTGAATTACGATTTCAAAAGGCGAATTAGCTACTAATCAGCAAGCTCAATGATCTTGACAACGGAAGCATCACCAAGTTTTTGGCACACGACTACGCGATCATGCGATTTTATAACACCGGCAGCCTTTCCGTGATCTAACGCGATCTTCAAGATGGATTCATCTGTTGCATTTGCGGACTCAGCCTGCTCCACCAAACATAACATATAAATGACACACCTTTTGTCTGTTTTATTTTGCTACACTACGCAAATCGAAGTAAGAACTAGTGTAGTATGGGGTGTTTGGTACTTGGCTTTACATCGTCTTTTTGATTGACTTTTCTTTTGGCTTTTGCCTTGTTGGTTAGTCAAACAACCAAAAAAATGGTTTGGTAAGGCCAGCTGAAAAGATGGCTTTTACGCCAAAATAAAGCAAACTATTCCAGTTAGCTTTTTTTTTGTTGGCTTTTGGCTTATTGACCCGCTTTTTCTCTAATAAACAGCCAACAACCAAAGTAAAATTTACCGAACATTTCCATAAATAGCAGACTTTTTCAGCTAGCTTAAAAGCCAACAAAAATAGTTGACTTTTTTAGCTGGTCAAACAAGCCAACAACCAACAATCAATTGCCAAACACCCCTAGCAACATCAATGGGACGAAGGTAGGTTTGTGTAATAACACTCCTCAAAGTTTCGTTGATAAAATAAGAAAACGAGCATTGAACACTTACAGGGTGTCTTGGATCTGCAAGCATCGGAAAAAGCCCTCTAACTATGAGCGATTGTCTTGCCTGTCAGTCACACCTCATAAATCATAAAACAGATAACTTTATATAATTTGCCTTCAATGATTGTCAAGTTCTTCCATTTAGTCCATTGAAGTGAGAAACGCGAAACTCTGCCACGTATTGCGTTTCGAACCATTCGTACAAACTGTACGAGAACGTGATTTGAAACATGAAATTAACGTTTCTCATTTCCCATTTGCATCAAAGTGGAAAATTTTGACTGTTGATTTATAATTAGTGTTATGGTTTTATTTTCTACAACTGATCAATGTACTTGGACAGCATCAAAGCCCTCTTTTAGCTTCTATAGCATAAAATTTTGTTTCCTACAATTCCGAAACACTAATATAAACTTTTTGTTTCACATTTCGTTTCTCGTATCGAAACGAATTTTGTTCGTGTAACATTATTCTAGACATGGAAAAACCCGAAAAGAAAACTTAATACCCCTTCACTAAAAGCAAGAACATTTACATACCTCAAAAGCACCCGAGAATGTCCAGCGAAGTTGATTAGTTTTGATTTGAGGTATAACAACGGATAAAACTGGCATTGTTGGACGGTACTTTGCGAGCAATCTATACATTACAGATGACAATTTGGATTCAACAAGTAGCAAAATTTGCTAGATCCGGAATGATATCTCAAATATATCAGGTAAAAGAAAAACGACTTATTATACAAGACTAAGAATGTAGGAACAATAAAGATTAAACATAAGAAACAGTGTGCAAAGATGGACGAGTGGGCATACCTTGCAGCTTTCCCGGAAGATGTGAAACAAATGATGGCAGATGCTTTCACTTTCATGGCTGTCCGAACCTTTACATGGTTATGATTGAGTATAAGAAACATTCACAATTATGCTAAATGGAATAAGATTAGGTCTAAGCTTAAACAAAAAATGGAAGCGTACCGCAGAGGAAGCAATGGATTCCAAGTGAGACATAGGCTCTCCAACATATTTTCCGGTCCTCTTGAAACAAAGTTCATGATTGAACACTTTCTCTGCCTGCACAAGAACATTTACTTTCATCAACATAAGCTCTTACATTTCCTTCCACAAGACATGAAGCTTATTGATGGTTGTTATATGTTCGGCAAATGGTTGTTGGCTGGTATTTTTGATTGGAGTTGTTAGTTGGTTTGACTGGTTGAAAGTATCGCCTAATAAATCAGTTGTTTGAACTTTTAATTAACTACTATGGATATTCAATCACCCCATTGTCATTAAATGACTCCAACCTAAGGTCTAGCTATTTTGGATATTTTTGGTAAAAATTAGTTGTTGGCTATTAGATGTTGGCGAAAAATAAGATAAAAAGCCAAAAGCCAACAAAAGCTACTGAAAAAACATTTTTCAAGCACAACCGTCTTAAAAAGACCAAATTTGGAGTACAAAAACATGTTCGGCAAAATAGTTATTTGACAATTTTGGCTTATTTTGGCATAAATATAAGGTTGGACGGTCAACTAATATTAATGTTTGGTAAATTAGATGGTTGAAACGGGTTATTATCATGAAAAAACTGCTTTTCAACAAGTTGCTTATAGCAAAATCATCTGGTCAAATTCGTCACTTCAAACTGCTACTAGCTATCAGCTATCAACCGTTTGTCAAACACCCCTAACAAGAAGACAAGTGGAGAGTATTCTTCTATAGTTCTATGGCCTCCGATAAGTGCATTTGGATATGTATAATGCCATCAACTTTCGTCAAAGTTAATGACAACATAAGTCCATGAGTAACAAAAACAACCCCATTTCATCATTCAGCTTCTTAACAGCTTGAATTACAGAAACCATACTTCTCATGCCTAATTTTCTATAGAATTATTAACGATGTATTAGTATTATATAAAGCAGAATATCATAAAGTTCTCATTTTTCAAACGTTTCATCGTCTTATTACCTCAAAGCAAATTTTACCGACAGTCGATATAGTTTCAACTGGATACAAGCCACGCAAGGTCTCCGCCCCTAGAAGAATTGCATCACTCCCTGAATCAATCAAAGGCACATAGGAGGAGGTCACAAGTTAGTGTAATACATGATGCATGTTTTTACGAAAGCAAACTTGCATTAGAAGGCTTCGGCATATAATTTTATTCTCTAATCATATCATGAAGTGGAACGATACCAACACAATTAGCAAACATATTCCAGTATCAGGAAACAGGAGATACCGTCTAATACAGCATTAGCAACATCAGTTGCCTCAGCTCGTGTAGGTCTAAGGTTATCGGTCATGCTGTCCACCACACGGGTAACCACTGCTGGCTTCCCAGCCATATTGCACTTGTAAAGAGCAGCCTTTTGAAATAGAAACACCTGTTAAAATGCAAAAACAAAATACATTACAACAATGTCGTTTCTGATATTTTATGGGCCCTAGGCAAAATGAAAAGAAATGCACTCATTTTATTGAGGGTCGATTTCAGTCTTTAATGAACGTTTAGCAAAAGTAAAGTTACAATTTTTACGGGCCTTGATTACA
This sequence comes from Amaranthus palmeri, assembly GCA_019776075.1. Lineage (NCBI taxonomy): Eukaryota > Viridiplantae > Streptophyta > Magnoliopsida > Caryophyllales > Amaranthaceae > Amaranthus > Amaranthus palmeri. Next base: position 1,764,992 of record JAAKBH010000280.1, read on the forward strand.
AAATACTCAATTGCATCATACTCATGTCTAAGGTTCCTCGGGAAATGAGAATCATGGGTTGGCCTAGTGATTGAAGCCTTTTCTTTTAACACTTATGACAAGGGTTCGATTCTCACCACCTGCAGAACGGATAAGGGATTCTCCAACATAATTTCCGATAAAAAGAAGGTTCCTCGAGTCACAAGCAATAACCTTTTTTACAAAATATATGGGGATTAAACACACTAATTAGTACATTTGAGAAAACTCGTGTTCTTTTACTCGTATTTGAAGCCCATTTACAATATCCTCGCTGACATTTTAAGACTATTTGCCCACAGATGAAGAGTTATAAAAACAAAAAATACCTTTTCCGGCGGGAGATCTATTCCTAATGTTCCACGAGAAAGGATGATTCCATCTGCTTCTTGTAGAATCTCGTCAAAATGCGTTAGCCCCTAATAGAAAAAGGTAGAACTAACAACATTAAATGAAACAAGGTACACAAGCCAAAATCTCATGCAGACTAATTTAGGACGAGACTTCAAAAGAAATTGAATTCCAGCTCTTGCCTCAATATTTTCTATCTTTGCAAAAATTTGTGTCTGTTGTAGATCACCTAACTTAGAAAGGAACTCTCGAGCCTGCAATACGAACAACAAAAGAAAATGTTGATTACAATTTAGAAGTCACTCCTTATCCCTTAAGTCTTAACGAGCCATTTGATTGTTAGGAGTACATGGTGCGGATGGTAATTAAAAGTTAGTGTAATTTTGGTAGGGAAATCTCTTGATGAGTTTAATGATCATGCTGTTCAACCTATACCATCTCATTTTTTTCACAAAATTTATTCTTGTGCGTTACCATTTGAACAGATCGTATAAGATGGTAAAGAAAAATTGTGAATTCAAAAACTTTTTTCATTATAAGGTAAGTTTTATGAAATCTATACCACAAATCATCCCCATTAGTAACATTTACTACCAACAACAAAATATACTGTAAACTTGTTGCTTATGGATACTTCAAGCAAAAGAATGTTGATGCGAATTATCGAAATTCAAGTACTCAAATAAAAAATCTAACTCTTAACCAAATATAATTTTACCTCACGAACATCTTCAGCATCACGGGTAAATGATAAAGAGAGAAAATCAATTTTGTTCCGAGCGCCCCACGTGCTGATTACCTGGGTTAATCATCAAGTGAGAATAAGGCACAAGATGTGTTACACATAACCACAACATCAAAGCAATTGGTGAAACCTTGTAGCAAGAGTATTACCTCCTTATCCTTATCTGTCAGGGTTGGTTGATCGATACGGATTTGGGAGACGTGTAATGTGTATAAAGGCCCAGACAAGGTTGCAGGGTTCTTGACGAGGCAGACCACATCTTCTCCTTTTATTTCAGACACCTGTAATGTCATTATAGGCTTCAGTATCTCATACTCTAGATATGCAGAATTTATGCAGGCCAAGTAACTCATACTCTTGATTCAAACTTTAGGAAATTGACTAACAAATTGGCCGCAAGTCCACAAAATAGTGCAAAAACAAGGCTGCATCACATTGGTTGTGTTGTAAAGGTTTTCAGAAAATCGAACCGATATTTCCCACTTTGTAAAGGTACAAAAGACCATGTTTTGGGCCGTTTCGAGGGACATGATCTCATCTCATGCTTTGGCCTATTAATAAGCACATATACTAACTTTAGGAAACTGACTAATAAATTGGCCGCAACATAATGCAAAAACAAGGCCGCATCGCATCGGTTGTGTTGGAAAGGTTTTCAAAAAACCAAATTGATATTTCCCGCGTTTTAAAGGTGTAAAAAGCCCACATTTCGGTCCGCTTCGAGGGATGCGATCTCATGCTTTGGCGTTATAATAACCACATCACTGTTCCATTAGCGTGATCGCGACCGTTACTGTTACAATTTCAATTTACACTCTTAAATGGATTCTAACTCTCAATTGCATTAAGATATTGTAGGAGAACATCATAGTGGAAAAATCAGAAGCAATGGAATATGCAGTTGATGAAACATATGGTACAAGTCCTTTTTCTCATTGCAATACGACAGGAAATCTTTTACTAAACTTGGCATGTATAATAGGAAAACTAACTCGGTCTTTTAGAAGTAGAAATTTCTATTTTATCTTCACTTACCTCAAGCCAAACTGAAGTAGTCTCACTTCCGGTGAACAAATATTGTCCTATAAAAATGGTATCTCCTTTCTTCACAGCCTGCAGGATGTAGATTGATAGTTAGCCTAAGCAATAGAAGTTGGGAATAGGAGGGATGCTTAAAGAAACAATAATACGGAAAATATGCTAATCTAATGCACATACGAAAGATTTTGGCTATTAAAACTGTCCATCTTTGTAAGATCTCTATAAGCTTAAACTATTACTAACCAGTAACCACAACTTCAAATTTGGCACCTTGACAAATCCCACTCCCTCTAAAGTTTGTAAATTTGGTATGGAGGAACTTCAAAGAGGAATTCACTATTAAGGGTCCCAAGAAGAATTTAAGATTTTCAGACATGCAACAATTTAAGTTTATAATGGATGAACGGCCGCAACCTCCTTAACTTTTATGATAAGGGTATGGTTTGTTGTCATCCAAACCTCCTCAGACCATGATTATAGCTTCTATGAGCAGGATATACTGGGTATGATGAGTGATGATGAACGGACAAGACATTAACTTATCTTATGGGATTCACCAGAGAACTATGTCATTGATTCAATGGAATAGTTCAAAAAAAAAATTTCCCTAAGGTTGGATCAACAAGAATGATCATTGAGATAATTGTGACGAATGCAACAAGTATTAAGAACTGCCAAGAGATAATACAGATGCAATTCTTAATCAGTTAGATAGGATTAAATCACATTAAAATAGTCATGATCATAAACAGTATTATATGAGACTTGGAACCAAAAGTTTACACAGTAATTTTCACCTTGCATAGTCCATGAAAGTTGATGGGCAACAGATTTGAGTTGGCCTCTTTGTTCTGATCAGGTGTTAGAACAACCAATGATTCTGCTTCAAGAGCAATAGGACGCTCCGTCCTATTAACAACTTGCAACTCAGGACCAACAGTATCCAACAAAACCTGCCAAAACAGATCAAACAGCCTTAATACAAACATGCGCAATATTTTGTCATCTTATCATTTACCAGATAACTAATAACAAAGGCAGAAGTCATTATCCATAGCCTTTGTTTGGGACATTTGGAATCGTAAAACTACGCTCGACAAATTTAGAGTCTTGTGTGTACGACGAGTCATATTCAATTTCAGTTAATCGGATAAATTTGTACATGACAATGTGATCCAATTTTTTACTTTTGGAACTACGATATAAACTTAATCTAACAATTTGATTCAAATTTAACTAGAAAAATAAAGTTAAAGATAAAAAGCTCACAGCACAAAGCTTCTTGGTGCTCTTGATTGCCATCTTTAGAGTATCCAATGTCTCTTGATGAAATTCAGCATCTCCCCATGAGAAATCAAACCGTGCCACTAACAATCAAAATTTATAGTTATTTGTCAAAAAATACATCAATCATCAATTATAATATATACCCACTCCAATAATTCATGATTCTAACAAGAGGAATTTATGTGAGTCTGCCTAGGCTATGGCAAAGTGATAGAGTAAACAATGTAATCCAGTGCTCAATCATTAGCTTAAACCAATTATTGCGTTAAGTACACTTATACAATATTAGAGCCAATGTGATAGAAGGGTCATGTATTCAAATTGTTAGGCTATGACAATTCGTTAAGTAATCACCCCATTGGCCCAATTGTGTGATACATCCGTGGGCTCGGGCCACAAATTCACGGGTGATGAGTGTTGACTTGCATACACAATTGATGAGGTTCAGTCTTTTCCAAAATCATATGGTAGTATGAGGATTATCAACCAAGCATTATATGCAAGTCCACACCTCACTATTTTGGTGATGTGAAGTATTTCCAACACTCCCTTTCACATGTGAGCTACTCAAGAACCACCTACGGCTCTGATACCATGTTAGGCCATGACAATTCATCACATAATCACCCTGTGGACACACATAGAGAGCACCCATAATACCCACGAGTAACAAGCGTTAACTTGCATACAAACTTGATGAGGTTCATTTTTCCCGAAATCACAAGGTAGTAGAAGGCTTATCCACTAAGCATTATATGCACGTCCACACACTATTTTACTGATATAAGATCTTCCTCTCGTGTAAAGTATTTCCGAATGATAACAGACATTTATTTACTAAACCTGCAGAGATAAATGTTCGATCCATCTTATAAAATTTCCAAAAAAATAAAAAAAAAAGTACCAGACATTCCAGCATTAAGGCAAGCAGAAATGATCTCCGAAGAACGAGATTTGGGTCCCAAAGTTCCAACAATTTTGGTCATAGCAGGGAAGAAACTCTGCTCATTTTAATAAAACAATCAATCAATCAATCAACGAAAAAAAAATCAAAAAAACAATCGAAAATTACAATGTAATTAATGAAAATATGGAAAAAAAAAAGGGGAAAATTACCGATTTAGAAGGTTCAAGGATGGAAGACATCCGAATGGGTTCATCAAGAAGCAATGGACTTGAATGCATCTTTGATCTTCACTTAACTTAATTTTCTGGGTTTATGGTTTTGATTAAGCTTATGGCTTTCTGGGTTTATGGTTTTATACAAGCTAATGATGATTAAATCACCATTAATGGTGAAATTCAAAGGATTATTGAATTGAATTGAATTTAAGAGGAATATTAGTTGTGGGTATTTGAATACTGAGGAAAACTATGAGTATGAGTATGAGACTATGAGTCAATCAAATCTATCCAAGTGGTTTATTCTAATGTTTTTGAAAACCTTAATCATCATCATCATACCCAATAAATCCCGCTCATCGAAAACTATGACGATAACTCATACCCGTGAAGAAGAGCGCGACTAACAGGAGTCGCTTTCACATTAGTTGTGGGTATTTTGAAAACCTTAACGTCACTATTATTATTATTCTATCTGTTCTATAACTTTTGCTACAAATGCAATTTATGAGCAACTCAACGGATAAAAAGATTAAAATAAGTTAAATATGTGTTGAAAATAAAAATAGAGTGTAGATCATGAAAAAAATTGTAATAAAACCCATATAATAATATATTTATCATTGAGCTCGTACATAATAATACTCGCATAAGAAGAAAGTTGATTGCATATAAATTTCACGAAATTTCATCCTAAAATGACACTTAATCAAACTTGTATGTTAATCAATCTTTTTATGTGGGTTATTCTGATTTTTTTGTTTTAATTTGTCCAACTGATTTTGCATTATTCATTTTCTGACAATGGTTTCATTCTTATTTTTTAATTTCATCCACAAATTTATATTTTATCTCTCTTAACCATTTATTAATATGTCACTTATTTTTGTCTTTTCAAATTATTTTATTTCCACTCAATTTCATCTATTTTGTATTATATGTAAAATGTAAGAGACAAGATATCTTTTGAAACACATAACAAACCAAAACTCAAAAGCATAACATATTCTTGTGAGAGACGGTTTTTTTAAGAAACACACTATATATTTAGGCTAAATAACCCATTTAAAATAAATTAAAAAGCAAATAAAAATATGAGCTTTGTTATTTTAAACCCATCTTTCTGAGAGACGATATCTCACAAGAATAACTGAAAGAATAATATGTGCACATCATTTATGATTGAGGGTTGAAGAATGAAAATTGTGTAGTGAGAGGTAAGCCACTTGCACTATTTAAAAATGTGTGTAATAAATCTCAACCAATCACTACATTCTTTTGGGTTCACCACCCATGAGTATGAATGTATGATCAATATCAAAACCCACTTCTCAAAAGTTATGACCACCTTTTCTTTTTCCATCTATCTTTTCTCATCTCTGTGATACGAGTTTGATTCTTATTATCAATAAAAAAAATGATTTTTTTCTCTATTTATAATTATATGTAAAGTCGAGGTGAATACACAGTAAAATAAATTTTCTAATATTCTTCTTATTAGATTTGTTTTAAGGTATACTTTTTATTCTATGATGCGTATTTAGAGCTGTTGAGACTTTATTTTAATAGCTTACAAAAAGTAAATGGAAAAAAAAGTAGTTACTAGAGTTTTGCTTTGATCATGATAACCAAAAACAATAAAAATACATAAATAAAATGGTGCTTGTAATAAAAAAATTATAGATATATGAATTCGATATAACATTTGTTGTGCGTAACAAAAAAAATTCATAATCGAAAATATTTTGTCAAAACTTTCATTTAGAAAAAATAAAAATAACAAATAAAAACGAATGGAGTATTCAATTATATAAAGTGTTAAGAGTCAAATTCAACTAAATTCCACATAATTCCAATTCCCTTCCCATAGAGAGTATGTGTTGAATTGAATTTGTTAGGAAATATAGACTCACTTTTAACCCTAGTTTATGACCAAGTTTAATAAAATAAGTTAAGCTCATTGACAAATAAGTTTCGAGTTGGGTTATTTTCAATAAGGTTAAAATCGATCAATCCAATGGGTCAATAAATTTTTTTTAAAAATCTTATCGTTAAACTTTTTTCAAAAAAGTAATACAATATTTTCCTTTTTTAAGAAAAATATATTAAAATAGAATAAAAGACGATTATGACAATATAATGACTTTAGAGATACAACAGTGAATTGCCAACTCAAAATTAAAAATATTGACTATAAATATAATGAGTCCCTAACATGGATATAAAAACCGGATCAAGACGATTAGACTTGGTTTTAGTCAATTTGACGCTATTTTTTTTCCAATATTTTCGAGTTGAATCATTTTTAAATTAGAGTCAATTTTTTCAAAATTATAACCCAATAATTTTCAATCGGAGATTAATTTTGACATATACACTCCTATCCTCCCCACAAAAATAAAAGATTTCAGGCATCATAAATTCATAATCATAAATTTCATAGAATATTTTCCTCTAGGTATCTTCTTTCACATTATCCAAAAACATTAATTTATCTTTTAATATCTTTAATTGCACATAATTTAAAATTGTAAAAGAATTAATAGAATAAAAATATACATTAAGACGAACCAAACAAACAATACTAATTGTTAAAAAAAAGTACTAGAAGTTAACCAAAGCCAACCATGGATCATATTTAGGTTTGGCTCATATTTAGGTTTGGCGTACAACTGAAACGTTGAAGCATTAAGACGAATCAATCATTAGGCTAATATTTTATATCCGTAATATCAAGTATCATCAAACAAACGGGCCATTTCAGTCAAGAACACATAGAGATTCAAAAATGGTGACGCGGGACATTCCATCTCCATTGCATCTCATTAGACTGTACACATAGCAATGCCATTCATTATACAGTACCTCATTAGACTGTACTACGAAAGTAAAAGCAGCAAGTTTGAAACATGAACCATCCGAAAGGGCTATTCGGTTCACTACATAATTAAAGTACTACTTAAACTAAGTTCGGTCTTGTAGATATGCATAAAAGAGATGTTGGCTGAGTAATGCTCGAAAACAAAAGCGTAATGGAGCTTTCACCACGTACAATTGGGATGATTCTATGACTCAAATGTTGAATTTCTGAGGCACCCCATCAAAATCGTCAAAATCAAAACGCTGTCGTTCTTTTCCAACCTGAAGCATTCCACGGAAATTGCGATCAATCTCATATACATGCAATTCCATACCAAAGTTAAACGAAAAATGTTTTACTAAAACCGCAGAATTACCTTTGTTAGGTATAGTGGATCACACGAAATATGTTCATCTACAGAAGCTAGTTTCTTTGACAGAGTCATTATCCTACAGGAGAATAGCAGAAAAGTGTTACCGACAGAAATTCCATCAATTGAAAAAACCAGGTTGTCATTGGACTTGAAGTCCAAGGAAAATGAAGGTGAGTTAGTTGACGTCGTGATATGGGGATAAGCCCATAAGGTAAAGGTGATTTGCGGAAGGAACATAACGGGACTACGGGAGTAATAGTCACTCATCACCACCACCCTCAGCCCAAATATCTTCCCTTCTCTAATCAGTACTTATATCATGACTTTTACCGCCACTTAATAATGAACCTTCATTTTCTTTAGTACCCCTAATCAGAGTCTCCCAAGCATCCATATATAATAGAGCAGTAACCATGGCAGATAGAGATATCAAGAAAAACAAATGCATGAACAATTTATCTGGAAATTTCAGCATTTTAGCCACAGCTTATACATGTAATAGCTACACAGCATACATTATACAGACGATTACGTACATGTATATGACCAGCAATACTCTGACTACTGCAACTCAGACTACCATAACCCAAAATACAAAAATTATACATGTCCTTACTCAAATGTCATGTGACTCCCTCCTATGTAAAGTTTAGGGGTCGGATATGTACACAACATTATCCTTCTAATGACAAAGATGTGTTAAATGTACCGTTAAGTGCAAACACCAATAGTAACTTCACATAAAAAAGAAAAGCAAAAGACATAATGGACGGTTTTATTTATAGTCCATTAGAATCCGATACCAAAAAACCACACAATTAATTTTAAGTTTTTAAGAATCTACCTCTGAATAGAGTAGTCTATATGTTCAATCATCTCACACGTCTTGTACTGTTCTGGTTCCTCAAGAAATTGTACCATTCCATCTTTCTGGTTAATTGTAGCATGGATATGACCATCTTGGATCTGGAAAAAAGAGACAGTAATTGCAACACGTTACTTATACTTGAGGGTAGTATGAAAAGGTCACAGTTACAACTCACTGAATACCACAAATTTAACACTTCAATGAAAGAAAATAAAAAAAGACTCCAGAATTCAAATATGACCTGTCCACATCACAACCAGCAGTTCTATCACAAAAAAAAGCTATGCTCACAATCAATATAACGGTTCAACCACATGTCCTATTTACCATTTGAAGTACATGCATCTCTGCTTCCTTGGCACTATTTAATTGCACAATATTGGCGATATCCTGAAGGGACAGAGTCAAGTATGTTTGAGTCAATCTCTGGATATTTCGTTTATAAATGGATGACACCACCTGCTTCACCAATCCCATATTGTTATCCTAAAAAAAGGAAGAAAAAAGGTGTGTTAATTTAGCCAGTTTCCCAGCTCAGCAATAATATCAGAAAGCATGAACTCACGTATCAGATAACTCACTGCTTCAAACTTTTCCTTGTTACCCTGAACAAACATCTCGAGATCAGCAATATTTCCATTGGTATAACTATTAGCTAGTTCAAGGTAGACCTGTAGTCAAAACAACAAGCAATGAATTCCACAGAACTTACTTCAATGCATAAACTAAATACTTATAAGCAGAGAGAAATATGTTGCATCAACAAAAGATGGCAAACTCAAGTACTGCTAAAAAGAAAAAAAAGATGCTTAAAACAAATGAGTGCCAACTATCAACAAAGCGACAAGTATGATAAAAAGTAACAATAAAAAATCAAATTGCCATGAACAAGTAGGCCAGTCAAATCAAACAAAGAAACAAGCAATAACGAAGTAATAAATTGGGTTTCCAGGCAAGCTGAAAGAGAGTTCTGAATCACATTATGAGTGGAACAGCATCCTATCCACCCTATAGATTAACAGGTTTTCTCCCCTACAATGAGCCAGCAAATTGACCTCTCTTTAGTTGGGAAATTAGCTTTCACAACAAAACTTGTCCATCCTAGTCATAAGAAGATCCAATGGAAAAAGTCTGACACGTAGAAAAAAGAAGCTGGAGTTGACTAAAAATTATAACTGTAACTTTTAGGCACAAATGTTAAAAGAAATGCAAATTGAGCTCCTACCCCCTCCTCAAACTACAAGGACATCAAGTCATGGACATTATAACAAGGTTTTAATAGCATGCCCAGCAACATACCTGAGTGAAATTCTTCAAACTCCTCTGAGCAACCGAAGAAGTATACTTTGGGAAATTGGTGGAGAACTGCACCAGACAAATCATTATCAGAGGTTGTGCCTCAAACTAGATATATAGCAGAGACTGGGGGTAAGAACAAAACTTAAATAATCCATGTAAAATCTAAACAGAACAAAGACCTGTCCATGGTGGATAAGTGAAACCATTATGTACTTTTTGTATGCTTCAACAGCTATAGCATTTAATATAGACATTGGAGCAGTAACAACCTGCACAAAATATAGAATTACCAGAACATCCAGGATAAAACTTAACAAGTACTTCAACTCTTTCATACTATCATACTATGTAATATGTACAAAGTACAAACACCAAAAATACAAGGGAAAGGGGGTGAGAACATGATAATTGATAAGACACTGTGGGAAGTATATACCCTATGCGGTTACATGGAATATGGAACTGGATCACAATCATTCTAACTGCTAAAAATAAATGAATTTTCACAGTAGCCATGGAGAATAAAATGGGTCACAATAACAAGGGTTCAAATTTAAATGAACTTCCCTCTCCTTCTTGCCTTATGTACCCCAGAATCGTAAATTAAAATTAAAAATGGTTCACAACGAGAATTAGACTCACATTGTGAAGAAGCTCCAATGCTTTCTCAAACTTCTTTAATCCAATACAAATCATTCCCCTGCCATTAGAATTCAAAACAATTAGCATAAATGATTAGAAAGTTTTAGGGATAAGAGACCAAGACAAAGAATTGAACCAAAGCTAAAAATTTGCATCATGGAATGTTGGAACTCTTTCAAATTTCAATGTTAGATGTTATAAATTATATAAAATTGACATGCTCTGCAATCTGCATGGAAAAGAGAAATTGAGTAATGCAAGGTCCAGAGAACGAGATAAGAAAATAATAAATTTGCAGTATATAATGAAGGATAAGAGAAAAAATTCTGTATATGATTGTTTAGTGGTCAAAGAATGTTGAAGTAGAGGTTTGCACAATAAGTGATATAATAAAAGTGAATTTATGCATTCCAAATTGACCATTAGCTACCTTCAGTCGGGGAAATTTTCAAGATCAAGATAGAACAATAGCATATTAGTCATTGCAGGTTATTCATTAGCTAAACACTTTCACAATGATGATAACCTGCAATACTAACATGAGGCTTTTTTATGATGGAAAAATATGAATAGGAGCTCCTAAAAACCAAACTATTGAAAATTAGAACAATAAATACCAAACTATTGAAATTAGAATAATTTAGTCCTTCAAGTTTCAAAAAATAGTCATAGTCATCATACTTCATGATAAGAGAGAGGACAGACAATATTTAAGTATAGATGAGAAGAGAATAGGCTAACAGTATCTCACCCATAGTAACAGTAAAGAAAAAGGTCCTTTGGCTGCTCAATCTCAAATACATCATCCTTGATAACAGATAGACCAACCTTGTAGCATTTTGCCAATATACAAAGAAGAAGAAAGTCGGGATGCAAAGCAGTCAAATGTTCAGAAGAAGGCCGAACTTTATGGATGGCAGTCAGCATGGGGGCAACACCCCTCATGGGAGTCTCAAGCAAAATAACTTGGTCCTTGAACCTCTTGCATACACAAATAACTACCAGAAGATGAAAAGATATTTGTCAAGAACGGGACAAAACAATAAATTCAAACAGATTTCTAATCTAAAATACATGAAAATGTACATACATTTATGAGGTGCAAGACGGATCTGCTCAGCAATGCAAGAATTGATGAATCTCGCAACTAATAAAATGACGTTGTTTGCTTCATCTCTCGATACTGAAGATGTGTAAGCATCCCTGACAATGACATGGTTAAAAAGACTAACAGTATCAGCATGTGATGATTACAAAGGTTATATTAATATGTATGAATAAGATACTTGAATTTCAAGCTATTTGTTTCAGTTAGAGCACAAAATCTAAGTTTTTTAGGATTCATGTAACCTAAGCTAGTGCATCAACTAACAGAATTCGATTTTACAACATGTCAATACCCCAATGCCATAAGTGGGATTTGATGATCCAATGTAAGCAACACTACCCTTGTAATGTTAATTTTACCATGGATACATTCCTAAGCCTAATTTGCAAAAACAATGCAGTTGCACAAAGATAACTTTAAAAACGCATACAGAAATGGGATAAGTACACTAACGACCCAGATGGCACCTCTTGAGTCGATACTCGATACCCACCCTCTGGCCCCGCCCAACTGCCCAAGCCCTTGCCAAATCAATTGCAAATACATTCATACATCAGGAAAAGTATATTTAATCATAGGCTCGAACACAAAACACAACTAATGAAGCAAGATATTCTTCGTTCATATACCAAATAACCAAAGATATCAACCAATAACAGGCACATTCACAATTTGACACTATCAATAACAAACATTCACAGTAATTCCATAATCCTAAATCAACAAAAACAACCTACGGAAATAAAACCGACCAAACTAATTAGGGTTTATTAAAAACCTGAAGCAACAACAAAACCCTAGAACTAAAATCGCAAAATATGATTATAATTGATGAAAAAAACAATTTAAGAATGAGAAAAACGTACAACAAGTAGAGGTAACCGAGAGAATGTATAGATGGATCAAGATGACTGAAAAAAGAAGGCAAACGAGAAGAATTGAGACGAAGAGAATCTTCAGATTGTTTAAGAATGTGAACAAGTTGATTCAAATCTGCTACGCTGTTTGAAAGCCCTTGAATTTGTGCCACCACTCGTTCTACTGCATCCATGCTCGAGATTAACAAATTGCGAGAGATGGAAATTGAAATTGGAATTGGAATTCAAATTCGAAAGCGATTGATTTGATCATCCAATAAATAATAGTTCCTCCTCCTCCTCCTTCTCCTCCTAGTATTTGTTCTAATTGGAATTTGTTATTTGTATCTTGTGGTTGGTCCTGTATGAGACCGTTTTAAGTTGAAACGATGTTAAAATAAGGAGATTATAAAGTTTTTTTTTTTGGTGTTTGGCAAATTAGTTTATTAAATACTTCCTCCGTTCCAAAATACTCGCTACATATCTATTTTGTGCACTATTCATCGTTCAAGCTTATTTTACATATTGCGACTAATATGTAAGTAAAAATATAGTCAAGTGGGATCTTGTTTAAATCGTCTAATCGCATACTTTCATAATATTAAATTTTTATAATTTTTAGATAAATGTAGTTTAAGATATTAATGATCAAAATTGTGCATTGGATTGCGTAAAAAAGTGAAATGTAGCAAGTATTATGGAACGGAGGAAGTATTTTTAGTTAATTTTGATATAAATATAGGGTTTGGTGGTTAAACCAGCTAATACTAGTGTTTGGTGAATTAACTGGTTGAAATAGCTTATTGATACGAATAAGTTATTTTTACGTTAATAATCAGCTGGTCAAATCAGCCACTATAATCAATTATCAGTCATTTGCTAAACATCTTCAATTATTAGGCATCTCATATAAAAATTTGTAAATAAAATTAATTTAAACATTTATTTTTCTTTTTGTAAAAATTATTTTAAATTTTTTGTTTAACACATCATTTTGAATGTTAAAATTAACATATTGAATAGTAAAACACTTTTTTAAAAAAAACTTGGGGGTTTTATACTAGCCATTTCTCACCTTGGCATGATCTAATTCAAGAGTTTCTCTAATTATTATAATTATACATATAAGTAATCATTTTAAAATAAATGTTATACCGAAGCAATGACTTTTTGGTGTTTTTTTTATTAATATTTAGAAATAAATTTGTTAGAATTATAATAATAAATTATCTCAAAAATAAAAAAAGAATTGTGATTAATATAGCTAAATTGAGTAATTAGTTTGCTCAACTTTGACCCTTTCAAGTTTATTAGACACATTTCATAAATTATCTTACTCATAAGAATAAAATAACTATTTTAATATAAAAGAAAAAAAATTCGAAACAATAAAATATCTTACAAAGCCAGATCATTTTAACCGCATTTAAAAAATATTTTTAAAAAAAAAACTCTTCACCTTTTAGGCTTTTAGTAATACAAATGGTAACAATACAAATTTACCAGTACCACTAATCCAACTCTTAGTAATATTTTAAAAAATATTAAAATATTGAGAATTGGAACTTGTCTCAGTTGGACCAAGTAACGTCTTTCCCAAACAAGGTTAGGTACCATACCAATATTGAATCTCAATTACTCTTTTCTTCTCTCAGCCTACCCTATAATCCGAGAAACTTTAGATACTACTTTTGCAAAAAATGCAATTTCTAAGAACATCCATCAATTTGGAACATTGTCTTGAAATGCATGTCATACAAATACACAAAAATAACAAACTCGATCAAGCTTCACTATTATTTTTTTTCGACTTTTTCCGCTGAGACAGCTCAGAAGACCCTGAAATCGTAACATCGCTTCGACCTCGTCCCATGTCTTGAGTAGATTGATTGCTTAACCTGGACGTCTTAGAGTTGCTTCGTTTAGAGTGGCCTGATACATCAGTGACTCCAGACTGAAAGCTTCTTTTGCTGCTACGGTTCGATTGGCTCTTGCTTTGTGAATGTGAAATTTTATGGCTACTCGAAGGAGTAGAAATCTGATGCGAAGTAGTCGTTGAAGTCACAACTGTTTTTTTCTCGTAAGCTAATACTTCTTTCGGGTCTGGGTAATGGACAAGTGAAACATGCCGTGAAATCTTTCCGGCTGACGAAGGAGGAAAAGGATGTTAGGGAAAGACCCAAAAAGTAAAGACACTACCATATATTATTAGAAACCTCAAAACTATATTTTCAGACATACCGACTTTAGGCCCTGAGGGAGAGGATAGAAACACCGTTATATCAGATGTCTGAGCAGGATAATTGAGCAGATGGTAAACTTTACCTGTAACAAGCAAATAACATTACAACGTTTTACATCAAAAAAATACAACAATGTCGAACCCTTAAATCTAATAATATGAGGTCGGCTGATTCAACGTGAGAGATTAGCCAGAACTGATAATATACTTTACTCGACTCGGTCCAAAGGTAAACCTACATCGGGGCACCTAGTCCAAACAGGCGATTAAATTTTTAATTCAGTCCTCTTTATTAATATGTGATATATAATATAAAGACCGATTAAATACCACAATTAAGTAAAGTCAAGTGGACAAAGTAGTAGAAATAAATCTCAAGGTTTATAATTCAAATTTTTATACAAGCTACCTGTAGATTTTATTTATAATTTTTAAACTAATAGGGACTTTTTGCCATAAACAATAAAATTTGCCTTTAAAAATGGAATATTTACTTTACATTAGTAAATATTTTACAAACATATACCCTTATTTTAAAGTCCTAGCTTCGCCCTGACACCAACTCTATCTAAAATAAATGCAAAGCTATGACAATTTATCTACACACATTTCCCACTCCTTTCTTTCTATCTAGTACTATATGCTTTTGTAATAACTAAAACTCCATATTATTATTCATTCCTATAACCAAGTCATTTCGAGATGCCTCCTATTCTAGTCTCCTCTAAGTTCTAGCCTTTTGCTTCTCTAACTAGTCCATTTTCTAGCTTTCTTTACACATGACCAAACAAATGTAACCGATTCTCTCAATATTAGACAATGTCTACAACTCCAAGGCTCTTTCTTAAGTTTTTGAAACTGAATTCTTTCTTTAGGGTATGCCCATTAGTTTATTGAAACACAGTTAACACACATCTCGTCTCCTCAGTTTTCCTGCAACTTCTTTAGAGGAAGCCATAGAATCATATGTAATACATCTTGTCCTTTAAAATTTTAATAAAACAGCTTGGGTGAGTGCATTTATAAAAGAACATTCAGAGCATAAGTAAACGATACCAGATTTATCTTTAACACTACCCAAGCGTCCATCTGAATCAAGCTCCAATGACACTTTTTGGCCATCAAAATCAGGTAACTACATAAACAAGAAATAAGCTGAAAAAAAAGGAGAAAATAATCCAGCATATTAAAAGTCATAGCAAAGCAAAAATCTATCAATCATCCAGTAAAATATCTCCTTGCAATGTATGGCATTATAGAACATGTTGCATTGATCACCTAAATTTATAATACTTCCCTAAACTTTTGCTTAGAACTGGTTGTAGTTTATTTGCTCCGTGTTAGGCTATAAAATTAGCCAGTACCCAGCTCACTTGTCAGATTCATTCATGCATGCATAGTTCTCAAATGACTGTTGTCAGATTCAAATATGAATGCATAATTCTCGAATGATTGTTCTTATTCACTTAATCAAAATTTGAGATTGCTTATTAAAGCACCTTATGACAATGATGACTGGCACTCTGGCAGCATAAGTCATGATAGCAAGAGAAACACATAAAGGTCATGCCAATGCTACCAGCAGATAATAAATCCTACCAATTCCGCAACAAAATAGTAAAAAACAGAGAGCAAAAGCCATGTACCAATAAATTTCACCAAATACTGGCCACCCTAGCATGACACCCTAAATAGTAGAGTTAGTCTCATATGATTCGCTAATCTCCTTGCGAATCTCAACTCCAAAAAAGCAAATTATGGTGATTTTGGCTAATTTCACCGAATCACCAATTCATATAACGAATACACATCAAGGGAAAATTTTGATAGAGAACAAACGAATATCATTTAAAAACACCCCAAAAAATAGCAAATTAAGGAAATACAAATAAAGCAGGAGATCAAGAAATAAAATGCATACTTGATCATCAGCAAATTGAATGAACCATAGTTCAGTATCTTCATTCATCTCAATATCAATAAGTGATTCCTTGTTATCCTCTTGAAAATCAAGACTAGGAACATAACCCACCTCCTTTGCTTTGGTTGCTTCTGCCATATCTTCCCTGAATCAAAAAACCCACATAATCATTAACCGGAACCAACAAAACCTCTTTGATTAGAGATGACAATGGGTCGGATACTCGGATGTGGATAGGTCCAAATCATCAGCCTCAAATCAGTATTCGTGAATCCAGAATCGGGTTCGGATCCAAAACAGGTCTACACTTATTTTGGCGCATTTGATAGAGTTATATTATTAAATTAATGATGATAAGATATAAAACTATTAATTAGAATCCAAGCTACATCCATTAGTATTATGAACATAAACATAAGTATGAGCATAATCAAAGTAAAATCAAACTTCCAACAAAAACCCAAAACAAACTAAATATGAGCATAATCAAAATCCCTAAAACAGAAAAAATCCAAAACATCAAAAATTAAAGAAAGAACATTTAAATATTGAGTGTAAACAGTAATCACAAACATAGTCTGAAAAATGAAACTAGAAATTTGGTTATATTTAACAAAAATGAACAAATCCTTAATCCACCATCGAATTTAACAAGAGCGACCCTAACATACCATTGAGAATACATAAAAACCATCAAATTTCAAACCTATCATCAAAGAACCCTCAAGTCTCTAACATTAAATTAAAGCCAAAACAGCAAATACACAAAAAAATACCATTGAAAATAACTCGAAAATCCCTATAAATGAAATACAAAACCCTAAAATTCCTAAAAGTAAGCAAGGAAAAGAATGAGAAGATGAGTACCAAGTGGTCGACAGTGGGCAGTTGGCAGTCCGCAGAACAGCAGTCGGAAGCACCGCAGTAGCGCCCGGGATTGAAGGAGAGAAGAGGAGTGAAAGAGGCTGTGCGGTGGCGGAGACAACGGGAGGTATGGCGTGAGAGTGGGCGCGGGGAACTGGCACCGTGACTGAGTGACGGAGAGATGAGAGACGATTTCAGGGCTTAAAATTTAGGTTTAGTTTTTGTTATTTATAGGGAAATTATCAATGGTGCCCCTGTGTTTTTACCTTTTATCAATGGTCTACAATCTTTTTTTTTTCCAATAGCACCCCTGAGGTTCAGACAAAGTCACATCCGTGACACTTTTGCTAGTTTTTCTGTTATGTTGACGTTAAGTTTAGTTTTTAACTCAACCATGGTTAATGTATGATCTTTATATACCATGTTTGCTTCTTCTTCATTTGCAATTCAGAAAAACGAAACTCAGCATTCTTCTCTCTTACCTTCTTCTCTCTTACCTTCCATCCATGGCTGCTACCTCATCCAAGAATTCTTCTTTTTGCGGCAAGGTGTACTCCGGTACCTCCAAAAGACACCAGGCCATTCCTAGGGTCGAAGCTGGTGATAGCTGGGTACGGTTGAAGAAGTGCGACTGTGATCCCTCCAAATTTTATGATGTTAGGGTTTCGGGTTCAGTGACAAATCTTGGAAGAATCTACTACAAATGCATATCTTGTCAAGCATTCGAGTGGGGATATTCTTATGATTTGAAGGAAAATCTTCATGAAGCTCACTTGCAGATGCTCAAGGTCCTGCTCCTGATGCCATTAATATGGAAGAATTAAGGGAATTGAAAGCTACTGTTTTAGGGTTGTCTGACAAGGTTGATGGATTAGTTAGGGTTGCTGATTTCATGAAGTATGTTGTAATTATTTTGTTGTTATTGTTGGTTGTGGCTTCTTGGGGGTTGGTTCCTCCTCAATGTTACCCTCCTCATTCTCCACCTGCACTTCCTCATTCATCTCATTCAAAAACTCTGCGTTTTCAAGAATGACATCATTGATGTCACCAGGAGATGGTGGATTCTCCAATACTATGGTCTCCACTGGTTTCTTCCTAGGTCTTAGGACAGGAAGTTTGGGTCTCCAGTAACCCTTCTTTTTGTTTGGTGTCTTAGGCTTCACATTCTGTACAGGGGTTGGAATGGGATCAGGATCATCAAGCTGTGTTGGGGTTGGAAGGGGGTCAACATCAGCAACAAGTAATGGGGTTGGAATGGGATTAGGTTCAGGCAGTGTTGGGGTTGGTAGGGGGTCAGCTTCAATAGGCAGTGTTGGGGTTGGAAGGGGGTCAGGTTCAACAACATGCTCATCAACTACAACATTATCAAGAACCACATCATCAACAACCATGTCATCAACTACAACATCATCAACAGCATCAACAGCCATATCATCAAGTACCACATCATCAACAGCCATTTCATCAACATGCTCATCAATATCATCAACTACCATTTCATCAACTTGCACACCAACATCATCATCAAAACCAGTGAGGTTTAAAGGATCATCAACATCATCATCAAAAGCAGTGAGGTTTAAATCATCATCAGCATTTACATTCAACTTCTCTTGGGGTAGACTAGGGGTTGGAATTATCATCACAACATCATCATCATCCCCATCATCAGATGACACAGGTTTATTCCTAGCCATTTCAGCCTCCAATTCTTTCCTCCTTGCAGTTTCCTTAAGGGTTTCCCTAAGTCTCCTAGCATTATCTAACAATGCACTAGGTTTTGATTCTACAACTTTGATCACAATAGTTTCAACTCCTCTATTCCTACTAAACATCTCAACCAGTGTCTTATCATCAACAATCTGAATGTTTTTCTTCTTATACACATAACTGAAACTAGGATGCTTAGGCATCAAATGACCCATAGACTCTGCTTTGTCCCAATAGTCTATGATCATGTCAAGCAAATTTACTAAGTCTACATCCTCAATAAAAACTTCAGTCTCAGTACCCTTATACACAAACTTCAACAACACACAATCATCCATTTACAATCTATCAACAAAAAAAACAAAAAAAAAACGATCAACATTCATAAATTGCACCCAACTTTCAAAATTCAAAAAAACCCTAATTTCTAGGGTTTACTGTTACACAAAAACAACCAGAACATCAACAAAAACCATAATTCAACGAAAAAACCCTAAAACTACCACATTTAACGAACAAAATAACCTAAATATTCTACCATTACAGTCGACATTTAGGGCACAAAACAACAAAGAACATGTAGTTGCATGTACAGAAAGAAAAGTTAGGGCAAATCGAGTACTTACCAGCGTCAAATCAAGCAACTCAGATGAAGAACTTCCACAAAAATGGCGTCAAGCAAGGAGTTGAAGAAGATGATGAAGACCAGAGAGAAATGTCGAGGAGGGAAAAAACAGGAGCCAAACTCATTGAGTTACACATATACAAACCATGGTTTGTTTTTTAAAAAACTTAACGGCAACTTAACGGAAATTGGCTAAAAGTGTCACGGCGTGACTTAACGTCAAACCTCAGGGGTGCTATTGGAAAAAAAAAAAGAATGTAGACCATTGATAAAAGGTAAAAACACAAGGGCACCATTGATAATTTCCCTTATTTATATGGTGTAATTAAAAAAAAACATAAATTTCTACTTGAGACCGTCTTTTGTGAGTAAGGGGTATGCTCCCAGCAACAAAGAAGCAAAGTTAGGATTATTAGAAAATAATCAAATATACTTAAGTTGGGATTGTTTTGGGCGGATCACGCAAAGTTTGGATTATTAATGTCCATTTATCCTAATTTAAATAAGCTAAATTCTACTCGGTAATCTTGAGTTTTTGACTTTTCTACAAATGTTTTTTCAATTTGTGTAGTGACCTTGAGCTTTCAACTTTAATTATGTACTTATTTTGACTAGATATCGAAATATATGGTTAATTAGGGTGATCATGACAATTTTTTTCTGAAAAATGTCACCATATTGAGTAAAAATAGCATAAAATTTACGTAAAACTTTTATTTTATCTACCATGTAAAAAAGTTGGAAAGTCAAGGTCAACGTAAAATTTATGTAAATCTTCCATTTGTCCGGCACTAGAGGTGTTCATTCGGGTCATCAGGTTGATTTCGGATAAGATGTTTCGGTTCGATTCAAAATCGGGTTTTGTGTTCACATTGATTTTTACATAATTGTAAATCCATTTTTAAGTCGGATCAAATCGGATTCGATTATAAAGTCGAGTGTCTATCAGGTCATCGAGTCTGTTTTGAACACCTCACTCAGGCACATATACTAAAGGTTAGGGCTTGAGAGTTGAGGGTTTAGGGGAACCTAAGTTAAAGTGTAAACTTCCCTAGTTTTCTTCCTCCATTGAAATCATCTGCTCAACAATGGCGAAAGGCGACGACATAAAGTTGAGGAAGAAGAATAAAGCCCTTCGAAAGAAACTTGCTAAGGATCCTTCCTCTACTTCTGCTCGTGTTGCTTCTATTATTGCTGCCAAGAAGCGTCGCCAATCCGGCAAGCGCCGCAAATGCCAGGTCTGTCACTTTTTGTTCTTTCCTCTTTTGTTTGTTGTTTCTTTTGAATGTTTTATTGATGGAGTTGTATATGTAATGAAAAACTTAATGAATTACAACAAATTGATGGCTGAATTTCAAGCCCAACACTAATTAACTCAATTGATGGTCAATTGATGTTTGCTAATTGCATGTTGCCTTGGTATTGAGAAATATTACCCTTTCGTACATGGTTTTTTGTTGATTACTGTAATGAGTAACGGAGTAATTGGGGATTTTGGAGTCAATGTTGTTTTTATGCTAATGGTGTGCTTGGTTGAAGGTAAACCTTCTTCTTGTTTTATGGAAACTTAAAATGATTATTGACTTTTTCTGTTTGGTTAGGTTGAAATTTTTTTAAAGAAATGGAGGTGTAGGGGATGGAAAAGTGGAGGAGTTTTTGTTTTGTTCCAATTTTGGTGGAATGTAGTTTGTGAAGTGATGGATAACGCTTTTACACCCAAATTTTTCATATTATTTCCCTTTCAAACCAAACA
The DNA here is from genome assembly GCA_019776075.1 of Amaranthus palmeri. NCBI lineage: Eukaryota > Viridiplantae > Streptophyta > Magnoliopsida > Caryophyllales > Amaranthaceae > Amaranthus > Amaranthus palmeri. Next base: position 1,786,678 of record JAAKBH010000280.1, read on the forward strand.
ATTGAAAATGAGGAAAATGAGGATGAACATACTATTTTGATGCCAATGTTGTTTCTGTTCTAATTGCTCAGAAATTTGCTACAAAAATCAATTATATATCTCGTAGATTTAGGGAAGTTACTGTTGCTTTTGCTAATTTTCATCTTCATGATGATTTATTATGTTACATTTAGGGTATGTGCTTTAGTCTTCCCACACAAGAGGATCCTTTTAATGAGACACATGGAAAACAAGATATTAGCACAAGCAAAAGAAAAAGCATTCCGCCTCAATTAAAGATTAAGAAAATCTCCAAAGATGATCAAGTATACATAGATGGTGAAAAGACAAAAAGATTGAAGCAATCGGAGTTGAAGAATCAACAAAAGCTATCTGCTGTTGGAAAAAATTTAGGAAAAGGAGATTTACAATCTTATGGAATGGGTGTTGCTTTAAGTGATTGCCCATCTAAGTTTATTTGCTCATGCTTAAACACTGTACAAAATCTTTTGGTTGATGATGGCTTGCTTGATGGAGATCAAGACAAATTCTTATTTTTTGACCCATGGGGAGTTGAATTCTGGAAGTCTTACTCTTTAGGGAATGATATATTGGAGAGCAGTAAGACTGGTCCATCTGTACAGCAAATAGCATGGATAGCCTCTACAGCAGCAGACAGCATTTCACAGAAGGAGAACGATGGCTTTTGCTTTACCGGTCCATTCATGTTATATCTTGTACCATCATCAGAAAGAGCGAGTAAGGTTAGTTGGCATAACTTTGAGCTTTTCCTGATGTGAGGTGGATTTTACAGCTTAGCTTCTTGTTTTAGCTGTATATGCATGGCATATGTGTTCTAATATCGATGATACTTGTGTTTCCCAGCCCTTCGTCTTCTGCCTCTGTTTTTCCAGTCTCTTCTTGCTAAACTGTGATATTGTCTCTCATTGCATATCATTTTCTTGAATATTTAAGTTGACTTGTAATACATCTTGTATCTTGAATCAATCTCATTATATTACCAATTTTATACTCTTAATAGATTATGATGGCTCGTTCAATAGAATGAATGAAACAGTAGTGTTTGATTATACAATGACGACTATTGTTAAGTAATATTTATACAGTAATGGATTGATCATGACAACATGCAGTAAATATTAGATACTAGTTTTAATTAAGGGAGAAAATTAAGATATGATCATGCTTTCAAAATGTTGTTAACCTTTTAAAATTTTGATGCGGATATGGAATCCTTGAGGACAATTTCTTTGAAAAACACTTCTCTAATGATTTTTGCTTTTATTGATTTCATTGGTGATGATGTCTCTATTGTACTTCCCCCGTTCCAAATTAGTCGCACACTTGCACCATTAGAAAAATAACACTATTCATTCACCACTCTTAGTGTTAATTTGTGATTAGTTTTTAATCTATAGGTTAGAACATAGTCAAGTGTGATCTTGTTTGATACGTCTCATTGCAAAGATTATTAATATTAAATTTTTATCATTTTTTCTTATACGCAATTAGAGAAATTAAGGATTGAATTAGCGCGTTAGACTGCGTGAAAAAGCAAACGTTGTAAGTAAATTGGAACGGAGGAAGTATATGTTTATGTTTTGATCGGGGCCCTTGCGCGGAGAAGAAGGCAAAGATTAAGCTAGCAATGAAGAAATCTTAGCTTATTGTATAAAAAGAGTATTAGTAAGAGAGGAAGTAATCATGAAATAATGGAAACGTTGATGTTTTGATTTTTGTAATTGTAGCTTATTGGTATAATATAGTACTTCATACTTGAAGAAGTAAAAAAGAAATTACAAATATAGTGCGTCATATAATTATTACCTTCAAATTCAATTATTCATGCCATTTCTTAGTCTATGTTGGCATATGTGAACATTAAACTCATTATTATGGATTTATTTCGTTTTACTTGTTATTTACCGAATAATCCTGTTATATAATCGATAATATAACTCTTAAGCTCTGTTTTCATATATAGTTAAATAACTTTTCCCTCAAAGTTCAAAAAATTTGTTGTAGAATATACCATAAAAATACTTACCTCGAACCCAATTTGCTCTTATTTTGCACAAAACTTAAAAGATTTTAGAATTGTCATTTAGAATCACTTTTATGTATGGAAGACTGAAATAATAGGGATATGCATTGAAATCTTTGCTACATTCTCTTATCCCAATAGCCCAATCTCAATTAGTGGCTTTAGTCTAGGCTTCTACTTAAGCAGGGTTTGGCCGTTTGGGGGTTGGATTACCCTAGTTACTGATAACAAATAAATTGTTTTTGATGAACCATTGGTAGCACATCATTTGCAACTTCGCATTATTACGTGCACAAGATTTAATGAGCCATTTTAAATATATTCGATTACAATCCTCTTGTGATACATTTTATAAAGTGCCGTTGGTTGCTTACTAAAAAAGAATTTAGTTCTCTTACAAGTTGAAATGCATTTTTCCTTTTTCTGAAGTTCTTTTTGGAGGCTTGTCTTACTTTAATTTGTTTGGTTGTCTTTCAGGTGCGTTCTGTGTGCAGGCCTTTAAAAGCCTTTGGCGTACACACAGTGAGTTTACATCCTGGTACTTCAGTCGAGCATCAAGTTCAAGGGTATGTCTAGGATCTCAATATTTTACTTATTATTTAGTGTACACTTTGATTGGCTATTGCTGATAGATGAATGATGTTCTTTTCTTTCTTAATTTTAACTTTTGAGGATAAGTATCTTAATTTTTCTCTTAACTTACATATTGATAGTGTAGTCAGGACACAAAGTATTGTGTAGAGGCCTTAGGAGAAATGCACTAGACCACTAGTACTTTTAACAACTATGTTGAGTACTTGTATATTTGATGAAATGATGTTAATGACTGCTTGATATATTGATTTCCTATTGTAATGGTCTCGCCGAAGCTCATGTGCACATTTATGCCATAGAAAATGATCTTTAATTTTAAGGAGAATTTGAAATTTAAAATCCCATCCTTGTGGTTTTTAAGTATATAAATCTCAATGATATGGGCTAAATCACACTGGTCCACATGTATTTTTAACAATTGGAAGTTTTTGTTTAAAAGGTTTAAAAAGAAGAAACTCCTAAACTAGGTCATTACTCCCTACCCATTCCACTGCAATCCCCTTCCTACCCAGCAATCCCCCACACCACCCATTTGACTCTGTTCCGATCATCTTGACCTACACTAAATCATTGTAGCAAGATCAGTTTTTTCTTGCCTTGTTGGATCGATCCGAACCCTATCCTTACTCCTTAGCCCCTCACAATCGTACGGACACGGTCCAAAAGTAACCTGACTGGAAATTGACCCGAGTGAAAGTGACCCGACCTGAAATTCACCCGCCCGACTGTTTTGACAGTTCTAAATTCCCAGCTTTTGAGATAGTAAAAAACATTCGTTTTTTGATGATTTGCTTTCTTCTGCAGCTTAAAGAGTTGTGAACCTGAATTTGTTATTGCGACACCTGAACGCCTGAAGGAGCTTGTTTTGCTGAAGGCAGTTGATATCTCTGGGGTTTCATTACTGGTAATAATTACTACAATTTACAATTGTGAGGCATTTTCTTTGCTGCTTTCACTCTTGCACATTATGCGAGTGATTGGTTTATTTGATTCTTGTCAGAGCAACCTAAAACACTCCCCGTATCAATTCTGAATACAGGCAAAGGAATTTGCATGAGATGTTAAATGTTATAGGGGTACAGAAGATCACTTGATATATCCACCACGATTAAGGCTCTGCTTGCACGGATGAAAACGATAGAATTTTGATAATATTAAAGGTTATTGAAAAAAGTTCTTTAGTTGCACAATAGGTTTCAAGTGGAAGTACAATTAATGTAGTATATGTATTAAACAAGCCATGATCTTCCTTTCCTGATGGCAGATTGAGTTTTTTGCACCGCATCACTGCATAATACCCTTGAATATTGGGGAGGGCTGAATATTGTTTAGTCTGTGAAACTGAAATTCCCCCAAATGGGCTTTTACTTTAGCTTGATTACTTTCCAACATACATTTTATCCAATTTAGTGCGTTTTGCAATATCGTAATTTGGACCATAAGGTAGATGGGGCCGAAGTTATTTTTTAAACACAATAATTAGGGTGACCAAGATATGAACTCCCAACCTCTAGTTCAAAACCTTACTCTTATCGCTAAACCACATCTTTATCGTTACGGTTATACAACGTTTTGCTTTTACATGATCAAAAAAATTTCAGGGGGTGCCTAGCTCTTTTAGGCAACAATGGTCTCTCCTGGATTTTTGGATCATATGGCTAGTATAATATGACAATTCTAGAATTTTGTTTTTGACTTGTAATTACCATTGTTTGAAGCAATTCATAGTGTTTTTTTTGGTATTAGAGTGATTTATTACTTCTCTAGTTTTTCATCTTTAATATACAGAGGGGCTGTGCACGCATGACGCAGGTGCCATTAACGTGATTTTTGTTTCTTTGCTCGTAATATCCTGTTATTATATGCCAATTTGTATGTCCAGTTTGTCGAAGTTGTGCTGTATTTGTGTCGTACTAAACCATCATCATCGTTTGAGCAGGTTTTGGATGGAATGGATAACCTTTGTAATTACCTTGATGCGGTTAAATTCATCAAAAGTTCAATAAATGGGGATCCCTGCACAATAGTTTTCCAGGGTTCCTCCGATGATTCCAATGTTGAAGCCATTCAAAGTATTCTCCGGAAACCCTTCGACACTTTGTGCTTTGATCAAACTAAAAGTTAAGACATCTGAACTCGGAAGTGCTCATCAAATTTTGTATTCTAAGAGGAACAAAATCGTTAAAGGCGTAAATTTGATGATTTTTTTTTGGATTGGAGATGATGAAATCAAATACAACGCCTTTGAAAATCGAGGAGACGAGTTTGTGCAGCATATCTTTGTAAGTTGTGCAACGAAGTAGCGTTGAAGCTCCGATTTTTATTAGACTCTTCTCATTGATGGTAGAAGGATTAGCCTTTGAGAACAAATGGTGTATTTTTCATTCATTATGTTGTTTTAAACCAACACCAATGCCATTTATGCTGGATCATAGTTTGCACTTCATTTTAGGAAACGAAAGAGCTACTCTTGTAGGAGATTATTTCTCGGTGAGATGACCCAAACAAGAAACTCGTTCTCATAATATGTACTACATGGGCTATTTTGGTCTGTCTCACTTAATTTATATCATTTTCATTTTTGGACCATGTCCCTCCACATTCTTTTAATCTTGTCCGTACATTTTATCCCTCTTTTAGTTTTATCCACACATTATCACTTTCCTAAAAAGTAACTCAATTCCATTTTTTGGTTGAATTAAATTTTGGAGTTTTTGACATTTTGTTGTTGGAAGAATTGATTGGCTTGTTCGACTAATTGGAAGTATTGTTTATGTACAGCGGTTATTAAAAAATGTCTGGTAAAATCAGCTGCTGATTCTTACTATTTATTAGACAATGGATCAAAAGATCATTGAAAAGCAATTCAAAGTAGGTTGAGTTTTTGCTTGAAATTTAGTTTTTCAATAAACTTAAAGTTGTCCATCAATCAGTTTTTAGCTATTTAATCAACCAATAATCGAAAAGTAAAATATGACAAATAATTTACCCAAAGACAATTGTCTAAATACATCCTCTAGGCTCTAAGGTGTTACTTGCTTATCTAAACTCCAATTAAAATATTTTATTAATTCTATTTTAGATTTCATTTAATTATTTCCACTATTTAATTAAATAAACATTTAATTTTATAATTAGATTATATAATCATGAGTAACATACTTTATTAGGTAATCTTACCTTTTAGATTTGATATTTGAACTCCATAAAATTGATCAATTTAGGACTAAAGATTATTGATTGACCAAACAAATATAAACAATGAAGATGCTTTTGACCAAAAAAGTTCAAGTTTATTGGTCCCTCTCAAAGATATAGTAGCCTCTAGAATATCACTATTTACATATATATTTTATTTTATTAAACTCTATAGTTTAATTGAATCACCAAACATTTTACATATTTTAATTAATTAATTAATATTATAATATTAAGAGTATACTATCAAATCTTATATCAGACCGTCTTATTGTGCGACGCGACAAACAATTGCACATAATGAATAAATGAGTATTTTGATATTTTTAAAGTGTATGTTTTAAATAATTTAATAAGACTATTTAACTCAATTAAAATAAATGGTGTTAAATAAAAATTTTGTGATAAATAACATCTATGTAATACTATCTATGTTATTCATATATTGATATTATTCATCATTTAAGTTTATTTTATATATTGCAGTTATATATAAGAAAAAAAAATATAATTAAGTGTAAACTTATTTAAATCATCTAATTATATATTTTTACGATATTAATTTTTTATTATTTTAATTATACTTTTATGATTTAATATACTATAAATGTTAAAGGCATTTTATGAAAGTATGAGGAAGTAGAAGATCTGGAATTGGGAAAATGGACAATCATTGTCAACAACATAATATTGTCGGCAGGTGTTTTGGAGTTCTAATTAGACAATCTCTATCACTAACAATTGGGACTACTCCTGCTCCATTACTTTTAATTAATTATTATTATTATTAAATTAATTAAAAATTTTCAACTCGAGTTGTCGTCTTTCTTCCCTTCCCGGAATTCGAGTATAATTTTCCTATAACCGGGATATTGGGTAATCAAACTTTCCATCATAAAATTTACTAATATTTAGCATTGGTGTACCAATAGCACTTGTGGCTCAATGCAATGCATGGATAGAGCATCTGTATGTGGAGCAGAAGGTTTGGGGTTCAACCCTTACTGGGCGCATGTATTAGTTGGGGGTTTCTTGACTGCGTACATTTCTCTTTGCTACTTCTTTGGGGGAACAAGTATGATTTGTCTGCATCTTTCAACAAAAAGAAAAACCCCCCACCTAGACCCTACCTTGTGCGTGATATTTGGATTATCATTATGTGTGAAGAATGTGAAAGGACCTATAATATTCACAACTTTAACCTCAATATTTTAAACTTTTAGTTGATGTGATTCAATGATAAAATCGATGCTAGTATATCAGTTTCAATGCTTTTAAGCATGGATTTTCTTTCTCGATTCATTTCGATTTTCTACTTTAACAAGGATTGACCGTGATTTTAATTTTGTGCAAAATCACCATTTCAATTATCGATTCTTTAAGACAAAACCGACAATTTTAAAATTATAATTGAGTTTTATTTTTGATTTATGACAAAACCATTCGAGCCGGGGTTTCTTTTGATCGTGCTCTTCTTTAAGGGATACATAGTTTTCTATGATGATGATATCAAAATTTTTGGCCTATGACTGTATTCTCATAAAAAATGTGGATAAATTACTCACCGCAAAGGTTTTAAATTTATTGAAAATAAAAAAACATTTCCATAATTGAACATTAAATGCCTAATTTTACAACAAAATATGTCGGACCAAGAATTAAATAAATACTCCACTATCCGAAAGAATGAATATTTATTGGAAAACTAAAATTGTAAAATCCTCATAATAGAATTGTTGAGTTTGCTTTCAACATTTCATAAATTTATTTTAAAATCGGGTTAAATTATAAATTTGTTTATAAATCCTTATAATCGATTTAAAATTAGGTCTTGTATTCACATTGGTTTAAATAATTATTATATAGATTTATTTTAAAATCGGGTTAATTATAAATTTGTTTATAACATTAAGTAAATATTAAATTGTCGAGTTATTACTTTGAACATTTTTAACCCCCACACAGGGCCGATCTAGATATTTTGGGGCTCTGGGCAAAATAACACATATGAGTCCTTTTACTTTGTAATAGTATAACTTATATGTATCTTCTAGAACCATTAATTTTGTTTTTTTGACACAAAATCTTGAGCGACGGCCCCTCTTGCCCACCCTTAGGATCGGCCGGCCCCCGCATTTAGCAAACAAGCCCATTGTGTGTACGTGTAGCTTGTGCATAGTTATATAGCATATTGTTAAGCAACCACCACGAATTTGCTGCCTTTAGAGAAGTAGATTTGGTGTCTTATTCATCTACACTACAAGCACATTACATTTACACCTTTCTAATCTATTATAAATAAATTTGTCAAATATAACCTAATTGTAGAAGTTATTAATTAAAAGAGTCCTACATTTAGTTTTAGAATTTATAAGATGTCCGATTGTAGAAGACTATAAAAATTAAAGGACTTCAGATAATATTTTACGTGGGATTATAGTACTTTTTCTTTGGTCTATAAATTAAGTGATTTTGGACGGTATTATTAACAATTTAACATGACTTTAAAATTTGTTGTATTAGTTTTTGCTCTACCTTGAACAATGATGTAAGTGGGCCAGGTTGGCATCTGGAATGGCCTAGACACGATTGGCTTTAAACGCAGTATGACATGATATTATATGACTTGACAAACTACTATTCGGCACAAAGCACGATGACAAGACTTAGTATGATACGATTTGACACAAGACACAATACATGAGTGGGTAGACTAGCATGACAAAATATCCAAATTTAATTTGGCCCTAAGTATAAAGGATGTGTGTGTGAAATGCATGGACTCCCTTGATATAAATCACAATAAGAACTAAATAACTTTTATTTACATTTGGAAAATCAAGATCACTTTTTTCAGATAAAATTTCCAATAAAAAAACTAGTTTTGAGTAACAAAAATTCCTGTAAAAAATATCTCTAACTGGACCGGTCTATTATATATTTATTCAAAATATTGTAAGTAGACATTAAGAATAATATAAGTAGGCATTTAAGATATTGAAATCAGGCATTAAAGATATGGTAAGTAAGCATTAACAACCCGTTTGGTAGGTAGTAATAAAAGTTGGTAATGAGAACGAAAAATTAGTGTAATTTTAGTTGAAAAATCATTTGATTACCTTGATAATCATATTTGTCTAACTTCAATCATCTCATTTTCTTCATAAAATTCATTCTAATCCACTACCATTGGGTTGAGAGATGTGATAATAGGTGGTAATAAAAAAATTTGTACACACAAAAAATTTTTTGTGATCAAAGTCTCATTACCACGGGAACGATACGAAGCTTTTGATAAAATTTTACACTATAAACCATTCCCATTAGCACTATATAATACCATCAACCAAACAGGCCATAAGGATAACGTAAGTAGACATTAATCTTTAATGGGTTGAGCTTATAACAAGTTTCTCGATCAAAAAGACGATCTCTCAAGAGACTAGTTGTTCGAGCAATGAATATGAGTAAGTATGTAGAGTGTACTCCTACACTCTAGTTGGGTGTGGATCACCAATATAAGTAAGACCCTCATTTGCATTCATTACCTTTAGGGACACACCACATTGTCTCTCTTTTCTCTTTTTCTCTTTCTATTCCCTAAACCCATTTCTCCTACCTTTGCTTCTCATTACATTTCCTGACACAAAACCATCCACATTTTTTACCACTTAAAACACCTTCATATACAAGCCTAAAATACTTGCCTTTCTAGCAAAGAAAACATTGTAAATTGTACTATTTTTATCTTTATAAATTCCCCATTTATTACTTGCCAAAAAACCCATTAAAAATAAGAAAAAATACCCATTAAAAATAAGAAAAAACCCATAAAAATGGATAAAATTTCATTATCTTTTGAGGGTAGAAACCAAATGGGTTTAATTTGGGAACAAGCAAAATCTCCATTAATTGTACCATTGCTTAAAATATTAGTTACAATATGTTTGGGTATGTCCATAATGCTATTTGTGGAAAGACTTTATATGGGGGTTGTTATCCTTTTGGTTAAAATTTTTGGGCGTAAACCTGAAAAAAGGTATAATTGGGAACCTTTAAAAGATGATTTAGAGTTGGCTAACTCTAATTATCCTATGGTTCTTGTTCAAATTCCTATGTATAATGAAAAAGAGGTACTATTATATTTTTTTTAAATATTTTTTTTTATTAATCTAGTATTTTTACCGGCGGTAAGAATCGTATTAGAGTATGTAACATATCATGGGTTCTCATCCATCAGCTTAAGTTTTTGGTTGAGTTGGTTTTTTTGATATAGTATCAGAGGTCAATGTGACAAGAGGTCATATGTTCGAATCACAACCACCTCTCATTAAGGGGGAATGCTTAGCGTCAATATGTTGCATTGCATCACAATTCAAGCCCAAAGAGTTCACGCGTGAGAGTATATAACATATTTTGGAACTTCAACCATCAGTTTAAGCTTTTGATTGAGTTGTTTCCTTGACAAATCAAACTCTTATTATAAGAACAATTGGACAAAATAAAAACCCTTAACAATTATATCGATTAGTCTGGTGGTTGATGTCTTTTTTATAACTCGTCTAAGAGTTCTCCCCTTGTTCGTAGGAATTCTCACCGAATCACTATTGTTGTGAGATACCGTCTTGTAGTAAAACAATCTTTTAAAAAGCCGTTCATATTTGGATTTTGTTTTCAATTCATAAAAATCAATTATTTGTGAATTTTTTTTCTAATTACCCATTAATGTTGTATTTATTACCTACATGGTGGTACCAAAATAGGTATATCAATTATCCATTGGAGCAGCATGTGGGCTATCATGGCCGTCGGATCGGATCATAATCCAAGTGTTAGATGACTCAACTGATCCAATTACGAAGGTATTACTCCATTGGAGATTATATTATATTATATTATATTATATTATTAGATGATGAATTAATAAAATAAAAAAAAATGAACAGAATTTAGTAGAAAAGGAATGTGAAAGATGGGGAAGCAAAGGAATAAACATAAAATATGAGATAAGAGACAACAGAAAAGGGTACAAAGCAGGGGCATTGAAAGAAGGAATGAAACATAATTATGTAAATCAATGTGATTTTGTTGCCATTTTTGATGCTGATTTTCAACCCGAACCCGATTTTCTTTGGCGGACTATCCCTTTTCTTCTCCATAATCCTCACATTGCTCTTGTCCAAGCTCGTTGGAAATTTGGTATTTTTCTTTTTCCCTTTTTTCTTTTTTTTATTTTTACAATATTCTTGTGAGAGACGGTCTTTTTGAGAAACCATTTCTAATTGGATTGGCCTATTAGGGAATATGTAGAGTAAATGTAGGCAATAAGCTTTAATGGATTGGACATGAGAGACGTCTCTAAAAAATACGGTCTCTCAGGAGATTGGCTGTTTTTACAATATTCTTTGGGAAATATTGATAGTAATAATACGAGGTTTCACCCATCATCCGTTGTAAATAATTTTACTTTTTGATAGAGGTGTTTATTCGGGTCATCGGGTTGATTTCGGGTCAGTTGTTTCGGGTCGATTCAAAATTGGGTTTTGTGTTCACATTGGTTTTTACATAACTGTAGATCGATTTTTAAGTCGGGTTAAATTGGGTTCGGCTATAAAGTCGAGTGTCTATTGGATCATCGGGTCTGTTTTAAACACCTCTACTTTTGAATTGTTCTTTAATAATCCAATCTTTATCTTTAGTTTGCTATCAGCATACTTATAGGCCGGTATGTTGATAACAAACTAAGGGCAAAAGTTGAATTATTATAAAATAAAATAAAGTAAGAATTTGTGTTAAAAAATAATCTAAAGATGTGATTAGTCACAGCGAAGAAAAGTTGGATTATAAATATCAATTTTTCATTATTATTATTATTATTATGTTAAATGGTAGTTAAAATGTGTTGATGAGAATAAAAGAAAGTAATGTAAAAAGGAAATTCTAGCAAAGAAAATGAGTAAACTAAAATGAATTATAAAATGGTGAATTCGTTTGAATTGTGTGGATCATATTAATAGAAAGTCGAAATGTGTAGATGAAAATAAAAGAAAGTGATGAGAATTATAGGAAAGTTAAAAGGGATGAACTAAAAGAAAAGTGCGACAATCTCTTAGAGACAGAGAGTATTTTAACGATCAAATTGTAACCAACAAACTTACACGAAGAGAGTATTATTTTATTTGTACATTGTCTTTATCAATTATTTTTTGGAATTCTAATCATATTAGTTAATTAATTTATTATTTGATTTCAAACAACATTGTTGAATTGTTTATTTAAAAATAATAAAGAGTAATCAAATGATTATAATAATTATTATTAAAATGAAGAGCATGATCTTAGTATGAAAGTGAAAGTTAAGTAAAAAAGTAAGAAATCATTAATCAAAGCTAAAGAGTAATTAAAACATACACTAATAGTTGAACATTGAACAATCATGTTTGTATTATAGTTAATCAAAAGGTTGCTTATTATATTACTCAAACTAATGTCCCAATCAAATTGTTATTTATGATCCCCTAAAAAAAGATATATAATAATTAATATAACCTCTTTACTAAATACCCTTACATTTTCTAATTGATATTTTTAGATGAATTTAAATATGAGTTATACATAACTAAACTTATAAAAGTTTGATAATATGCAGATTTGCAATGAAACAAATAAAACAAAACATTACTATGGTTTCTCTCGTATAATAACCATAATATATGAAATACAATAGACCACTGCACAATGTAAAAATTGGTCTGGATGCAAGTAAAAAGAACAACAAAATATAATATAGCAAATTCAATGAAACAAATGGGTGTTTTTTTTGGTGAAAACACTGAATTTGCTTTTTTTTTTTTTATTTAATTATGTTGTAATAATTTAACACATTTTCATTTTTAGAATGATCCCACAACATTTCATCATCATACTTAGTATATTCCGCTCATAAGAACATGAGTAGGGTATGAATTGTCATCTTCCTTCCCTCCCTAGACTCTGCTCATATCCAAGTATATTTATTCTATCATCATCATCATACCCAGTGTATTCCGCTTATAGAAAACTATAGTCAGGGTCTGTAGAGCAAAGTACGACATCAACTCATATCCATAAAAGAGAGTGCGATTAAAAAGTCCCTCGACCCGGAAAAGAATAGTTACAAAGTATGGTACCTACTTTAGTGGCTAGGGTGGCCCACATTTTGTGAGATGTAGACAATGCATTAGTAGTGTTTTGATACTCCAACTTAACAAATCATATATAGTTAGGAAGAGTGTCGGTGCACATATTTGTTTTTATTATTTAATATTATTTGTTATTTAGTTAAATTAGGGTTAATGGATACATCTTTATTGACTTTATTTTTGTTTCTTGTTTCCTTTGTGGTTGAGAAGCTACCTTATGTGAACTGTGATCCTTCAACCTACTCCTTACTTAAAGTGCTCTGTCTATTCCACCATTTATATCACTTTTTTTCCTTTACTTTTTTTTTTTATTTAATATTCTTTTACTATTAAATTTTATTTCTTTAATCGCGGACTAGAATTTATTTATTCGATATTGACAAACAAAAAAGGAAAAATTACCTAGAACAATTTGAACTTTTCATAATTTTCTTTCAATAATCGTATCTATTGATTAACCATGAATGATCTCAATTTTAAAGGGTATTTTCCTAGAGTAAACCCGGTTACCGGATGACTTGTAATAGTAAATTTTTTTTAAAAAAAAAAGATAAGTAATAATATAATGTTGAAAAAAATGCTTAAAGAATTTTTTTTTATTATTTAGAGTTTTTATGTAAATTTACAAATTTTTTGTTTAATTTTAAATTAATTTTCAATTTTATTTTTTGGTGAATTACCTACGATAACAAGTCATCATCGGCATGTTTACTTTAAGCAAATACTCCTCAAAGTTGGGATTATTCATGGTTAATCATTATATGTGATTATTGTAGGAAAATCATAAAATGATTGAATTATTCTAGATAATTTTTTTCAAAATTTTATTTCTTTGCGTTTTATTCGCCAACTAAAATTTATTTATTCAACTTTGACAAGCGACTAATAGCAAACTCGTTTTTCCAAATCAGTCCATCAAGAGCTTTCCGAACTTGGTGCAATCGTTAGCCATTGACACTAGCGTCGCACGGTTTTCACCAAGTCAATAAGTGAGCCAGCGACACTAATTCCAAACAAAAGATAAAACTCAAAAATTTTGTGGGGATGAAGAAAAAATTGTTGGCAGCCCATGTTTTTTTAAAGAATATACTTATATACATTCCTACTTTCATTTATTGACTCATCTATTAATTTATGTCGGATAAGAATTAAAATTTATTTGTGGGGTTTTTTAAAATTTTCTCACACCGGCCAAGGATTTCCTTTTTTTTTCATTTCACTTAATTTTACATTATTTTTATTTTTTTACATTATATTTTTATTTGAAAATAACCACATGTTTAAACTCTATAAAAAGTACTTAATAAAAATTTTTTTCTCAAAAAAAAGTTTTGTCAAAAATACATAACAAAATTTTTTCTTTTCCAAAGAGTATCAATCGACGTTTTCCTTCAGTTGACTGGTCATGATCGAAAATTCCTCCTCATTTTCATATTCTTTTCCAATTAAATTTGCTCACTGTCTCCTTTCTCTACTTTTTCCTCAAAATCGAAGTTAAACTGGAAAAAAATTAAACATGAGAAAAACAAATTTTGATTTTGACCAGTCAACCGTTATATTTTATAGTCAACTGAAAGAAAACATTATTTGATACTCTTCGGAAAAGAAAAAAAATTTTGTTAGGTAATTTTTGGCAAAAATAATTTTTTTTTAAAAAAAAATTTACAAGATACTTGTTGACAATTTTCTTAAAGTTATCCGTATAATTTATTTTTTTTACTTAATACTACTCGTTTTTTTTCTTTGATTTAATCTCATCTAGACTATTGTAGTTTTAACATCAATAACTGGCCTGAGGGGTCTTCTATTTCCAGTAATGAATTACATTAAATATGGACCCCATTCAACCAAAATGCTGCCAAATATTCAAGACTCCAAAACATAAAATTAGAGGTGTTCATTTCGGGTCATCGGATTGATTTCGGGTCGGTTTAAAATCGGATTTTGTGTTCACATTGTTTTTTACATAATAGCAGATTCGTTTTTAAGTCGGGTTAAATCGGGTTCGGTTATAACTTATAAAGTCGGGTGTCTATAGATCTGTTTTGAACACCTCTACATACAACATTCTTTATTGACATGTCTTTAAGTAAAACTATATCATTGTATATTAGGAAAAATTACCTAGGATCATGATTTTTTTATAATAATTTCACTTATTGATTATTTATAAATAATTTCAATTTTTAGGGCTATTTGCCTAAAGTAAACATGGATAACCCGATGACCTGTTATAATAGGTAATTCACCAAAAAAATAAATTAAAAATTAAAGAAAAATTTTGAAAATTTACGTAAAAAATTCTAAATAATAAAAAAATCATAAATTTTCTTTGAACATTTTTTCCAACATTTTATTATAATTTATATCTTTTTTTTTAAAAAAAAAACTTGCTATAAAGCCATCTAATTACCGGGTTAACTCTTGGAAAATACCCCTTAAAGTTGGAATTATTCATGATTAATTAATAGTTGGAATTATTGTAGAAAAATCATGAATAGGTTAGATTATTCTCGGTAATTTTTCCTTTTAATTATTGATTTTTGGATTTGGGAATAATACATTACAAGTACTCGAGCCAATAGTGTTACTGACTGCAATATTCTTATCTCATTTGATGAGAGTATAGTCTTTCGTCATCCAATCCTACTCTTGTCAAAATTTAAATTCTAATCATAACATTTATAAGCGGGATATATAAGCTTAGCTTACGGGATTTGATGATGAAGATAAAATTATACATAATCTTTTATATTCTTTTATAAAATACTAAATTTTAAGACTGTAATTCGTGAATTATTCTAATTATATTAATGTTTGTTTGTTAATAAAACAAATAAATAATAGTGAATGCGGACGAATGCTTGATGACGAGGATGCAAGAAATGTCATTAGATTATCATTTCACAGTCGAGCAAGAAGTTGGGTCTTCTACTTATGCCTTCTTCGGATTTAATGGTAACTATTTCACTATCTTTTACTTTTTTTTTTAAATTCATCTATTATCAGACCGTCTTATTATGAGCAGGGTCGGCCCTAAAGGTGGGCAAGAGGGGCCGTCGCCCAGGGTCCTATGTCAAAAAAGCAAAATTAATAGTTGTAAACGGTCTATATAAATTACTTATTACAAAGGAAAAGGGCCCCAATATACCATTTCGCCCAGGGCCCCAAATATTTAGGACCGAGCCTGATTATGAAATGAACCAATATATATAATAACTAATAAGCATATTTTTCTAATTGATTAGTTTAATTAATTAAGGAACTCCCTCCGTTCTTTTTTGTTCTTCCCATTTACTTTTTGCACAGTTTTCAAAGCAACTTTCGAGCCTAAATATCTCTAAATACGCATTATAAAAAATTATAAAAAATATATGATAAAAATGTACACATTAAGACGAACCTAAGAAGATCTCATATGGATATATTTTATCATCTATAAATGTCTTAAAAAATCTTAATCAAATTTCTCTCTCCAAAAATAGAAAATGGGAAGAACAAAAAAGAACGGAGGGAGTACTAAACGTACATGCATGAGTTAGCTAGCCCAATATAATAATCTTATTATGAGACAGTCTTATTCATGAATTTGTGTTTTTGTTTTGGTTTAAAATAGTAATAAAGCGCACTTCAAAAAAAATAGTAAATTAAAAAAAAATTAATTCCCTCGATTTTTTTATATAGTTGCATTGTTTTACCTTTTACACGGTCCAATACATTATTCTTGAGATTATCGAATAGGCTAAGAAAAAGAAAGAGCTAAGTGAGAATCAAACTCCTTCGCTGCATTGTTGATCTTTGATATCAAGGTTTATACGTAATAAAATTCTAAAAAGTTGATATTACAAAAATATTCGTAATATTTATGCATTATTTTAATCCCTCAAACAGTTATATAGTCCGATCTTTTAGCCTACATATCCTCGCCTTAAGTTCTGATTTCGCCACTATCAAAATAATTTAGTAGTAAAAAAGGGTCGGATTGGCCGGACCGGGCTTTGAAAGTCCGGCACATTAAAAGCCCATATTAATTTTAAAGGGCCCTTATCCAATCCTGCCCATATTTACTTAAGTCCGATCCAACCCATTGAATAGCCCTA